>CM029600.1:100326345-100854643 GCA_017311375.1 Mytilus coruscus | reverse complement strand
CTCGCGTAGTGACATTATTGAAACCAGTTTCAACCCAAAGTAGTCTTCGGAAAATACCTGTACCAAATCAGGAATATGACAGTTGTTTTCCATTCGTTCCGTTGGTTGATAAAGTTTAACGTTGGATTTTGTCAGGTTTTATTGACTTCACCCTTTTCAATTTACCTTGGAGTTCGGTATTTTTTTTGTAAAAACCTACTTTCGATGACTTTGATGTTCGTAATGTATTGCAAATTAAGAATGTCCGAAGAAAATGTGTTTATTTTATGTACCCCAGCAGGTTTAGGGTTTTAAATGTTGTATCATACAGTATATACGAACCATTATTACACTTTTCAAATACAGGATGCAATTAGCTATTGACATTAGTCATTTACACTAGTCATTCAACATTCAATGAGCACATGGAGCAGGTGGTCGTCAATTAAAGTGAATTCATTCACCATTTAATGAGCAGGTGGTCATCAATTAAAGTGAAGTCATTCACCAATCAACGAGCACATGGAGCAGGTGGTCATCAATTAAAGTGAAGTCATTCACCATTCAATGAGCAGGTGGTCATCAATTAATGTGAAGTCATTCACCATTCAATGAGCAGGTGGTCATCAATTAAAGTAAAGTCATTCACCATTCAACGAGTAGGTGGTCATCAATTAAAGTGAAGTCATTCATCTTTCAACAAGTAGGTGGTCATCAATTACAGTGAAGTCATTCACCATTCAATGAGCAGGTGGTCATCAATTAAAGTGAAGTCATTGAACATTCAACGCGTAGGTGATCATCAATTAAAGTGAAGTCATTCACCATTCAACGAGTAGGTGGTCATCAATTAAAGTGAAATCATTCACCATTCAACGAGTAGGTGGTCATCAATTAAAGTGAAGTCATTATAATATGTAAAACCACATATAACTAAAAATTGTTGATAATACAAACTGAAGCATTAAAAATCGTCTTGTTAACATGTATTGATTTGTATAAAAATTACACTCAAAATGCATCTTGCATGTAAATAATTAATTAGGTAAAATAAATTAAGTTCAAAACATAAGAAAAGAATGTAAATTTTACATTTATTGATGGTGAAAAAAATGACACATTAAAACATAAGCATGTACTTACCAAATACCAAGTACTACTAGAATAGATGGATAAAGCCATACATCAGGATTGTCACCATTTGTTTAAAAACAATTTGAAATAAACAGACTAAATGTCAATGTCAGGAGAAGGATCACAGATCAGGTTATTACTTCAAAGAAGGAATTCATCTCCTGCTCAACAACTTAAATATCTACTACCATGTACCGGTGCCATTACATATATCTATCTCAGTACACTTCTTAATAACACAATACATAGTTTGAATAGCTTAATCTCGAATATAGTTTCTAGTTGCAAAAAATGCAGTTCTAGAGAATATAACACCAAGGTATAAATAGGTCTTAACTATTTCTATCTCTTCGTTATTTGTGTAAAACTTTCAATTATCTAGTGTTGAAAAATCATTACCTTTATCTTGTTAACATTTATTTTAAGTTTCCACTTTTCACAATATTGAGAAAAACTATCTAAAAGTAACTGTATATCTGTGCTTATATTACAATAGTCTAAAAATTCTTGAAGATCATTTAAGTATAAAGAAAAAAATAAAGGAGAACAATTTTCTCCTTGGCGGACTCAAATATCACTAGTAAACATGTCAGATGCTTTATTATTATGTAAAACTCGTGATTTAACATCTTTATACAAATTTTCTACAATTTTAAGAAATTAACCAGATATCTGATTTAACAAGTTTCTACAAAAGTGAGATTCTTTGAACATAGTCGAAGGCATTTTCAAAGTCACGAATACACAATGTATTTTTTTTTCGTTTGACACATAGCACTCAAAGAGTGTATACAACACAAAAAATATTATCGTTGGTAGGGTAACACTGTCGAAAGCCAGCTTGATTTTCATTCAAGATATTTGGTTCGTCAACAAATTCCCTAGTCTATTACTGTAAATTCAGAAATTATTGCGAGGTTTTTATTAATGCGAATAATGTGACTGGCTGAGAATCGCAATAATAAGAACTCGCATTCTGGTATCCGATACATAACACTGTATGCATATTTTCCTGAAATCGCAATAATTAATCTTGCATTTTTTATCTGTTTTCAAAAATCGCAATAATAAATGCACGCAATAATTCCTGAATTTACAAGATTAAGAATAGATGTAAAAATCTTTCCTGGGCATGACAATAAAGTAAAAGGCCTATAATTTTATCTTTTTTTGACACTGGTATTATGTTCCCAATGTGTCAGACCTACTCGTATGAAAAACAAGATTAAACATCTTCAACGGTACATTGCTGGCTTATCTGCATGTTCTACAAAGGAATTGTCTATTAGATTGACAAAAATTATGTCCGCAGTGACAGAGGTTCTTCACAAATACTGTGAAAGTTTTACTCGCGTAGTGGTATTAACCATATGTGGATTATAAAAACTCTAAAGAACTTCTGGATAATTTTTAATCTCGATCTTTCTCTGAAATTAATTCTATCAAAACTTTCGATTTTTCAACCCTGTATACCACCATTCCCCATGTGAAATTGTAAAATCGTCTAAAAGAAATAATCCACAATGCTTTTCAATATAGAAATGGTAGCATGCGCTATAAATTTATTGTTTTGGGATAAGATACGATATATTTTGTTAATAGTGAACAAAAAAGGTAAAACATGCTACACAGAGGAACAAGTGATCAGTATGCTGGAGTTTCTTCTTGACAACACATTTGTTGAATTCGAAGTAGACTTTTTTAACAAATTGTCGGCATTCCTATGGGAACGAACTGTGCGCCTCTCCATGCCGACCTCTTCTTATTTTCATATGAGTCTGAGTTCCTTCAGACACTAATCAAAAACAAGAAGATCAAAGAAGCCAGATCATTTAATTTCACATTCAGATATAGAGTTGATTTTCTTTCTATTAACAAACTACAAACTTTTATGATTGGGTTCCATTAATATATCCTGCAGATCTAGAAATTAAAGAAATTAAAGACACGGCTTCCTCCGCCTTCTTTTTAGATTTATACTTCGAATTTGACATCAGTGGTCATCTCAGTACCAGAATCTATGACAAACGAGACAATATCAATTTTGAAATTATAAATTTCCCCCTTCAAAGCAGCAATATACCAAATTCACCTGCATAAGGGATATACATTTCCCAACTCATTCGGTATTCTAGAGCTTGCTGCTCTACTCAGACTTTATAAAACTTCATCAGTGTCTGAGCAGAAAGTTGATGAACCAGGGTTATGGCAAAGAACGTCTCGTTTTTTTTTGTAAAAAAGTTCATCGGAAGATACCAAGACTTTGTTGATAAATATCCCGTATCAACTTCACAAATAATACATGATTGTCTTGAAGTATAGATTCTAGGTACTGACGTTATTTATCGTCTTATAATAACTTTGTGTTAAAGTGTTCTTTTTATTTGTCCTTGTATATTAATAACCAAAGGTTTGCGTTATATCGCAAAGGTTTGCGTTGAACGCAAAGGTTTGCGTTATAACGCAAAAGTTTGTAAATATTCTAATCGAAAGGCCAAAATTGTGTTTTTCTCTCTTTAGCGTCCACTGGATGGTACGTTTTTGATCGACTTTGGCTTGGACTTATTGGCAAACTTTGACTTTTAAATAGATCTTGCCTTGCTGATCAGTTTTGTACGGAAGCGTATTAGCGCCACACATTTTTTTTTTTTCCTATCTTTGCGTTATAACGCAAACATTTGCGTTAAAACCTTTTGCGTAATAACGCAAACCTTTGCGATATAACGCAAACCTTTGCGTTGTAACGCAAACCTTTGTTTTATCTTATTTCTTATTTAAGATTCAAAGGAAGCAGCAGTTATTAATGGAGGAGGCTGCATATATTAAAATTTATCTTCTTTGTACTCATTGCAAAGTAAAATGCTTTACTATTTAACTAATAATGAGCAGGATAATAGATATAAGAATATGTGGTATGAGTGCCGATGAGAAAACTCTCCATCTAAGTCATAATTTGTAAAAGTAAACCATTATAGTTCAAAGTACGGTCTTCAACACGGAGCATTGGCTCACACCGAACATCAAGCTATAAAGTGCCCCCAAAATGATATACATGATAATATATGTACATATATTACAATGAAAATTGAGTAAATTAAAGTTATACCGAAGAAAAAAAAAAAAAAACAACTCTGCTAATATAGCTATAGCCGAATATAAATATACTTCCAAAGTAAGCTCTCCTTTGAGGATTGTGTAAGGTTGGTTAACTACCCTTTTGTAATAAATGAATAAAATGAAGATGTTTATTAATAAAATCATGTTCTCTCCATTTAAAATTTCATGACTTTTATCAAAGAATCTTTATCATATTCTGAGATTTAAAAAAAGATTTCTTACATCAAAATTAAAAATAAAAAATCTTTCTTAATTATTCATTTTACAGCAGAAAGATCATTTTGTCTATTTGCCTTGACAGTTTTACAATTGTATGACATTATTTTTGCTCTTATCTACTTAATCAAAATTTTAAAATGTTAGCCTTTCAAATAAAATATGCCTATAACATATCTATTTTCTTGTTAAATTATATACTTTTCTGATTCCTATGCATATTTATTATAATGACTTTTCCTTGTATTTATGGTTCTTTTCTTAACTAAATCACAACAGAAGTTTAATGACAGACGGGCATATACAAAACTTAATGAATAATTGAAATCAAAATGTTTGCGTTATAACGCAAAGGTTTGCGTTATATCGCAAAGGTTTGCGGTATATCGCAAAGGTTTGCGTTACAACGTAAAGGTTTGCGTTATAACGCAAAAGGTTTGCGTTAAACGCAAAGGTTTGCGTTATATCGCAAAGGTTTGCGTTATATCGCAAAGGTTTGCGTTAAACGCAAAGGTTTGCGTTATAACGCAAAAGTTTGCGTTATAACGCAAAGATAGGAAAAAAAAAAAAAAAAAGGTGTGGCGCTAATACGCTTCCGTAGTTTTGTGATTTAAAGTGTTTATTTTTATCTTTTATGATTTAAAGTTTCTCTCTAAATATCTTAGTTCTCATGGTAATAAGCAAAAATGAAAAAAAAAAAAAAAAAATGGTAAAATTTGTCATTTATTGCAAATAACTCCTATAAAAATTTGTCTAACAGTTTTGACGTATATGGACAATTGGTAGAGCTCATTATTCTGAACATTTTTGCTCCTTTCAGATTTTCTCTATTTATAGCGTTTCAAAAAATAATAGACAAAACTTGCATTTTACCCCTATGTTCTATTTTTAGCCATGTTGGCCACGTTGGTTGGTAAGCAGGGCCATCGGACACATTTTGTAAACTATATACCCTAATGATAATTGTGGCCAAGTTTGGTTAAATTTGTCTCAGTAGTTTTAGAGGAGAAGATTTTTGTAAAAGATTACAAAAATTTACAAAAAATTGTTAAAAATTGACTATAAAGGGTAATAACTCCTTAAGGAGTCAATTGATCATTTTGGTCATATGACATTCGTTTGTAGATCTTACTTTGCTGAACATTATTGCTGTTTACAGTTTATCTCTATCTATAATAATATTCAAGATATTAACCAAAAACTGCAAAATTTTCTTAAAATTACCAATTCAGGGGCAGCAACCCAACAACAGGTTTTCTGATTTGTCTGAAAATTTCCGGACAGATAGATCTTGACCTGATGAACAATTTAACCCAGTCAGATTTGCTCTAAATGCTTTGATTTCAAAGATATAAGCCAAAATCTACATTTTACCCCTATGTTCTATTTTTAGCCATGACGGCCATCTTGATTGGTATGCCGGGTCATCGGACATATTTTTAAATTAGATACCACGATGGTGATTGTGGCCAAGTTTGGTTAAATTTGGTCCAGTAGTTTCAGAGCAGAAGATTTTTGTAAAAGTTAACGGACGACGACGACGACGGACGACGGACGTCAAGTGATGAGAAAGGGTCACTTGGCCCATAGAGCCAGGTGAGCTAAAAACTGAATCTTTTGTGTTTTTTCCTTTTTTTTTTTTTTTTTTATGTTGGTAGTAGGTTGCTGTCTCATTGACGTTTATACACCCTATATTTCTTTGAATTTACATTGGTGTACAATTGAACCATAAAAATACTTTATTTGATTTACAAGAAGAAAATTACATATTCATGACGATTCTACACTACCAATTTGGCTAGCAAAGCAAAAACCGACTGTGAGATCAAAACTTGCAATATTATAGAAATTGCTGTTTGTAATACTAATTCAGAATGTGCAACTGGCAGATAACGACATTTTCAATTCACCGGAATGATCAGAAAGACAAAACAAAATTTTCCCAAAGTGACATGTGGTACATACGGCAGTCTGTATGCATTGCTCTAACAAGTGTAACTACACGTGTAGTTTGTTGGTTTGACAGATCCTGTAAACGAGATGATAAAACCGATATAACTTGATAAAAACTATTTGTTTTCATCACTTATTTATACAAAAGTAGTTCTTACAAAACGTTTTGATATTTTTTCTTCTTCTTTGATGTTTATTTTTGTCTTAAATAAGCGTATTCCCCCGCGTTATGGTATGTGATGTCCTCCTTTAAATGTTCGTAATTCTCGTACGAATTATCTTTTACCACAGAGTGGTCATTTACTTTAATGTATTTTTATTTTCGTAGAAGGGTTCGTCAGCTTGATCACTGTGGACACTTGGTTTCGTTTTGTCTTCGACATTAGGTGCCAGTTTGATGGTTCTCTGACTAACATGCGTTTTCCTGTTACACAACAAACCGGTAACTAGAATGAGTACACAAAGCCCAGCTGCTATACCTGTAGGAGCCATATAAGTTAAAAGGCCAAAGCTATCTGGAACAGAGTAATACTATAATTAATTCTTTCAAGCACTTGACAGTTAAAATTATCTTATTTTTCTTGCAGCGATCTTTGTTTTGTTCCAATGATTGATAACGTTTGACTTTGTCAGTTTTTATGGACTTTCCCTTTTTCAATTTACCTTGGACTTCGGTATTTTGTTATATTTATTTTGCATGGAACTAAATTAACAACTGTTATTATCAAAGGATGGAAGACGACCATTCTTTCTTTCAGTCTGTTAAAATCTTGAAAGATCTGTAGAAACCGGGATTATAAAAATGATATTGACCCTTGATGTCACTCCTATTGGAGCCAATGCAGTATCAACTGTTTTCTTCCCAATGTATTTGTATTTGCTTCTGAACTTTTGAGATTGAAGATATTTCATATACTGCCTTCAGATCCAACCGTGTGATACATGTGTCAGGTAGACCTTTATTCCTATCATATGTAACGAAAATTAGCATTTCTAATGTTAATGGATTACGCCTCAATGAAACTCGACTCAATACATTCTGTTTGTGCCGGTCCCAAGTCATGAGCAAGCAATTTAGTAGTATATCATATTTGTTTTTCTTTTGATGGTTAGTTTTCTTGTTTGCATTGATTTATATTTGTCATATCGGGGCTTTTTACAACTTACTATGCGGTATGGGTTTTGTTCATTGTTGAATGCCGTACGATTACCTATAGTTGCTAACATCTACCACCTTTGGTCTGTGGTGGAAATTTGTCTCATAGGCAATCATAGTTACCCTATATTAAAAGATCTTAAAAATATCGTGAACAAATTGTTTACCTGGACTGATTATTTGTTTTAAGTGAATAAATTCTATTATACAACAATTGTTGTTGCAGATCTCTACTCCATATGTGCCAAAGTCTGATAAATTCTCTGCCATTAAAAATGACGTGTAGTTGAATTTAAAATTGTCCATCCCCGTAGTACTCTCCCATTTATAACCAGTATCGTCGATCCACGTAATGTTTGGTCCCAGATCAGATACAATAGAAATTTCGACAACCTCTTTCTTATTGAGTGTTGTGAATATTTCACCATTCAAAACTGTTACTTGTTTTGCTGGTCGACCTTCAGGTACAAGAATTAACATGGTTAAATTTTCTATCACAGCACATGCATGACGATTATGAATATGGATATACAAATGAGTTGATCATTTATGTGTTTTGTCATCAACTTGAGCTTAAACGCATTGATCATCCACTTAATTATACATCGGTACGTGCCGTTAAGCAAATAAGTCCAAGTCTACTTTTATATAATTTAAATTAAATTTTTTGAATGCTTATTTATTTGATATAATATCATGTTAAAACATTTTTGAAATAAAGTCAACCTACATTTGTGAATAAAATGTATTAACTTGTCTTATTTTAAAGTTAAATGTAATCATAGATAACAATAGAACAATCACTAGTCTACTGATACTGGTACAACTAGCACCAATGTCAACAAACCAAGCTAAAGAAACATACACCCAAGCACTTTTCTCTGAGAAAAAAAAATGAATAAACTTTTTATTGCTACAATTCTTAAATCATGATTGCTATGTACGTTTAAACCCGTAGTCATGAAGACTTGAACAAACTCTAGTTCCATATTGCAACATATGTAGACAAAGCATAAACTCCTAGATAAACAAGTGAGAGGTTTAGCTAGCTATAAAACCAGGTTTAATCCACCATTTTCTACATAAGGAGGTACCTGTACCAAGTCAGGAATATGACAGTTGTTTTCCATTCGTTTGATGTGTTTGAGCGTTTGGTTTTGCCATTTGATAACGGACTTACCGATTTGAATTTTCCTTGGAGTTCGGTGTTTTTGTTGTTTTACTTTTTTTTCTTTTATGTTACATGTACATACAGATTAATGCTAAAACTCACACTGGACATTGATGATTTTGTCGATTCTTTGGAATCTTTGAGTGTTATTGATGTGATCAGCACGGCATCTATATTCTCCAGCCTGTGACCGATTGACATGTTGTATTGTAAGAATGCTGCCTGTTCTGTAATGTCTGAATATATCAGTGTTGTATTTCCATACATAGTTGCATCCAGGATAACATTTTGCTGAGCAGACAAGCGAGACTGTTTCACCTTCAGTAACATTGTAAACACTACCTGCGGGTAATATTTTAATGTCTTCAGGTCCATCTGTTGTTCAAGTGTAAAAAACGTTGAAAATATCAATCTATGAATAATAGGCATTTATATTGTGTCATAGATCAAACTTATTCGTTCAGTGTATATTTACTTGTTTTTGTGTATTGTCTTTTTGATCGAGTTAAGCCATTTCAATTGATATTTTATTGTGTGTCTTTTTATGTTGTAATGTTATACCACTGTTTCAGGTTAGGGTGAAGGTTGGCGCCTGTTAAAACGTTTAAACCCGCTGCATTTTTATGCACCTGTACTAAGGCAGGAGCCTGTTGTTCAGTGGTTGTCGTTTGTTGGTTGGTGTGGTTCATAAGTGTTTCTCGTTTCTCGTTTTTTATATAGATTAGACCGTTGGTTTTCTTGTTTGAATTGTTTTACACTAGTCTTTTTGGGGCCCTTTGTAGCTTGCTGTTCGGTGTGAGCCAAGGCTCCGTGTTGAAGGCCGTACTTTGACCTATAATTGTTTACTTTTTTAAATAAAATTATATTTCCCCTCCCGAAAACATTTAATTAGTCAAAGCATGAGTAAAATGAACTTCTTAATTTATTTTCCTAATTTGAATGCTTTACCTGCAATGACGTGGTCGAATTTGTACTTTTGTTTTGTTTTGATCACGAGCTGGTTGACCGTTTTCCCGAATGTGACCTACCGAATTAGTCTTATTACCGGGTTTGTACTAACATGAACAACACGACGGGTGCCACATGTGGGGCAGGATCTGCTTACCCCTTCCGGAGCACCCGAGATCACCCCCAGTTTTTGGTGGGGTTAGTGTTGCTCAGTCTTTAGTTTTCTATGTTGTGTTTTGTGTACTATTGTTTGTCTGTTTGTCTTTTTCTTTTTTAGCCATGGCGTTGTCAGTTTATTTTCGACTTATGAGTTTGAATGTCTCTCTGGTATCTTTCGCCTCTCTATTACTTATAATGCGATTCTCATTACTTCAATAAGTACATGTATTTTATATTCATAAAAGTACGAACAGTTTATTTGTTTGATGTCCAGTGAGTCTGAAAATGTTAATTTGTCAGTGTCAAGATTTATTAGTACTTGTTTTGAAATAAGAGAAAATTTGCATTCCAGAAACTAAATATACATGTAGTGATGTAGTTTATTTTTTATGTATTGGAGGGTTAATATTCTATTTTATTTATTTTCAAACACCATCTGATATGGAGTATAGTTATTTATTCATTTGTTTTTAATGTAATATATCTTTAAAATTACTGTATAATTAATACTATATATATATATGTATATACTCGGAAACGGACCCTTTAATTGGATTCAATATATTCTTATTCTTATTCTTATATAAATTGACCTGAGAGAATAACACAAATCGATATATCAAAATATGAAGACAAGAAGGCGTTTCCATACTTTCGGAGTATATCAAGATATGAAGACAAGAAGGCGTTTCCATACTTTCGGAGTATATCAAAATATGAAGACAAGAAGGCGTTTCCATACTTTCGGAGTATATCAAAATATGAAGACAAGAAGACGTTTCCATACTTTCGGAGTATATCAAAATATGAAGACAAAAATGCGTTTCCATACTTTTGGAGTATATCAAAATATGAAGACAAGAAGGCGTTTCCATACTTTCGGAGTATATCAAAATATGAAGACAAGAAGGCGTTTCCATACTTTCGGAGTATATCAAAATATGAAGACAAGAAGGCGTTTCCATACTTTCGGAGTATATCAAAATATGAAGACAAGAAGGCGTTTCCATACTTTCGGAGTATATCAAGTTTAGTAGAGGAAACTGACACATAGAGTCTGATCTTTTCTTCCGTATGCATTGTTCAAATTATTGGAAATTTTTATCAGTAAGGCGTTTCCTCTCTCTTCTTTTCAATTATACAATACTGTTATCTATAGGCATCCCCGATGAAACAGGAAAAGTGGATACAAAAATAGGTATTTTCCTATTATTTTTCTTCTAGTTAATCTAGTGAATAGTGGTTATTGTTCAGTACATCAAGGGCAATTTTAAGATTTAGGAGCATGTCGAAAAATAAACAATATTTATAATAAAGACATGTATTTTAAATTTTACTAGATTATGCTCCATATCAAAAAGTAGTTATATTAAGAATCCATGTCCGTTTTCTACATCTTAAATAAAAAATTAGGTTAAGTCATGCATCTTTATATATCAAGTCTCTGATCTTCTTTACCAAACAGTTTATTATGTAATTCTATTTTTTCTCATAACCAGTCATTTAAGTGTTTTGTTATACCGAAAAACAGAATTTAAAAAAAATCCAAATACCCCATCTGGCCTCGAGCAATAGTTGATATCTCAGGTTTTGGGGCGATTTAGAACTTGACATTTTGTATATATTGTGTCTGTCATTTGTTGAAGACTTTTACCTTCTAGATGTCTTGTTGTTGTTTTTGTCGTTTGGTTGCTGTGTAGTTAACTTCAACTACACATCATATTTTCGTTCATATTCGGAAAATCCATAGAAATTCAAGAAATTGTAATCCTATGAGGAATTGTAAACTAAGTCGTAAATATGTTTTTTCCTGAAATATTTTTGGGTTTGAAAAGAAAATGTATGCGTATTTTACAAAATTTAAATTTACCAAGAAAAGCACACAAAAAACAAGAATGATTGTAACGTAATATTGACATTAACTGTCTGGCATGTTTAGCTTTTGGTCCATTTTTTTATATTCGTGTGTGTGTTTTTCTCTCCTGCCTAGCTG
The DNA here is from genome assembly GCA_017311375.1 of Mytilus coruscus. Lineage (NCBI taxonomy): Eukaryota > Metazoa > Mollusca > Bivalvia > Mytilida > Mytilidae > Mytilus > Mytilus coruscus. Next base: position 100,842,817 of record CM029600.1, on the reverse strand, counting down.
TTTGATTTTGTTCGATTGACGAACACCTTCCCCTCGGCCAAAAACCCAAAATAAAATAGAAATAACACACAAAAAGAAATAAAAACAGACATAGCTTAATTGCAACAAGAAAAAATATAACGACGGCTACGTACTGCCTACCGTGAAATGTTTCAAAAATATTTCGTTCAGTGGCATATTGGTCGGTTTTGTATGTACACTAAAATGATCAGATATGCATATCTGTCTATTTGCATACGACTTGATAGAGATATGTTCTCATAGTATTCCAGAGTAAAACAAATCAAAGTTTACCGGTCTTTACCTTTTGACTCCTAATGTCGCTCATCTATACATCCCTGACATAATTTGTTAACAACATTCGAAGATTATTTTAGGCGAAAAAGAGTTCCAAAACAGTGTAATTGAGGTTTACGACGCATTTGAACAAACTATCAATATTTTCGTGAAGCTAATATGTATCATTTTTATCTAAACCATGACAAATGTGATCAAAACCATGACAAAATTTGGAACACTTAACAAAACCATGTCAATATCTTAACCAAACCATGTCAATTTTCGATATCATGCCTTACGTGCGTTAATTTTCAACAACCCAATTTAAATATCGAAAGTGTGACGTAAAACATTGATTCAAATCTCTTATTTACTTTTTGTATGTTTATTTGTTGAGAAATGATGCAATTATTATGGATGAGTGACCTAACCAAAACATGTCCAACTGGACCAAATCATGATAAAATCACTGTACCAAACGCTCCTCGATATTTCGACGTTACTACCCGTGATACTGTAGCCGTATGTTGAATAGTATGTACTATAACCGTATGTTGAATTGTATATACTATAGCCGTATGTTGAATTGTATATACTATAGCCGTATTTTGAATAGTATATACTATAGCCGTATGTTGAAAGGTATATACTATAGCCGTATGTTAAATAGTATGTACTATAACCGTATGTTGAATTGTATATACTATAGTCGTATGTTGAATGGTATATACTACAGCCGTACATGTATGTTAAATGATATATACTATAACCGTATGTTAAATAGTATGTACTATAGCCGTATGTTGAATATTATATACTATAGCCGTATGCTGAATGGTATATACTATAGACGTATGTAGAAGGGTATATACTATAGCCGTATGTTGAATGGTATACACTATAACCGTATGTTGAATTGTAGATACTATAGCCGTATGTAAAAGGTACATATTATAGCCGTATGTTGAATAGTATATAATATAGACGTATGTTGAATGGTAGATACAATAGCCAAATGTTGAATGGAAGATACTTTAGCCATATGTTGAATGGTAGATACTGTAGCCGTATGCTGAATAGTAGATACAATAGCCGAATGTTGAATGATAGATACTATAGCCGTATGTTGAATGGTAGATACTATAGACGTATGTTGAATGGTAGATACTGTAGCCGTATGTTGAATGGTAGATACTATAGCCTATGTTATGTGGTTGCATTACAATCCTATGAGACTTTTTGAAAAAATGTATTTGACTACTAAGTCTGCACATGGTATACACTTTCAAACAAGTGACACATCTGCAGATAATTAATTATTATAAATGAAAAGAGAAAATTCATATCTAAATATGTATAACCTTGGGATTGTAGTTTTTCTTCTTGTTTTCAAAATCATACAAAATTCGACGAAACAAACATCAAAATAAGAAAATGGACAACAACGCCAAATATTTTAAAATAAATTTTCATACTCACAGTACGGATCAAGAGTAATGACGTTGCTGATGGTTGATAAATCTCCAACTTGATTGGAGGCTTGGCAGGACACATTTTTCCCCTTTTCGGAATGGGTGATATCAAGGAAAGAGTCCATGGAGTGTCTATAGTTGTAGTTAAATGTATATTCAATTTTTGGAGACAAATTTGACGGAACACCTATATATCTTGAGTAACAATTAAAATGAATGCGCTCTCCCACAAAAGGTTGTTTGTCATAAGTGAGAACTGGTTTCGATAGTATGCCTGCAATATAAAGAATTGGTTTTGTTTGTATGACAGGATATAATAAGATAACAATAAGTTAAAGAAAAACAGACAGCATCATTGGAAATCGAAAAAAGACAAACAGTCAGCAAAATACTTAAAAGAAAACTAACGAATATGAAGCCAACTCCTGGAGCTTCTAAACCATGGGTCCTAAATGATAAAGTCATCGTTTGATAGTTTAACGAACACTATCATGACCAAGTTTTTAAGAAAATGAAATATCAATATATGTCGCATATTGCCACAGATGTTTCTTTGTCGTAGCTACAATATCGTCCGTTATCTTTCCTCGACATCCCCAGAGTAGACTTATCACCTTAACTTGACCAGTTATGAGCAGCACAACAGGTACCTCTGGGGTAGCAGTAATTATTACGCTTCGGGATAACTGAGTTAATCCTAGTTTTTTAAATTTCATTGTTACTTTTTTTTTTTTTTGGGGGATTATTTCCAAAATTTCTCATTTTTTTTTCAAGTTCAATCAATTCATCAAGTTTTATTATAACTCAAATCTTATCCTTTAAATCTGGATCAGTAGCAAAAACAAAACAGAATATAAAAAAAACCTTCCTTTCAACTCATGCCAAGGACTTAACTCGATAATACCCATTTACTAGATGACAAAAAACACAAGAATAATCAAAACAATAAAACCAAATGCCGTATCATAGAGTGTTCGCAGTTATTGAAAAAATATAAGTATTTGCCGTGCTGATATTAAACCATGCCGTCATACACTCTATTCATAGACTGTACCTCGGGTATATTTCATGCAGTAACATCATAAACAGTTCAGGAAAACACCTGTGAAATGCTAAGGACAAATTTGGAAGGATTTTTAAGCAAAAAAAAAAAAAAAAGAAAGAAAAGAAACACTTTAGTCTTGTTACAAAATTAAGATTACTTTAGATTATCAATGTTTAGTTTGTTAAATCGCTTGAAAATAACTGAAAATCATTTGGTTAATACAATTCTAAGAAGTGATTAATTGCATTCTTCGACATGTGAAGAGGATGGTATAATGACATTTTTAACTATAATTAATACTGTAAATATTTTAAAGGAGCATTAGTTGTCACATTCATGTTCACCGATTTGACTCAAATTCTCGTATTTGATTTATAACATACTAAAACGTATATCCAAATTATAAAAAGTCTAAAATAAACAATTCACAAATCATGGGCTTGATAATATGTATCAGAATTTCGTGTGTATTTTAGTCTAGACGCCATCTAATTAACTATCGAGGTGACCCTCGAAGACTGCCACGGTTATATAACCCGATATAAATATAAATATAGATATAAAAAGATAACGAACTCGTGCGATTTGATTTTTCTAGGTCTGTTTGATTTCATATTATAGATTAAAAATATATGTTAATCATCGTTTTTACCTGTATAAGAATGAGTTTTTGTGGATCGAATCAGTCAATCAAATGGTTTACCCTCGTTTCACTTTCAATGTTGACATTCTTTTCCTTTTAATAACTGAACACGACTAATTCATGCGTAGCCCATCTCTAGCTAAGGGGTTAAATTGAAGTTCACATGAGTACGGATTCAATGAGGTAGAATTATTCACTTGCAAGTGAATAATTCATCAACGATGTTTCATAGCTTATTTTGACAAAATTGAACCAAACTGGCTGCTAAAAGTGAAATGAATGATTGAACAAGTTTTAATTTTTTTATGTCTCGTAGCTAATGCCTCTTTAACATTGTATCCTGTTTAGACACAATGTGTTTTGTCATATATATGTAAGTATAAACCTTTTGAGTCTGAAATAAAGATTATCTTATCTTATCTTATTTTATAATTTCACAACTCATTTATATATATGTGAGCAAATTCAGTATCAATTTCTATTATTACCTAACTATGATATCTATTTTTCACTGTTGTAAAAGTACTAATTATTGTTAAAAATATTATCAGTATACAAAAACTTAGTCTGGATTTTTGGGTACAATTGACTTTTTGACGGTTTAAAAATGTTTACTTCTGACAGCAAATTAAACCTACTCTTATAAATTGTGTATACATTCTTTCAACTGATGTCTTTTTGAATTTGTAACGATGAATAATAGTACTCAATGTAATATTGTTATTGACATACCCGACACAGAGCCTACCAAGAAACAACTCAGAGAATCCAGAATAAAAACCACTGTTAATAAATCATTCATTTTCGACGGATCATATTTACACTAGTCTATTAAACTTATCAATTAAAACAGATAATGAGGAAGTTGATGTATTATAGTCTTTTTAATATAACAACGCTTGTTAAAACACTTCTCTTAACAACTTTTGTTTCCGACTAACTTTTGAGTACAATTGATCAAATAAGAAATGAATATAAAATAAAGGCCTTATTACAATGATAAGGAAGTACCGGCTGAAATTATGCAACGGCTGTTATGGAATTTTTATGGGAATCTTTTCTCATTTTTCGATTTTATTTTTAGAAATTAGTCATTTGTCTGCAACATTTATGAAAGAGGGTACACGTTTTGTGTAATCAACTCCTATAACATTTTTCAACAGAAATACCAAAAACTTCACTGGAAGATTGCACAGATGTTCAAGTTGTGAACCGGATATTATGGAACTAGTTAAGGATTTTTTTTTCTAATTTTTCTAAGTCATTCTTCAATAATAACATAAACGATACTGCAACAGATGTGCATTTCGATAATTAATGTCTCTTCAGTGATGCTCGAGGCCAAAGTATTTGAAAATCCAACACTTATTCAGAAATGAAAGAGCTTATAAGCCATAAAGGATACAACGTATGGCAAAAGCCAGGAAAGGAATCAGCGCTTTGCATGAGGGAGATATATTCCATAATTCAAAATAATTTCAAAATTTTGTTACAGCAAATTTCAATAACATAATATCCGTATACCCTCGGGACTAACTGCCCACCAGCAACTCTGTTAATTGCTTAAATTTTTTAGATGAAAAATGTATGGATAATTTGAGTATGTATATTAAAATGTTTATTCTATTATTTGCCGATGAAACTGTTATATTTGCTGAATCGGCACGAGAATTACAAAATGCACTTTCTGTTTTTCGAAAAATACTGTGAAGATTGGAAACTTAGTGTTAAGGAGTCAAAAACAAAAAATGTCATTTTTTCTAAGAGAAAATGTAAACAAAATACTTCATTTATACTATGTAATCAGGATGTGGAAATCAAGGACAGTTATATTTACCTTGGTCTTTTGTTTAACCAGGATGTGGAAATCAAGGACAGTTATATTTACCTTGGTCTTTTGTTTAACTAGGATGTGGAAATCAAGGACAGTTATATTTACCTTGGTCTTTTGTTTAACCAGGATGTGGAAATCAAGGACAGTTATATTTACCTTGGTCTTTTGTTTAACTAGGATGTGGAAATCAAGGACAGTTATATTTACCTTGGTCTTTTGTTTAACCAGGATGTGGAAATCAAGGACAGTTATATTTACCTTGGTCTTTTGTTTAACCAGGATGTGGAAATCAAGGACAGTTATATTTACCTTGGTCTTCAAGGACAGTTATATTTACCTTGCTCTTTTGTTTAACCAGGATGTGGAAATCAAGGACAGTTATATTTACCTTGGTCTTTTGTTTAACTATAACGGAATTTTTTTCCAGGCTCGGAAAAAACTAGTTGACCAAGTTCAAAAGGCACTATATGCTCTCTATAAGAAGATTAAAAATTTATCCATTCCTATTGATCTACAGTTATAATTATTTGATTCTTTGGTTGTTCCCATTTTTACGTACTCCTCTGAAATTAGGGGGTTCGAAAATAAAACAGTTTTGTAAGCGTATTTTGTCTGTCCGAACATCCACTCCTTATTTCATGGTATATGGTGAGTTAGGTAGATTTCCTTTAGAATTGCAAATCAAGATGAAAATGATATGTTTTTGGAACAAGCTTGTTATTAATGAAAATAAATTGTCTGGAAAACTATACAAACTTTTGAAGCATTTACAAGATAATGAAAATTATCAGTTTAAATGGATAAACTATATTAAATCTATATTTGATGATTGTGGTTTTAGTGAAGTATAAATGTTCAACAAGGTATTAATTTAGAATTTTAAAATATACTGTCAAACAACGACTTCGAGACCAGTCCATTCAAAGATGGTTTGCTGATATATACAATTCGTCGAAGGGGGACTTTTACTCGCAATTCAAAACATAATTTGTACTTGGAACCATACCTATTGAGACTGAAGAGTGAACCATACCTATTGAGACTGAAGAGTGAACCATACCTATTGAGACTGAAGAGTGAACCATACCTATTGAGACTGAAGAGTTCTCATCGGATTTATATATGTAAGTTTACCTTACTTGGTATAATAAACAAAACTACGTATGGCAATATTAATTTGAGCTTGGTACCCGCAAGCAAATAAACAACCTAATAACATGCATATCCCCATCATATAACAAGCAAGTACATGTAACAAAAAAGTCCAAATGCTAGTAATATATGTGTAACAAAAGTCTTTAATATGGCTAAAAATAGCAGCAGTTATCACGCAAACACAACACCCTTAGTAATGCTACTGGGAGGGTGGGTGGGAAAGCTAGCAATTTTTTAGCCTGCAGCCATGAGCAAAGTACTGTTTGAAAGCATGGTACCTCAAACGAGGCTTGAAAAAATGGGGTTTGCAAAATGCATGAGAGAAAGCGCGGTAAATTCAAACATACGTGCTAAAAAACTATTTACGGATAAATACAATTTACGGACCTGTAACATTAAATTTTCCATAGGAACCGGTAGAAGGCGAAATATACGGAGACAAAGAAGAAATTGTCATATCTGCAAGACTGGTCTTTGGGACGAATTCCATTATATATGTTTATGTAATAATGATAAAGTAAAGAATTTAAGGAAAAAATTCATTCCAGATTATTATGTAATATATCCACAAGTTAGTAAAATGTAAGATATGCTCAAATACTGTACATGTAATATAAAGCTGTACTTACGAATTTGGTCATTTTTACACAAAAAGTAGAAAGACTGTTGATCTAATCTTACGTATTTCATATGCATATAAATCCTTGAAATTTATAATTATTTCTTTTTTGATACTCTATGTGTTAACTATAAATATTCGTTACGGACATTGTCGACCTTCGTGGAATTGTTTACAAAGATCTGCACGGGTTCACTTTGTTCGCTGTCAAAGAATTATGTGAAATAGAATCAATTCATATGCAAATGTTGTTTATTTATATGTTAATCACGCTGTTGTGATCTTGGAAAAAGTCGAACCAAATTATGTATTTCTTATTTCGGACATTTGGACTTGTTTCTTATATTATTTACAGTTTCTGTTTAATCTGTTCAGACAATTTCATTCTTAATACACCAGACAATGTGCTTTGAATTGATTCTTATATATCATTCATGTGTGTCACTTTTTAATCTAAAATTGTATGAAAAACTTTACAAAAGACTATGTTAATTTATGCTTCACAACTATTTCATTTCCATCACTTTTTTTAATCCGTTGATGTTTATAGCGTACATAGATAATTTTTATCAATATCTATTTTATCAGTTCTTGTTCAGGACATGTATGGTAACAATGACATTAATCAGTTTTTCAATTACGGTCTATTGTTACTTTTAAGTGTTAATTGTATGTTTGTAAAATTTGTCAACTTTATTATTATGTAATCTTAATTCTTTGGCAACCTGTAAACATTGTCTATCTTTATAATTTGTCGACTGAAGTTAAGTCTTCAGTCGGAGTCAGCCTTTTGAACTGACACCATCCGTTCATTAAAGTGAAAATAAAAATCCATACTGAAAGTCATCGTTTGTATTCGCTCTACCAGTCTGTGAGTTAGTTCCGCCAGTGGGTTTATGTTTAATAGGCAGGGGACCAGTCGTCGGTCACTGTCTTTCGTTTCGGCATCTTCGCCAGTTTCAGCAACAGAACCTGTTGCACTGTATCAAACATTCCAGTGAGAACATCGTTGTCACACTGTCCTCGATTCGATTACTATATATAAACATGTATGTATTTTCGCTCCTGTTACGCAGTTACTGCGACTGAGCTGTATTTGGAAATAAACATCAATTAAATTTGTAGGTGTCGACCCAGTGGTAGTTATAACATAAACGGTACAAATTTTCTGTACCAGATGTGCATTTCCACAATTAATTTTTCTTCAGTGATGCTCGAGTTCAATAAAGGCAACAGTAGTATACCGGTGTTCAAATGTCATAAATCGATTGAGAGAAAACAAATCCGGGTTACAAACTAAAACCGAGGGAAACACATCAACTATAAGAGGAAAACTGAAGTGCAACAAAAATAAACGCCAATATACATAGAAACGAACTATTTAATAACAACTGCCATATTCCTGACTTGATACATGACATTTTAAGAAAAAATGGTGGGTTGAACCTAGTTTTATGGCAAAATATTTGAAAATCCAAAACTTACCCAAAAAGAAATATTTTAAATGTTCGGTATAGACCATTCTTCTCTGTTTAAGAAACATTCTGCGCAACCCGTTTGAGTTTTAGATCTATTATGTAAATTTAGAACAACAAATACACAACTGCCAATAGAATGTGGTAGGTGGCAACCTATAGAAAGACCCAACCGCTTATGTACTAATAGACAAGTTGGTGATGAGTATCACTACATATTTGAATGCACGGCTTTTGCCCGAAACGCAATAAATATATTAAACTTCATTTTGCTAACAGACATAACGCAATCAAATTTTAAAACTAATGACCTGTAAACGTAAAGCTTTTCTTAAGAAACTTTGTATATCAAATGTTTAAATAATCGTGTTTGTCCTCCTGGCTAAGTTTTGTTATATCAGATGTTATTTGTTCAATTGTGCCTCTCTCATCACTGTATTTATATATTATGTTTACTGTATATGCAATTGTTTTCTCTGTACTAACGAAATTCATTAGCTGTATGAGAATAAAGATATAAAAATGAGTATCATACCATGTCCTAATATTACTGATTTGGTCCAACATTTGTAACACTATGCTAAAATTTGTACATATTTTACATATGATAATAAACTAATGAAAGAGGAAGAACGACAGTAAACATGTAATTTTCTTAAGACAGTTTGAATATAACAGTGGTGTCATTAAAACTTTGTTTTGATTTTGATATATCACAAAGCATCTCAAAACTTGTGAGACTGTTACTCAGTCAACTCCATTATATCAACTGATATATCACAAAGCATCTTAAAACTTGTGAGACTGTTACTCCGTCAACTCCATTATATCAACTGATATATCACAAAGCATATCAAAACTTGTGAGACTGTTACTCCGTCAACTCCATTATATCAACTGATATATCACAAAGCATCTCAAAACTTGTGAGATTGTTACTTAGACAATTGCATTATATCAACTGACCAAAAAGTATCTCAAAACTTGTGAGATTGTTACTTAGTCAATTCCATTCTATCAACTGATCAAAAACACCTCAAAACTTTTGAGATTGTTACTTATCTCAATTCCATTATATCAACTGATCAAAAGGTATCTCTAAATTTGTGAGATTGTTACTTAGTCAATTCCATTATATCAACTGATCAAAAAGTATCTCAAAACTTGTGAGATTGTTACTTAGTCAATTGCATTACATCAACTGATCAAAAAGTATCTCAAAACTTGTGAGATTGTTACTTAGTCAATTGCATTATATCAACAGACCAAAAAGTATCTCAAAACTTGTGAGAGTGTTACTTAGTCAATTGCATTATATCAACTGACCAAAAAATATTTCAAAGCTTGCGAGATTGTTACTTAGTCAATCGCATTATATCAACTTACCAAAAAGCATCTCAAAACTTGCGGAATGTTACTTAGTCAATTGCATTATATCAACTGATTAAAAAGTATCTCAAAGCTTGTGAGATTGTTACTTAATCAATTCCATTATATTAACTGATCAAAAAGTATCTCAAAACTTGTGAGATTGTTACTAACTCAATTGCATTATATCAACTGACCAACAAGCTTCTCAAAACTTGTGAGATTGTTACTTAGATATAGGAAGATGTGGTATGAGTGCCAATGAGACAACTCTCCATCCAAGTAACAATTTATAAAAGTAAACCATTATAGGTCAAGGTTCGGCCTTCAACACGGAGCCTTGGCTCACACCGAACAGCAAGCTATAAAGGGCCCCAAAAATTACAAGTGTAAAACCATTCAAACGGGAAAACCAGCGATCTAATCTATATAAAAACGAGAAACGAGAAACACGTATGAACTACATAAACAGACGACAACTACTATACATCAGATTCCTGACTTAGGACAGGTGCAAACATTTGCAGCGGGATTAAACGTTTTAATGGTACCTAATCAATTCCATTACATCAACTGACCAAAGAGCATCTCAAAACTTGTGAGATTGTTACTTGGTCAATTCCATTACATCAACTGATCGAAAAGTATCTCAAAACTTGTGAGATTGTTACTCAGTTAATTCCATTAAATCAACTGACCAAAAAGTATCTCAAAACTTGCGAGATTGTTACTTAGTCAATTCCATTAAATCAACTGACCAAAAAGTATCTCAAAACTTGCGAGATTGTTACTAAGCCAATTCCATTATATCAACAGACCAAAAAGTATCTCAAAACTTGCGAGATTGTTCTTAGTCAATTCCATTAAATCAACTGACCAAAAAGTATCTCAAAATATGCGAGATTGTTACTTAGTCAATTCCATTATATCAACAGACCAAAAAGTATCTCAAAACTTGTGAGATTGTTCTTAGTCAATTCCATTAAATCAACTGACCAAAAAGTATCTCAAAACTTGCGAGATTGTTACTTGGTCAATTCCATTACATCAACTGACCAAAAAGTATCTCAAAACTTGTGAGATTGTTACTAAGTCAAATCCATTACATCAACTGACCAAAAAGTATCTCAAAACTTGGGCGATTGTTACTTAGTCAAATGTATTACATCAACTGACCAAAAAACATCTCAAAGCTTGCGAGATTGTTACTTAGTCAATTTCATTACATCAACTGACCAAAAAGCATCTCAAAACTTGCGAGATTGTTACTTAGTCAATTTCATTACATCAACTGACCAAAAAGTATCTCAAAACTTGTGCGATTGTTACTTAGTCAATTTCATTACATCAGCTGACCAAAAAGTATCTCAAAACATACGAGATTGTTACTTAGTCATTTGCATTACATCACCTGACCAAAAAGCATCTCAAAAATTGTGATATTGTTACTAAGTCAACCTCATTATATCAACTGACATCTAAAAAAGTATCTCAAAACTTGTGAGATTGTTACTCAGTCAATTGCATTATATCAACTGATCAAAAAGTATCTCAAAGCTTGTGAGATTGTTACTTAGTCAATTCCATTATATCAACTGATCAAAAAGTATCTCAAAACTTGTGAGATTGTTACTCAGTCAATTGCATTATATCAACTTACCAAAAAGTATCTCAAAGCTTGTGAGATTGTTACTCAGTCAATTGCATTATATCAACTGATCAAAAAGTTTCTCAAAACTTGCGAGATTGTTACTTAATCAATTCCATTATATCAACCGACATAAAAGTATCTCAAAACTTGTGAGATTGTTAGTTAATTGCATTATATCAACTGACCAAAAAGTATCTCAAAGCTTGTGAGATTGTTACTTAGTCAATTCCACTATATCAACTGACCAAAAGTATCTCAAAACTTGCGAGATTGTTACTTAGTCAATTCCATTATATCTACTGATCAAAAAGTATCTCAAAACTTGTGAAATTGTTACTTATTCAATTCCATTATATAAACTGATCAAAAAGTATCTCAAAACTTGTGAGATTGTTACTAAGTCAATTGCATTATATCAACTGATCAAAAAGTATCTCAAAACTTGTGAGATTGTTACTTAGGCAATTGCATTATATCAACTGACCAAAAAGTATCTCAAAGCTTGTGAGATTGTAACTTAGTCAATTCCGTTATATCAACTGATCAACAAGTATCTCAAAACTTGTGAGATTGTTACCAAGTCAATTGCATTATATCAACTGACCAAAATATTTCTCAAAACTTGTGAGATTGTTACTAGGTCAATTCCATAACATCAACTGATCAAAAAGTAATCTCAAAACTTGCGAGATTGTTACTTAGTCAATTCCATTATATCAACTGATTAAAAAGTATCTTAAAACTTGTGAAATTGGTACTTAGACAATTCCATAACATCAACTGATCAAAAAGTATCTCAAAACTTGTGAGATTGTTACTTAGTCAAGTCCATTATATCAACTGATCAAAAAGTATCTCTAAATTTGCGAGATTGTTACTTAGTCAATTGCATTACATCAACTGATCAAAAAGTATCTCAAAACTTGTGAGATTGTTACTAAGTCAATTGCATTATATCAACAGACCAAAACAAATTTCAAAACTTGTGAGATTGTTACTTATTCAATTCCATTATATCAACTGATTAAAAAGCATCTCAAAACTTATGAGATTGTTACTTAGTCAATTTCATTATATCAACTGATCAAAAAGTATCTCAAAACTTGCGAGATTGTTACTTACACAATTCCATTATATCAACTGATCAAAAAGTATCTTAAAACTTGTGAGATTGTTACTTAGACAATTCCATTATATCAACTGATCAAAAAGTATCTCAAAACTTGTGAGATTGTTACTCATATCAGGCAATCCCATTTTGTAATCCAAAATTTTAAAACGATTTTTTTTTTCTTCAAAATATGGAAACAGTCTTTTCAAATGAAAATACATGAGATTATTTTGTTCGTTCGTATAATTCTTAAACCTCATCATCTGTATTGTAAACATGTACCTAGTAATAACCATAGAGTTGTGATAACTATCATCATCTGTATTGTAAACATGTACCTAGTAATAACCATAGAGTTGTGATAACTATCATCATCTGTATTGTAAACATGTACCTAGTAATAACCATAGAGTTGAGATAACTATCATCATCTGTATTGTAAACTTGTACCTAGTAATAACCATAGAGTTGTGATAACTATCATCATCTGTATTGTAAACATGTACCTAGTAATAACCATAGAGTTGAGATAACTATCATCATCTGTATTGTAAACATGTACCTAGTAATAACCATAGAGTTGAGATAACTATCATCATCTGTATTGTAAACATGTACCTAGTAATAACCATAGAGTTGAGATAACTATCATCATCTGTATTGTAAACATGTACCTAGTAATAACCATAGAGTTGTGATAACTATCATCATCTGTATTGTAAACTTGTACCTAGTAATAACCATAGAGTTGTGATAACTATCATCATCTGTATTGTAAACATGTACCTAGTAATAACCATAGAGTTGTGATAACTATCATCATCTGTATTGTAAACTTGTACCTAGTAATAACCATAGAGTTGAGATAACTATCATCATCTGTATTGTAAACTTGTACCTAGTAATAACCATAGAGTTGTGATAACTATCATCATCTGTATTGTAAACATGTACCTAGTAATAACCATAGAGTTGTGATAACTATCATCATCTGTATTGTAAACATGTACCTAGTAATAACCATAGAGTTGTGATAACTATCATCATCTGTATTGTAAACATGTACCTAGTAATAACCATAGAGTTGAGATAACTATCATCATCTGTATTGTAAACATGTACCTAGTAATAACCATAGAGTTGTGATAACTATCATCATCTGTATTGTAAACATGTACCTAGTAATAACCATAGAGTTGAGATAACTATCATCATCTGTATTGTAAACTTGTACCTAGTAATAACCATAGAGTTGTGATAACTATCATCATCTGTATTGTAAACATGTACCTAGTAATAACCATAGAGTTGTGATAACTATCATCATCTGTATTGTAAACATATACCTAGTAATAACCATAGAGTTGTGATAACTATATTAAAATATTTTATATTTATATATCATTTAGTTATCATCACTGTAAAAACCTGTCAAATACAAAACAAACAAAAAATTGTAAAAGTTACATTTTGTAAAATCAGGATGTTTTTCCTCACAAATCAATTGACGTTTAAATAAAAAAAAAAAAAAAAGAAAAAAAAAACTTCCAATGTGCATCTTCTTTTTAGTATTATACTTTTTTTCAATGTAAGCATTGTTTTTAGTGTCGGCTAAAAGCCTTTTGTTAGCTATAAAACGGTTTTTTTGTGCCTATCATCTTTCTGGCGCTGCAATACAGACTTGTGCCTTTTTGTCAAATATTATTTTTAAATTAAATGTTAAGCTGTGGTCACTTACCGGATAGCTCGAACGGACGCCGAACGGATGAAAAAAAAGTTTTCCGTTGACAAAATTTGTATCCGTTGGGTGTCCGTTGGTAAACTGATCAAATAAAACGAACGGGTAACGAATGCCTAACGGACACTCACAGGATATGCAACGTACAAGAAACGGAAACGTACCGACTAGAACGGACGTCGAACGTACATCCAACGCACGAGTACCGCATAAAACAGACACCTAACGGAAGCGTACCGGATAAAACGGATGAACAAGATAAGCGGAAAATTAAAAGCGATAATAATAATACATATCTTTCAGGACTAAGCAATGATCTTGCCCACCATCTCCTTTGTTTTCTCCTTCTTCTCCTTTCGACAACTAGTAGGTTTATATTTGCAACATTTAAGTTCAGTCGGACCTGAATAACAGCTGCTTGATAGTGAAGACATGCTCTTACTCCAAGATCCATCATGAGTAATAGACGTTCATGACACTCAAGAAATCTGACATATCAATAATTGTCATTTCTGAGTGACGCGAAATTTTCACTTGGCATTTATCCGTTTTACATTCGGTAGGTATCCGTTATTCTTCCGTTCATGTCTGTTTCCCATCCGTTCATCATCCGTTTTATCCGTTATAGTCTAACGGATGTATAACGGATAAGTAACGGATACAAAACGGAAACGAAACGGACGAGTACCGTACAAAACAGACGCCTACCGGACGTTCAACGGACACTTCATCCGTTGGACGTCCGTTCAAAGTTTTGAACATGCTCAAAATTTTCCACCGGACAGAACGGACGTCGACGGATAAAACGGACGCTAAACGGACATGAAACGGATAAGAACGGACGTCTAACGGACATGAACGGATTGAAAAAAAGTTATCCGTTCGGCATCCGTTCGAGCTATCCGTTAAGGTGTGACCGAGGCTTTACATACGTGTAGCTATTCCATTTCTTTAATTCGTATTTAAATACGTACAGTATTATACAGTTTCATGGCGTATGACACACATGTTGTACTAATATTTTGTCTTTAGACATGCATAGCATGAGACACTTACACTGTCGACACATCCAGTCTCGCTCCTTTTAAGGTTCATGCGATTCCTCAGATTATTTGTCTTTTTGATCGATTTATGCGATTTGAACTACGGTAGACTACTGTTCTCTTACATTTGAACTGTGGTACCGGAAATAATGCATATGCAATAGTTTGTTTCTCAAAACTAACAATATTTAACTGTGGTACCGGAAATAATGCATATTTGATATTCTAATATTTCTTAGAATTACAAATAATTAAGCAGACTAACATTTTTTATGAATTTATTCTATAAGTTAATATATTTATGCGTTTTCAAAGAATTAGCCAGCCACCTTTTTCCTCAGCATTCGTTGTACATATTCCTCATAAGACACCTTTGACCACGTGAAGGAGGGATCGTTCAGTAGTTGTGGTAACATTTTGGTGTACGGATCGTAAAGACTGTACAACATTTCTCTCGTTGCATTTAACATTGGTTCGTACTGCTTGCCTCCCTTTGTCTTGTTCTTGATTGTTGTAAACAATAACCCATATTTCTTCATTTCTGTTGGCGACAACGTGGCTACAAAATAGTCGTTATTAGTAATTACACGTTCAGAAATACAGTTCAAAGTTCAATCTCTGATTTGAGGGTTAGCATGTAATTATCATGAAGTGTAACTTTGAGGACCAGATATGTTTTTAAATTCTTAACTAGTTCTAGGTGATTACAAGCTACATTTAAAGAAAGCTACATATTCAGAAGTACAGCTAAAACTAATAAAAAAAATCTTAAATTTTCTAATGTCACAGCCGGGACAAGGAGTGGGGAAAATAGAAATGTTGTGTGTCCTCGCGTGCCTACATCTTTGTTAGAGCCTTCATCCTTACAGCACTTGGTTTAAGAGCCTTTATCCTTACAGTACTTCAGTCTTGGTGCATTTTCTTTCTGGTACATAAATGATCCTCTACAAATAATGGATTGAATATCAAAAGTAGCGTTTTGATTATTTTCTGTCTGTCCTTACCCTAGACCTACAATATATGTGAGATAAAATAATTCTTGGTTTATTCCTCTAATTATCTTTCCTGTCGGTATTGTAATATTTTTGATTGGTTTTATTTTACTGCCTCACTCCAAACCCACTTCTATTTACACTGCTGTTGTATGTATATTTGATTATGTAAACACGTTTACTTTCCATTTCAAATTAAATGAAATATTTGATTATGACTCACACAGTCCGAGAAATTTGAATATTCTGTTTAACACTTCCTCTTTGTTGGTTACATATTCTTCCATTTTTATGAATATAAATTGTTGTCTTGGAAATACATCAAGCCATTCTTTAATGTACAAGTAATACATGCTGTTCAGTAACCGCACCTGTAAAACAATTACTTGGCTTAGCTAAAGAAAGGTATCATGTAATAATATACAAGTTGCTATTAATTCTTATACAGATAGAAGATGGTTTTAAACCTGCAAAAGTCAGGCATGAACATTGTAAGTCATATCGAACTTTTCATTAATATAGGACAAATGTTTTAATTAATATACATGTTCAATAAAGTATGACGTGTTTTTCTACTTAGGTCATTGTGTGTGTTGTGCAAGAACGACGATGGGGTTTACTATTGAACCCTACAGATAAAAATGGTTTATCGAACCCAACGGATTAAATTGTTTATCGAACCCTGCGGATTAAATTGTTTATCGAACCCTACGGATTAAATTGTTTATCGAACCCTGCGGATTAAATTGTTTATCGAACCCTGCGGATTAAATTGTTTATTGAACCCTACGTATTGAATTGTTTATCGAACCCTACGGATTAAATTGTTTATCGAACCCTACGGATTAAATTGTTTATTGAACCCTACGTATTGAATTGTTTATCGAACCCTACGGATTAAATTGTTTATTGAACCCTACGTATTGAATTGTTTATCGAACCCTACGGATTAAATTGTTTATCGAACCCTACTTATTGAACCTTACAGATAAAATTGTTTATCGAACCCTGCGGATTAAATTGTTTTGATCATCACTTCCATACATTATATTAGTACTTTCGTAGTACTAACTGCCCTTTATTATATATAAATCTTTCAAATCATTGCTAATTCCACCTTAACTCGTATATAAGTCTTAATTCTGTCGCGTAGTAACTAACTGCCCTTTATCACATATAAATCTTTCAAATCATTGCTAATTCCACCTTAATTCGTATATATGTCTTAATTCTTTCGTAGTAACTACTGCCCTTTATCATATATAAATCTTTCAAATCATTGCTAATCCCACCTTAACTCTTATATAAGTCTTAATTCTTTCGTAGTAACTAACGACCCTTTATCATATATAAAACTTTCGAATCATTGCTAATCCCTCCTTAACTCGTATATATGTCTTAATTCTGTCGAGTAGTAACTCCTGCCCTTTATCATATATAAATCTTTCAAAGCATTGCTAATCCCACCTTAACTCGTATATATGTCTTAATTCTGTCGAGTAGTAACTCCTGCCCTTTATCATATATAAATCTTTCAAATCATTGCTAATCACATATTAACTCGTATATATGTCTTAATTCTTTCGTAGTAACTACTACCCTTTATCGCATATAAATCTTTCAAATCATTGCTAATCCCACCTTAACTCGTATGTATGTTTTAAGTCTGTCGTAGTAACTAACTGTCCTTTATTATATATAAATCTTTCAAATCATTGCTAATCCCACCTTAACTCGTATATAAGTCTTAATTCTGTCGCGTAGTAACTAACTGCCCTTTATCATATATAAAACTTTCGAATCATTGCTAATCCAACCTTAACTCGTATATATGTCTTAATTCTGTCGTAGTAACTACTGCCCTTTATCATATATAAATCTTTCAAATCATTGCTAATCCCATATTAACTCGTATATTTGTCTTAATTCTGTTGTAGTAACTAACTGCCCTTTATCACATATAATCTTTCAAATCATTGCTAATCCCACCTTAAGTCGTATATATGTCTTAATTCTGTGGTAGTACTAACTGCCCTTTATCATATATAAATCTTTCAAATCATTGCTAATTACACCTTAACTCGTATATATGTCTTAATTCTGTCGTAGTAACTACTGACTTTATCATATGTAAATCTATCGAATCATTGCTAATCCCACCTTAAGTCGTACATATATATATATTTCTTAATTCAAAGGACACAACGCTTCAAATGATGTAAGTAAATTCCCATTCAAAAAGGTTTATTCCTCCCTTTCAAATAAAAGATAACTCAGATTCCGGTCATACAATGTGAAATCTGTCCTACCACTATCGATATAGGGACACGAAGGTCAGGATTTAGGTTACAAAATGCGGTAACTGTCCTACCATTGTAGATGAAGGGACACGTAGGTCAGAATTCAGGTCAAACACTGCGGCGACAGTCCTACTATTGTACATATAGGGACACGTAGGTCAGAATTCAGGTCATACACTGCGGCGACAGTCCTACCAATGTACATATAGGGACACGTAGGTCAGAATTCAGGTCATACACTGCGGCAGCAGTCCTACCATTGTACATATAGGGACACGTAGGTCAGAATTCAGGTCATACACTTCGGCGACAGTCCTACGATTGTACATATAGGGACACGTATGTCAGAATTCAGGTCATACACTTCGGCGACAGTCCTATCCTTGTCGATAAAGGGATACTTGCGCTAAGATTCAAGTCAAACAATGCAGCTACTATGTTACCGATATAGGAGACTTTCGTTAGGATTTAATGCCCTCAATGCGGCCACTGTCGTACTATTTTCTATAAAGGGACTGGTTGATCAGAATTCAGGGCACACAATGCGACGACTGTCCTTTAATTGTCGATTAAGGAACTAAGAGCACAAAATGCCGCGACTGTCCTGGGCTACCATTGTCGATCAAGAGATCTTTTTCATTTTTCAATATTTGGGCACGGAGCACAGGATTTTACCTTTATCGATAAAATCACATATGCTAGGATCCATGACTTTGTCGAATTAGAAGAACGTATGTTTGGACTGGTGGTGAATTATTTAACCTTTAACGACAAAGAGCCCTAAGGTCACGATTGATGGCACATAGCATTATTTTTGTCTATATTGAAAAAAGTAAAATAGCAAAAATACCGAACTCCAAGGAAAATTCAAAACGGAAAGCCCTTCATCAAAGGGCAAAATCAAAAGCTCAAACACATCAAACGAATGGAAAACAACTGTTATATTCTTGACTTGGTACAGGCATTTCCTTACGTAGAAAAACGGTGGATTAAATCTGGTTTTATAGCTAGCTAAACCTCTAGGCCTCTATAGAGACACATGGGTCATAGTTCAAGCCAATTCATCTTAGTACCTTTGTAGAGATTGTTGCACGGAGGTCAGGATCTAGGACACACTGTCTGTCACCTTTCATAGCTTTACATTCCATGAATTTTTCAATAGCAAACTGCATTGTCTCGTGGAAAGCAAACTTATCATACTTTTTATCTTTGTTGAAAAAATGGTAACTTGAATACATTCTGAAAAAAAAAATGATGGCAAACTTACAAATCACATAATTTGACTTTAAATACATGTCACTTTCAAGCGTGCAGTAAATGCGAAACAGAAAGCAGAATTACTCTTAGGTCATCTTTGCCTAAGGGAGTTATACCTTAGTTCCTACTAATTTCTTAATTCATTAAAGGGAAATAAACGGCTTGAAAAAATGCCAAATAGTTACTATCACATCGGTTCATTTACTACTCTACAAGTCACGTGCCTCCTAGAAAAAATATACCAATAGCATTACCAAGATTAGTTAGTCCGATTATCAGGGATTATAAACCTCATGCTAAGCACGTTCGCTGACTTTTCTGTTGACATATCAATCTTTTCCGATTTTTAAAAATGTTATAACTTATAAAAATGTTAAAAAAAAACCCAACACTTTATGAATGTCATGCGTCCGAAGCGGTTTTCTGGATTTACCTTCATTAGGAACGCTCTTAGCTGAATATTTGAAAGCCAACTTGAAGGATATATAAGAATCGAAACAGTCGACGAGCTCGATCGCCAAAAGTATACATAAAAATAATAGCCAAATCAAGATAAGGTCAACTTTTCCCGAGGAAGTTGTTTTAGTTGTAAACTTACCTTTCTATAGGGTCTCGTAATGTGACAATGAACTTTGTCTTAGGGAGGACATGTCGGATTAGATGTGGAACCAAGACTTTAGGTTTTGTTAGGTAGGTATTTTGTGGGATACGGTTCCATAAATACAGCATCCACAAATAGGTTGGCGACCCTTCTCCTAAATACAAATGAATAAAGTATATAAGTACAGTTGCAGGGAATAGCACTAGTTTTGTTTTGGTTTAGCTGACCAATTTAAACAGAGACATGAATTTGCAGTGGCGGATCCAGAAATTTTTATAAGAGGGGGCCCACTGACTGCCTCCCCCAAATCCGCCTCTGATTTGTTTTCTACAGGTGTAATTCCAAGATAACAGACGTTCTGATAGGAATAATGTCTACCGTAAGTAACATTTTTTACTGAAATATATAAATATATGGAGAGCCGTGAAACAAAAGGATTCTAAACCTATAGCTTAATATCTAAGGTCAAATTTGCATGAGGAATGGCATGGCAACAGGAAAATGATCATTGAATGAATAAAAGTACTAAATGTATAGATCACATTATATGCAGAAACATTGACTACTGTGCGTTTAGATTCTCGACTTACGCCTCTTCAGTCGACTTATAAACCCAATGGTAATAAATCAAAGTATTGTTTAAAAAGGGGCATTAACTGTCAAATTCATGTTCAATGCTTTGATTAAAATTCTCATAGTTGATTTATAACATACTAAAACGTATATCTAAATTACAATAAGTCTGAAATAACAATTAATAATGCATGAACTCGATGAAATATATCAGCGTTTCGTGTGTATTTAAGTCCAGACGCCATCCAATTAACCATCGAGATGACCTCCGAAGACTGCGACGGTCACATAACCCGATATAAACATAAATATGAATAGGTAGCGACCTCGTGCAATTGAACTTTTCTAGTCTGTTTGATTTCATGTTATAGGTTAAAAAAATAAGTAAATCATCGTTTTTACCTGTATAAGAAAGATTTTTTGTAGATCGAATAAGTCAACGAAATGGTTCACCTTTGTTTCACTTTCAATGTTGACATTCTTTTCCTTTTAATGGCTGAACACGACTAATACATGCGTAACCAATATCTAGCCAATGGGTTAAATTGAAGGTCACATGAATACGGACTCAATGAGGTCGAATTATTCACTTGCAAGTGAATAAGTCATCAACGATGTTTCTTAGCTTATTTAACAAAATTGATCTAAACTGGCTGCTATAAGCGAATAATTATTTCACTATTTCACTTTCATTAAATATTGAACAAAACAAAAATCATATTTTATTTTTTTTATATCTCGTAGCTTCTGCCCCTTTAACTGTGTTAGATCCATATTACTGAAATAACCTTCGTTTGGAATTCACCTATTGTCATATTAACAAATGCAAACGGACCTGAATAAACAGTTAATAAAGAAAAACTTCTACATCTAAGCCACAAAATAGAGCACGCAGACAATCTAATGAAGCACTTCGTGTAACAATGACACTGTTATATAGATGATATATAGATAACATATGTTGCCATGATGTTTTTTGATATGTTACCTGTTATTTTCCCATGATATCCAGTTTGATCTTTATTCGTCTCTATCACTTTTGCTGCATTTGAGAAATACTCGGAGTATTGTTTAAAGTTCTCACGCTTTCCTCCACTGTATGGCGGCTGCCATGTGCTTCCTACGAAATTACATAAAAAACAAATAAACGTGATGTTTGTTTTTGTACGAAAACTTTTATTTTATGGAAATAAGTACGTTTGTAATGATTGATCGAATAAAATAAATTGAACAGATGCGCATAAAACTACATTTCACATCTGACGTATGGTATCGTAGGTCAGAATTCAGGTCATACACTGCGGCAGCAGTCCTACCATTGTACATATAGGGACACGTAGGTCAGAATTCAGGTCATACACTTCGGCGACAGTCCTACGATTGTACATATAGGGACACGTATGTCAGAATTCAGGTCATACACTTCGGCGACAGTCCTATCCTTGTCGATAAAGGGATACTTGCGCTAAGATTCAAGTCAAACAATGCAGCTACTATGTTACCGATATAGGGAGACTTTCGTTAGGATTTAATGCCCTCAATGCGGCCACTGTCGTACTATTTTCTATAAAGGGACTGGTTGATCAGAATTCAGGGCACACAATGCGACGACTGTCCTTTAATTGTCGATTAAGGAACTAAGAGCACAAAATGCCGCGACTGTCCTGGGCTACCATTGTCGATCAAGAGATCTTTTTCATTTTTCAATATTTGGGCACGGAGCACAGGATTTTACCTTTATCGATAAAATCACATATGCTAGGATCCATGACTTTGTCGAATTAGAAGAACGTATGTTTGGACTGGTGGTGAATTATTTAACCTTTAACGACAAAGAGCCCCTAAGGTCACGATTGATGGCACATAGCATTATTTTTGTCTATATTGAAAAAAGTAAAATAGCAAAAATACCGAACTCCAAGGAAAATTCAAAACGGAAAGCCCTTCATCAAAGGGCAAAATCAAAAGCTCAAACACATCAAACGAATGGAAAACAACTGTTATATTCTTGACTTGGTACAGGCATTTCCTTACGTAGAAAAACGGTGGATTAAATCTGGTTTTATAGCTAGCTAAACCTCTAGGCCTCTATAGAGACACATGGGTCATAGTTCAAGCCAATTCATCTTAGTACCTTTGTAGAGATTGTTGCACGGAGGTCAGGATCTAGGACACACTGTCTGTCACCTTTCATAGCTTTACATTCCATGAATTTTCAATAGCAAACTGCATTGTCTCGTGGAAAGCAAACTTATCATACTTTTTATCTTTGTTGAAAAATGGTAACTTGAATACATTCTGAAAAAAGAAGATGATGGCAAACTTACAAATCACATAATTTGACTTTAAATACATGTCACTTTCAAGCGTGCAGTAAATGCGAAACAGAAAGCAGAATTACTCTTAGGTCATCTTTGCCTGAGGGAGTTATACCTTAGTTCCTACTAATTTCTTAATTCATTAAAGGAAATAAACGGCTTGAAAAATGCCAAATAGTTACTATCACATCGGTTCATTTACTACTCTACAAGTCACGTGCCTCCTAAAAAAAGTATACCAATAGCATTACCAAGATTAGTTAGTCCGATTATCAGGGATTATAAACCTCATGCTAAGCACGTTTGCTGACTTTTCTGTTGACATATCAATCTTTTCCGATTTTTAAAAATGTTATAACTTATAAAAAATGTTAAAAAAAACCAACACTTTATGAATGTCATGCGTCCGAAGCGCGTTTCTGGATTTACCCTCATTAGGAACGCTCAAAGCTGAATATTTGAAAACCAACTTGAAGGATATATAAGAATCGAAACAGACGACGAGCTCAATCACCAAAAGTACATAAAAATAATAGCCAAATCAAGATAAGGTCAACTTTTCCCGAGGAAGTTGTTTTAGTTGTAAACTTACCTTTCTATAGGGTCTCGTAATGTGACAATGAACTTTGTCTTAGGGAGGACATGTCGGATTAGATGTGGAACCAAGACTTTAGGTTTTGTTAGGTAGGTATTTTGTGGGATACGGTTCCATAAATACAGCATCCATAAATAGGTTGGCGACCCTTCTCCTAAATACAAATGAAAAAAAGTATATAAGTACAGTTGCAGGAATAGCACTAGTTTTGTTTTGGTTTAGCTGACCAATCTAAACAGAGACATGAATTTGCAGTGGCGGATCCAGAAATTTTTATAAGAGGGGCCCACTGACTGCCTCCCCAAATCCGCCTCTGATTTGTTTTCTACGGTGTAATTCCAAGATAACAGACGTTCTGATAGGAATAATGTCTACCGTAAGTAACATTTTTTTACTGAAATATATAAATATATGGAGAGCCGTGAAACAAAAAGGATTCTAAACCTATAGCTTAATATCTAAGGTCAAATTTGCATGAGGGAATGGAATGGCAACGGGGAAAATGATCATTGAATGAATAAAAGTACTAAATGTATAGATCACATTATATGCAGAAACATTGACCACTGTGCGTTTAGATTCTCGGGACTTACGCCCCTTCAGTCGACTTATAAACCCAATGGTAATAAATCAAAGTATCGTTTAAAAAGGGGCATTAGCTGTCAAATTCATGTTCAATGATTTGATTAAAATTCTCATTCTTGATTTATAACATACTAAAACGTATATCTAAATTACAATAAGTCTGAAAATAACAATTAATAATGCATGGACTCGATAAAATATATCAGCGTTTCGTGTGTATTTAAGTCCAGACGCCATCCAATTAACCATCGAGATGACTTCCGAAGACTGCCGACGGTCACATAACCCGATATAAACATAAATATGAATAGGTAGCGACCTCGTGCAATTGAACTTTTCTAGTCTGTTTGATTTCATGTTATAGGTTAAAAAATAAGTAAATCATCGTTTTACCTGTATAAGAAAGATTTTTGTAGATCGAATAAGTCAACGAAATGGTTCACCTTTGTTTCACTTTCAATGTTGACATTCTTTTCCTTTTAATGGCTGAACACGACTAATACATGCGTAACCAATATCTAGCCAATGGGTTAAATTGAAGGTCACATGAATACGGACTCAATGAGGTCGAATTATTCACTTGCAAGTGAATAAGTCATCAACGATGTTTCTTAGCTTATTTAACAAAATTGATCTAAACTGGCTGCTATAAGCGAATAATTATTTCACTATTTCACTTTCATTAAATATTGAACAAAACAAAATCATATTTTATTTTTTTTATATCTCGTAGCTTCTGCCCCTTTAACTGTGTTAGATCCATATTACTGAAATAATCTTCGTTTGGAATTCACCTATTGTCAAATTACAAAGGGATATACAAATGCAAATGGACCTGTTTAAACAGTTAATAAAGAAAAACTTCTATATCTATGCCACAAGATAGAGCACGCAGACAATCTAATGAAGCACTTCATGTAACAATGACACTGTTATATAGATGATATATAGATAACATATGTTGCTAAGATGTTTTCTTGATAGGTTACCTGTTATTTTCCCATGATATCCAGTTTGATCTTTATTCGTCTCTATCACTTTTGCTGCATTTGAGAAATACTCGGAGTATTGTTTAAAGTTCTCACGCTTTCCTCCACTGTATGGCGGCTGCCATGTGCTTCCTACGAAATTACATAAAAAAAAAACCAAATAAACGTGATGTTTGTTTTTATACGAAAACTTTTATTTTATGGAAATTAGTACGTTTGTAATGATTGATCGAATAAAATAAATTGTACAGATGCGCATAAAACTACATTTCACATCTGACGTATGGTATCAGTCAACGTAACGAATTTTTGCACACAATGATCTATTAAATGTTGTCAATTTATTTATAAACATGATAAATGGTTTGTTTATTCATATTTATATATAAAAACAATTAATACAGCATTTTAAAAACGTAAACAGTTATAAAATTTCAAAATTTCAGATCTTACTGTATTATATAAAATTGGATACTTGAATTAAAGATCATAGCGATTGACTTGTTGAATGCCTTTTTTAAAATAGCTAAGCGACTTTTGACGTTACGCTAGAAGGAAAATGTTTCATTTTAAAACGAAATGTGACATTGAGCTAATTCAGTATATATATAATAAATATTTTGACGGCCCAGCGAAAACATTATCAATCAACATCATGCCAAATGAAATAGAACAGCAACAAAATGGAAAATACTGTAGAACTGTATTATCTAGAAATAGTGGAATTTAGCAAGGGATATTTTTATACTACAGTTAGCAGACATTATTATATTAACTGTCAGGTAAATTCCACTGTTTCTAGATTATACATTTCTACACTATTTCAGTAACATCGGTTCTTATTTATTTATATTTCTAGTTATTCATATTTGGCCCTTACAACTTTTGGCATAGATTATATCATATATGATGTTACTTAGTCTGGATCCTGACTCACTGCGCTGACCTACCAACGTAGAGCAAAGATTGGGATAGGATCCCAGGCTAAAGTTGTGCACATCAAAATCTAGTATCGGTGTATTTGTTTCAATGCGACTAACTAATACTTCTAGACATTACCTGTTAACCTGAGGCTCCACCACGTGTTAACTTTACAATCTGACTAACTAATATTTCTAGACATTACCTGTTAACCTTAGGTTTCACCACGTGTTAACCTTACAATCCGACTTACTAATAATTCTAGACATTACCTGTTAACCTTAGGTTCCACCACGTGTTAACTTTACAATCCGACTAATACTTCTATACATTACCTGTTAACCTTAGATTTCACCACGTGTTAACCTTACAATCCGACTGACTAATACTTCTAGACATTACCTGTTAACCTTAGGTTCCACCACGTGTTAACCTTACAATCCGACTTACTAATAATTCTAGACATTACCTGTTAACCTTAGGTTCCACCACGTGTTAACTTTACAATCCGACTAACTAATACTCCTAGACATAACCTGTTAACCTAAGGTTCAACCACGTGTTAACTTCACAATCCTACTAATACTTCTAGACATTACCTGTTAACCTTAGGTTTCACTACGTGTTAACCTTACAATCCGACTTACTAATTCTTCTAGACATTACCTGTTAACCTAAGGTTCCACCACGTAATAACCTTACAATCCGACTTACTAATAATTCTAGACATTCCCTGTTAACCTTAGGTTTCACCACGGGTTAACTTTACAATCCGACTAGCTAATACTCCTAGACATAACCTGTTAACCTTAGGATTCACTACGTGTTAACCTTACAATCCGACTAACTAATACTCCTAGACATTACCTGCTTACCTTAGGTTTCACCACGTGTTTACCTTAACCTTAGGTTTCACCACGTGTTAACCTTACAATCAGCTTACTAATACTCCTAGACATTACCTGCTAACCTTAGGTTTCACCACGTGTTAACCTTACAATCCGACTTACTAATAATTCTAGACATAACCTGTTAACCTAAGGTTCCACCACGTGTTAACTTTACAATCCTACTAATACTTCTAGACATTACCTGTTTACCTTAGGTTTCACCACGTGTTAACCTTACAATCCGACTTACTAATTCTTCTAGACATTACCTGTTAACCTTAGGTTACACAACGTGTTAATCTGACAATCCGACTAACTAATACTTCTACAGTGAAATGCAGTCAACTTTAGCGTTTGATAGTTCATTGATAACATTCTGGCGTATCACAAACAAACAACTTGTAACGTCTCATTTCATTGGCCGAAAGATTCAAATACAACACCAATCGTTGTGTGCACGTGAATTGACATAGGTGACTGATTATTGAATGAACTATGTTACTACGAACGTAAAAACAAGGATTTGACAATGTATAGTTTACAAATCTTTGGTCAAAAGAATTAAAGAAATGTTTTGTGAATTTCAAATAGTTGTGTCGAAATATTATACAGCAGCAACATAATTATCTTGTACCGCATTATGAAAAATATAAGGATAAAATAAAATGCATGTGCCGCTTTTATACGGATGATTAAGGAACCACTTTTAATTTCTTTCAATGTCGTAGTTACTTATAATAAGGATCTCATAATACTGATCCATTACAATAATTACAATAATTTATGATGGGTTGCACATTTCTCTTTTAGTGTTTTCATGCTATAAAACGAACATACAGAACGTTACACAGTAGCTAAGCGTTTGGTCATTCAGAAATTACGTATCATAAACGGAGCAAATTGTCCCCGAAATATAGTAACAAAACAACAATAATCGTATCATTTGTACACGTGAATGAAGACGTAGTATGCAATGTACTACCATGGTCACCACGAAATTCAGATGAATTCAGTGAAGGCATGAACTAAAAAAAAAATAAATACTTGTGAGAAATATCGTAGTTTATAAGGAACAATATAAATGTACTGTATTCGATTTTAATTGGCTGAAAACTTACTTATCTTTTAATTTCATACCGTAAGAATAGTGATTTGCATAACATTGTTGAACTATTCGCCAAAGTGACGTGTAGTATGCATGCGTATTTAAAATGAAATACAAATTCATACATGGAAGATAAACTGATAAACGAAATATTAAGAAATTATTAATAAGGATGACTGAATGCATGTACAAGAAGGGACCCACCTTTTTTTTATCAATACATTGTATATTTAATGAATAAACACGCTGACACGAGTGACTAGTGAAAAATAATGTTTATTCAGTTATTGAACCAATGCATGTATTTATCATAAACTTAGTCTTCTGTGCACAATGTTATCATTTTTAGCAAATATATCGTATAATCGTCAATTTTTTTTCTATATGTCTGTTATAATGTGAAAATATGGCGGCTAATTATTTGTCGTGTTTTGAAGCCAAAGTTTACCGATTGTCACCTTCCTTATAGTAAACAATCAACAAAGAAGCATGGATATTGAGCACGTGTATAACATGTACAATCAGATAATTATAGTTTATTTCAATGAGAGATCCATGCGTATTGCGATCACCGGATTTTTACGAGACGAGTCACGCTAAGGTCACTTTGCATACGGAAAATATGTCGGCGAATTGCTTTCTGGAAGCAGGCAATTTAAAAAAGTAAACTTTATCTAAATGTGGACAAATCATAGAATTTTCTTCAGAAAAAGTATATGTACATAGGTTTTATAGTGAAAACTATCCATTTAGTTATAAAAAACATATGCATCATTTTTTTAAATTTGAGGTTTCATATGACTTTAAAAACTGATTGTTTTCTATGTAACTATTTAAATATTTACAGTATATAATTTACGTTCGTTTTTCATCCGAGAATAGTAAAACCGTTAATTATGAAATTCATTAAGTATATCGCTGGAGTTTATGAAGTACATTTCCTTCCACTGTGCCATGGTTTGCCATCTCCATTTTTCTCTAAACAAAGTATGGTTGGTTACATGTTCTGAATTTACTTAGAATTTCGGGATTTTTTCTCAAAATTAAGTAAAATGAATCAGAAAAAAATCTCACTATTCTTAGTCGAATACCTAAAACTTGCGAAAGTTATGAAAAGGCAGGATGAGCAACTTGGCAAAAAAGGCCGGATGACGATTTATGTAAAAAAAATCCGGACAAACTAATAAAAAAAAGGCAGGACCAAATAGACTTAAAAATAAAAAGACAGGACAGAGATTACAACTAAAAAAAAGAACAAAATGTTTCATCCAAGGCCCCTACTCCCATCAAAATAAAATGGTAGATTTCTTAATCCAGAACCAACTGAGAGGAGACAGTTGAATTAAACATTTCGATGTGAAACCTTTTAAGATTTTAAAGTTTAAAATTTTACTATTGCACAAAATTATGAATTCTATGAATTTACATGCACATGTATATAAAAGCTAGAATTGCTATGGGATAATCAAGAACACAATCATGTACGTGAATACGACGATGGAAGGTTATAACAACCTTGACCGGTTACGTGAATACTGATCAGTCCATTCAACTTATAGTTCGCGTGTTCTATTTTCGCAGGTGTGAGGTCGAAGGTTTGAATTGACCAATGAAAACGATCGTTCCTTTACGAGTCAATCTAATAAAGTTTGTTTGACTGATTACGTCGCACTGCCTTTCGCTAAGCTTGGCCGCATTTAAGTATAGACATTACCTGTAAACCTAAGGTTTCACCACTCGTTAACCTTACAATCCGACTAACTAATACTTCCAGACATTACCTGCTAACCTTAGGTTTCACCACGTGTTAACTTTACAATCCGACTGACTAATATTTCTAGACATTACCTGCTAACCTTAGGTTTCACCACGTGTTAACTTTACAATCCTACTAATACTTCTAGACATAACCTGTTAACCTTAGGTTTCACCACTTGTTAACCTGACAATCCGACTAACTAATACTTCAAGACATTGCCTGTTAACCTTCGGTTTCACCACGTGTTAAACTTACAATCCGATTAACTAATACTCCTACACATTCTTTTGCCTGTTAACCATAGGTTGCACCTATTTGCACCTTAAATTTATAATCCTACTAACGAATACTTCTAGACATTATCTGTTAACCTTAGGTTCCATCACGTGTAAACTTTACAATCCGACTAACTAATACTTCTAGACATTACCTGTGAACCTTACGTTTCAACACGTGTTAAAACCTCACAGTCCGACTTACTAATACTTCTAGACATTACCTGTTAACTTTAGGTTCCACCACGTATTATTAACATGACAATCCGTCCAACTAGTACTTCTAGACATTACCTGTTAACCTTAGGTTTCACCACGTGTTTACCTTACAATCCGACTCACTAATACTTCTAGACATTACCTGTTAACCTTAGGTTAAACCGCGTGTTAACCTTACAATCCGACTAACTAATACTTCTAGACTTTACCTGTTAACCTTAGGTTCCACCACGTGATTGATTTGTTTTTACCATTAGCACCACTTATAGGGATGATATCAGGATGTAGAATCAATCTGGTAAACAAATCCGTAGTAGCACATTTGGACATCCCGATCTGGAGGAAATACGGAAGGCAGGACAGCTTATCAGATTCATCTGGATACCAACATGGATTTCTGTAACTCGGTGAATAGCGAGGTGGTTTCTGAAATTTATAAAAATACATTTAAAGTATTTTGATTATTTTAGTCATTTAGCTGCTGTTTCATTGATGTATACTCCCTACCTGTTTCATTGATGTATACTCCCTACCTGTTTCATTGATGTATACTCCCTACCTGTTTCATTGATGTATACTCCCTACCTGTTTCATTGATGTATACTCCCTACCTGTTTCATTGATGTATACTCCCTACCTGTTTCATTGATGTATACTCCCTACCTGTTTCATTGATGTATACTCCCTACCTGTTTCATTGATGTACACTCCCTACCTGTTTCATTGATGTATACTCCCTACCTGTTTCATTGATGTATACCCTACCTGTTTCATTGACTACCTGTTTTATTGATGTACACTCCTACCTGTTTCATTGATGTACACTCCCTACCTGTTTCATTGATGTATACTCCCTACCTGTTTCATTGATGTATACTCCTACCTGTTTCATTGACTACCTGTTTCATTGATGTATACTCCTACCTGTTTCATTGATGTATACTCCCTACCTGTTTTATTGATGTATACTCCCTACCTGTTTCATTGATGTATACTCCCTACCTGTTTTATTGATGTACACTCCCTACCTGTTTCATTGATGTATACTCCCTACCTGTTTCATTGATGTATACTCCTACCTGTTTCATTGATGTACACTCCCTACCTGTTTCATTGATGTATACTCCCTACCTGTTTCATTGATGTACACTCCCTACCTGTTTCATTGATGTATACTCCCTACCTGTTTCATTGATGTATACTCCCTACCTGTTTCATTGATGTATACTCCCTACCTGTTTCATTGATGTATACTCCCTACCTGTTTCATTGATGTATACTCCCTACCTGTTTCATTGATGTATACTCCCTACCTGTTTCATTGATGTACACTCCCTACCTGTTTCATTGATGTACACCCTACCTGTTTCATTGATGTACACTCCTACCTGTTTCATTGATGTATACTCCCTACCTGTTTCATTGATGTATACTCCCTACCTGTTTCATTGATGTATACTCCCTACCTGTTTCATTGATGTATACTCCCTACCTGTTTCATTGATGTACACTCCCTACCTGTTTCATTGATGTATACTCCCTACCTGTTTCATTGATGTATACTCCCTACCTGTTTCATTGATGTATACTCCCTACCTGTTTCATTGATGTACACTCCTACCTGTTTCATTGATGTACACTCCCTACCTGTTTCATTGATGTACACTCCTACCTGTTTCATTGATGTACACTCCCTACCTGTTTCATTGATGTACACCTGTTTCCCTACCTGTTTCATTGATGTATACTCCCTACCTGTTTTATTGATGTATACTCCCTACCTGTTTTATTGATGTATACTCCCTACCTGTTTCATTGATGTATACTCCCTACCTGTTTTTATTGATATATATAAAAATAAGAAAATATCATCACTTGGTAAAGCATACTTTGTGGTGGGATTGAACCAACAACACATGGTCCAGTTATCATGACTTGGTAAAGCATACTTTGTGGTGGGATTGAACCAACAACACATGGTCCAGATATCATCACTTGGTAAAGCATACTTTGTGGTGGGATTGAACCAACAACACATGGTCCAGATATCATCACTTGGTAAAGCATACTTTGTGGTGGGATTGGACCAACAACACATGGTCCAGATATCATCACTTGGTAAAGCATACTTTGTGGTGGGATTGAACCAACAACACATGGTCCAGATATCATCACTTGGTAAAGCATACTTTGTGGTGGGATTGAACCAACAACACATGGTCCAGATATCATCACTTGGTAAAGCATACTTTGTGGTGGGATTGAACCAACAACACATGGTCCAGTTATCATGACTTGGTAAAGCATACTTTGTGGTGGGATTGAACCAACAACACATGGTCCAGATATCATCACTTGGTAAAGCATACTTTGTGGTGGGATTGAACCAACAACACATGGTCCAGATATCATCACTTGGTAAAGCATACTTTGTGGTGGGATTGAACCAACAACGCATGGTCCAGTTATCATGACTTGGTAAAGCATACTTTGTGGTGGGATTGAACCAACAACACACGGTCCAGTTATCATGACTTGGTAAAGCATACTTTGTGGTGGGATTGAACCAACAACACATGGTCTAGATATCATGACTTGGTAAAGCATGCTTTGTGGTGGGATTGAACCAACAACACATGGTCCAGATATCATCACTTGGTAAAGCATGCTTTGTGGTGGGGTTGAACCAACAACACATGGTCAAGATATCATCTTTTGGTAAAGCATACTTTGTGGTGGGATTGAACCAGTTTTAAGAGCGCCCCTCTCCGACACGCACGTTCACACTGTTATAAAGACATCATGTCGTTTAAGTGAAAGATATTATTAGAGTGTTTTTATATAGAAAGATGTAAACAAATTCATTCATATCCTTTTTTTTGTCAAAATATTTTATAAGAACTATGTTAAAGAGAAATTCAGAAAGTCGAAGTCCGGTGAACAATTCATGAACGAGAGAAATAGAGGAACAAAACAACTGTACGGACTAACAAAAAACTAACAAAAAACAGAAGAATAAATTCCCTTCAAAGCTAGCTATAGGGGGCTGCGGCTACTTTTTCAAAACTTATCCAACTCCATATAATTCCTTCGGTAGTAAGGTTTCATTTTATTGTTTGTGTCCCATCGCCGTTTTCATCTCATGTTCATTTTATGCTACTAAGTATCTACAATCTATTTAAAAAATACTTGTTCATCGCTCTGATCACTTATCAATAAATTAATCTAAAAACAGGATTTAACGTTCAGACAAAGCCGTTATTCAGTTTCTTATTATTTGGGAGTAAGAATTTTGAGGTGTACAGCCACTGCTCTGGAATATCGAATCAGTTGAGTTACATATACTACACATGCAGATGATGATGGTATATTCCTGTTGATATTGGGGAAAATTAATAAATTCAAAATCAAAGCTGCAACGCTTTACATGGAGCATTGTTCGAACATGGTCACTATTGTAGAAATCAAAGTAGTTGTATAAAAAAAATGAGACTGCAAAAGGGTTTCTATCGATTCTTTATTCTCCAACACATCAATAAAATCCAACCTCTAAAAAATGAAATATTTATGGAGAAGATTATATTTGTATCCATTTACACCGACTTTAAATAAAAAAAAATGTTCATGGATTCATTAGACTACACTTAACATTCAATTCAATTTGAGGATAAGGAAATCGAGATAGTTTCTTAAATATATTAAGGAATTAAAATCAACGTGAATGGCTATTTTCAACGACTTCAAGAAATAACCAATGACGTTAAGACGAAATATTAAATCCATCGCAATTTACTTGATATCAAAATAATTTTTTCACCCCCAGCAAACGACAAAAAACAAAATGCTATTAGAACTTAAAAATTAAAACCTAAACAGGGTCTTATTAAAATTTTAACGGCCTTTGCAAATTCTCATTTTCTAAGCAGCTAGTCAAACAAGTTCAATTTTTATTGAATATTATAGAATTTGTTTAAAAAAAATATTCTTCTATTAGAAAATATTATTTAATTCTAAAACTATCTTCCTCCAAATATTAACTTTTAAAAAGAAAAACTGATAACATATGAACTGCGTCGGATTGAAATCGACCGTATGCAAGTGTACGTATACATGCACATGTATAAGACTTTGATTGATTTTGGAACATTCGAATACGAAGTAAAAGATGAATTTTGGTCTGTTTTGTAGGGTTCTTATATCAACCAAATTTTCGAACAGATACTGACTTTATATAGAAATACGAAGATGTGGTATGAGTGCCAATGAGACAACTCTCCATCCAAGTCACAATGTGTAAAAAGTAAACAATAATCGGTC
Organism: Mytilus coruscus; assembly: GCA_017311375.1. Taxonomy (NCBI): domain Eukaryota; kingdom Metazoa; phylum Mollusca; class Bivalvia; order Mytilida; family Mytilidae; genus Mytilus; species Mytilus coruscus. The sequence continues at coordinate 100,807,688 of CM029600.1, read as the reverse complement.
AAAGTACGGCCTTCAACAGGGAACATTGGCTCACACCGAACAGCAAGCTATAAAGGGCCCCAAAATGACTGGTGTAAAACAATTCAAACAGGAAAACCAACGGTCTAATCTATATAAAAAACGAGAAACGAGAAACACTTATGAACCACATCAACAAACGACAACCACTGAACAACAGGCTCCCGACTTAGGACAGGTGCATACAAATGCAGCGGGTTTAAACGTTTTAATTCACCCTAACCTGACACAGTGGTATAACATTACAACATAAAAAAAACACACTATAAAAAATCAATTGAAATGGCTTAACTCGATCAAAAAGACATATAAACAAAAACAAGTGAACATACACTGAACGAATAAATTTGATATATGACACAATATAAATACAATATTAATAAAAAAAGATGTAAAACAATGTCGAAAAGCCAACTCTAACCTGGGACAAAATGGCATTTAATAAAATAACGTACACAGGTAAATTAAAACATAATAATGTTGTTGTTAAGAGAACGGAAATATTATTTACAAAATAAATAAATTTGTTGTTCACATTACGAGTACAGAAGTGAAAATTTATCGTCATACTAAATACTTATCAAAAATAGTGAGACGAGATATAACACAAAATAAGTAAACATTGAATAACAAAAATGTAAATTGTGTCAACAGGTCAAATTAACACGAAAGTACTCGCAGTTACTGTAAGCTAGTTAAAAGCCAAAACAATTAATAATAAAAAATCATGCATCAGAGATTAAAATCGATTAAAACACAGACTTTTTTCAACCCGAAATATGTTAACAGATGTATTGATATTCATTTGCACAACTTGATTTCTATATAATAGTTAAATCTTTCAAAAAGAGAGATAAAAAGAAAACTGGTAATATGGAGATGGTGTTAATTTATAAATCGTTTTAAAACCTATGTTTTACAATGCATTTCGGAATTCCTTAAAATCGCGAGACTAATGTAGACAGTGAATTGCGTAATGAAATATCTGACGAACAGTTGCAATGTATTATTGGTAAACGGTATTTATATTAAATAATGTAGAAAATCTCTTTTAAAAATAACATTGGAAAAACATGTTATGACCGTTTTAGATTTAATTCCCTTTTAAAACAAATTTCATTTGATTTTATTGATTGTTTTTTTGTTGTTATTATATCTTTTAACAGACCATACATGATTTCCTAAGCTGTTATGCAATGACAAAGATTTCCTCCTGTGAAACAGGTATTTGTTCAGTTCGACAGCATATCAATTTAAAATAGAATAATAATACTAGTCAATAAAATGCAAAACGCATCGTTTAAAAGTAGATTAGTGTATGAATAGTTTGATGATACAAAACAAGGTCTGACTAAATTAATATGAATGACAGCAAGTGTTACCCCACCCCAAAAAAAAACAAAACAAAATGATAAAAAGAATACAACAAAACAAACAAAGTAAAACAAAACAACTAAATGAAAATGCAGAATTTCAAATAATGGCCCACAAAACTTTACAGGAGACCTGTTGCAAATTAAACGCTATGATTTCACCCAACATGGACCCTTGTTTTAAGAAATATATTTGCCATTGGGCTTTAAGAACAGATATAGGAAGATGTGGTATGAGTGCCAAAGAGACAACTATCCATCCAAGTCGCAATTTGTAAAAGTAAACCATTATAAGTCAAAGTACGGCCTTCAACACAGAGCCTTGGCTCACACCGAACAGCAAGCTAAAGGGCCTCAAAAAGACATATTTTGAATGTTTTGCTTGAAAGGCAGTAGAAGCAAAAAGCGAATTGCTATCAGTTATAAAATGTATACAAAATGTACAAATACGTTAGTATGGACGTACAAAAGAATACAAAATGTACGAATACGTTAGTATGGACGTACAAAAGAATACAAAATGTACGAATACGTTAGTATGGACGTACAAACTATTCATATAAAGACGCCTGGATTTTTACTGGTTTAATAAACACGACGGATACCACTGATTGAGCAGGGACTCTTACTCTTTGGAGAGCCCGGTTTTTTGGTGGGGTTTGTGTTGCTCAAGCTTTCACTTTGTGTATAATGTTTGTCTTTTCGACTTTTATTTTGAAAGCATTTTCAGTTGTAACAAAACAAGAAAGAAGATAACGAGAGAGATAGAGCATGGTAAAAAGTACAAAATTATGTTACCAATGAGTAAGATCAATAAAAATGAATACAATTTCTATGTTTAGAATAAGTATGTTAAAGAGATTTATATTTATTTTGATATATATATTTTTTTCAATAAAGTATCCACCATGCCTATACATGCCTTTCATTAATACAGATGAAAGCTTCCAACGAATGACAGAAACTATACTAGGCAAAAAAAAGAAACGTTACATTGGTTTTAATTTTAAAAATCACATATATTAATTTCAAATATTTTCAAGATTAAAACTAGAGACCTGAATGATTTATCTATCAAATTTATTCATTTGTAAAAAAAATCGGAAATGACGTAACGTCATTTTCTGATTTCAAACAAATAAGCATTTTTTTCAAAAATTTACCTGTATAGAGATGGAATCGAGTTGTCCTTTGTCATTAATTGTGTCGAACACTATTGTTAACAGAAGGTCGCATTGAAAAATTGTAAAAGTTACACGTAAGTCTACGCCAGAATGAGAGAGAACGAGCTATTGGGATGTTGGCAGCAGGAATGACTCAATTGCAGGTTGCAAATCTTTTTAATGTCTCTAGAATGACTATTGCAAGGCTTAGGACTCGTCTAAGAGATACTGGCACGACAAATGATTGTCCCCGAAGTGGCAGGCCACGTGAAACGACGTTATGTCAAGACATGCACATCCGCATTGTTCATCTCCGGAATCGGTTTGTAAACGCGTCACAAACAGCACTACAAACCCACGGAAGAAATAACAACAAAATATCTGCCCAAACAGTTCGTATTTACGATAACCGATTGCGTCAATTTGGTTTAAGAGCACGTCGTCCGTTGAATGGACCTATCCTTACGCAGCGTCACAGGGTGGCGCGACTTCAATAGACTCGGGTACGGATTCGATGGAATAGGCTAACATGGAGACAGATTCTTTTTACCGATGAATCGAAATTCAACTTGAAATTTAGCGACGGCAGAGCCAGGGTCTACCGGAGGCGCAATGAACGATTTTCTGATGCGTGCGTACAGGAAACAGATCGTTTTGGTGGTGGCGGAATTATAGTATGGGGCGGAATAACCTACCAAGAGTGCACCGAGCTCAAAATCATTGATGGTAACCTAAATGTAACAAGGTATAGGGACGAAATTCTGGCTCCAGTTGTTCTCCCGTTTCTCCGAAGGCATCATTTTAACCACGTTTTTCAGCAGGACAACGCCCGTTGTCACGTGGCACACATTTCGATGAACTTTTTGGAGAATAATCACATTCGTGTGTTGCCATGGCCAGCAATGTCTCCAGATTTATCGCATCTTTGGGACGAACTTGAACGACGTTTCAGAAATAGCCAAAATCCACCGGAAACGCTCGCCCAGCTCCGAACAGCAGTTTTCAGGGAATTGAACAACATCCCTCAAGACTTGATTCGACGTCTAATTGATTCAATGCGACGGAGGTGTCAGGCGGTCATAAATGCAAGAGGTGGTCATACACGGTATTGACATGTTAGCTTGAATTTTGTACTCGTCCTGTTGAAATTGTCCAAAAATGTGCAATATTGTTTCAAATCGAGAAAACTTGTTATTGTTCTCTTCAAAATGATGTTAGCTAACTATTCCATTAACTTATTGTTATCAATTTTTTTTATAAAAAATATAAATGATCTTACAAACATGTAACGTTTCTTTGTTTGCCTATCTAAATTTAGAAGATGTGGTATGAGTGCCAATGAGACAAGTATATATAAGGTTGAACCATCGAATCATCCTATAACAAAATATATATTTGCCAGACAGAGATGGAATGTGTACGTTGACTGTTTAAAACATGTCTTCAGTTGGAAAGATAAACACTCACCATGCATAATATGTCCTCAGTTAGAAAGATAAACACTCACCATGCATAATATGTCTTCAGTTAGAAAAATAAACACTCACCATGCATAATATGTCTTCAGTTGGAAAGATAAACACTCACCATGCATAATATGTCCTCAGTTAGAAAGATAAACACTCACCATGCATAATATGTCCTCAGTTAGAAAGATAAACACTCACCATGCATAATATGTCCTCAGTTAGAAAGATAAACACTCACCATGCATAATATGTCTTCAGTTGGAAAGACTGGTTTTTTCTCTGGACATATAAGTGTAACCCCTGTATCATTACTTGTATGAACCTGTGTCTGGGCAAAACGTTCTGTGTCTGGTTTGGAGTTTATCCATGTTATCCTGGGAAGACTGTTAAAGATTAATATTTTAGAGCAGCAAATGACTGAAGACAGTTTTACTTTAACAAAATAAACATATACATGTACATGTACACATAAGCGCTTTAAATGACAAGAACTACATATAACACACAGTCAACATTTAATAACATTAACGGTACCAATTTTACTGCACCAATTAAATAGTTTTCAAACAATCTTATTGAAATACAGATCCTGTGTTCAAGCTTAACCTACAAGATTCTAAACCAAGCTTGCGCAGAAATCACAATGTGATCCGTGTAAACTTATCGAACCTTTAAACAAACTTATTAGTAAAGTTTATCTTATTAATGTTGTAATAAGATCGTTGAAAATTGTTTTCATTGGCACTAATATCGATTTTGTCATCAACAAATTAAAACATTACTAAATTTGTATTCTTTTCGAATGTTTTTTGGGATATATATATACACATACACATTTATTTTCTATTTAGAAATTGTTTTATCTATACTTAACATTGGCACTCATACCACGTCTTCTTATTTATATTGAACACAGGGTCTGTATTTTATCATACTGCATTTCAAATGTCCTTTTTACCAAGTTTACAAATATTCGATATACTGACAAAAAAGTAATTTAGTAATAAGTGAAAATTATTGTCAATTTTAAATGTCGTTACAAGTTTGTTTTATAATGAATTATTTTTATGTCTTATAGTAGAATACATTTAATACTATGAATCCATGTTTTACTCTATCCTTTTTTTATATATATAAATGTCATTTCTTACCTTACGGTAGCTGGTACAGTCTCTACCTTGATAGGTAATTCCCGGAAAACTAAAACAACTAATATACAGAAAAGTATTGTCAATGCATAAATGATGTTTTTCTTCTGCATTGCTACTTGTGTTTCAAATATTCAAACTCGTTGTAAGTTTTGATTTCTGTTAAGATCTTTTAAACAAAGCCGTAGAGTCAACATCGCTGTTAAAGAATTAGGTGGATTTTAAAACCACACAGAAGGACAGTAAGTTGCTTAAATCTAATAAAAATATTGTATATTATGTATCTGTATTGTTGTGTACAAAATTAATTCTAAGTAATAACATTCAAATCACAACTTAATGTCAACAATGTTCCTTAAAGTTTTTGAACAGTTTCGCTCTTGGGTATTTGTAAATGTGAATTATGTGTATATGTATAGTAGTATAAGTTTAGTAGCATTTTAATCTGAAGTCAAAAACAGTGTTTATATGTCAATGGTAAAGACAGATACATTTAAAACGAATTAAAATTATTTTACCGTTAAACTAATGAAACAAACATTAATTTGACCATTAAATCGACGTGTCTCATTATTGTTAGACTCTTACATTCTACCTTATAGTGACCACAGTTAACAAATTGAAGATTATGTCACAGCTAGGATAACTTACACCAAGATATAGATTGATTTTCAATGGGTTGAATTTTGCAGTCATTCATAAGGACGATCTTTTTTTTTTTTTAATTCATTGAACCTTGGGTTGCAAGTTGCTTAAAATACTCAATTTACTTGATGAAAAGGTATAGTGAAAATACTGCCATAACAAACTAGGCCGTACGGTTGCCTATAATTGCTTACATCCACTTCATTTGAACTTTGATGGATAGTTGTCTCATTGGCAATCAAACCACATCTCCTTATTTTTATATTGTATTCGTTAGTAAAATACAGTTTTATTTAGTTTAAACAATATATATTTAGATAAATTTTTACATAACAATATAATACACTTGAAATAGATATCTAAGATTCAGAAACAAACAAAGTTACTTTTACAAATCTGTCTCCTGTCAAAACAGTTGTATTTGATAAAGAAAGTTGTTTTAAAATTTTAAAAAAGAGGCAAGGCCAAATTCTCCACAGCTTGTATCTGTAAGACACAACATAGTTCTGTTTCCAACATAACTTCAGCTTTAGTAAACGAAGTCCTTCTATATTTTTTGGATAAATACTCAAAATGGCCAAAAAAGGTCAACACTGAGGATTTGGACTATCTTCTAGCGTTTATAATTAGGTGATTTGTATAGAAATAAGCAATACTACTGTTAACAAACTTTAAGTACACATATTGAGTTGTGATAATGTTAAATTAACTATAAAGATTGAAATACGTTTTGAAAATGTCCTTGGTGTGAAATAAATCCAGAGGAAATTGGTCCTTCCTCTTGAATAACGTTTAGTACTTACATTAAAGGAAAGAGAAGAATGTGTTTATTCCCTTATGTCGTTAAAAAAAATTGTCAAAACAAAAAACGCATATTCAAAAGCCAGCCTTCTTCATTCTGTTATGCCAATCAGTCAGCTCGAGTGGAATCATATAGTAAAAACTAACTCAAATGAAACAAAACGAAGAAAATGTCCCCTGAAATACATTTTCACATTAATGACTGAGAACACATAAAAAAGGAATCTGATCCAATGACCTAAGAGGAAACTAGAAGGAAAAATGCCTATAATGAATTACTATCTAGGTAAAGCTCTTCAAACGCTAACACTGGGCTGTATCTAAATTTTAATTGTAAAACCTAAGTCCATCTATAAGAAAATACGAAAAAAAAGGAAACGAAAATATATTTAAATTTTTTTCTTCAGATTTTTCTTCTTAAAATCACTTTAAAACAGTTTTCTTTAAAAATTGAATGAAAGTTTGACAAAGTTATCGATGACTAAAAAACTCAAGCCCCAGACTGCATCTATTGTTAACTGATTTAACTCCACCACATGTTTTGCCTAAATCAAGTATTGCTATCTGGATTACGAATTGTTCGTGAGTATTTTGACTTTGTTTGTACATCTGTGTCGGGTGTTGGTGATTGCTGTGGTCTTGTTAAACTGCCCAGCATTTTTGTGATTTGTGTTATCCTTTTCGTGTATTGCAAACAAACCAAAGTCCATTTATAAGTAAAATACAGGAAAAGAAAAAAACAAAACATTCTGCTATAGAAGATATATCTGTTGATCATGAAGAAGTTTATGTCCAAGTTTGATAAAAATTCCATGAAAGTTTGACATAGATATTGATTTTCTATTTTGTGTTTTGTAGATCTAGACTGTTGTTGGTCTCTTGGTCGTTTTTTTTGTTTTATCCATGGCATTTGTTAGTTCGTTTTCGGCTTATGAGTTTGACTATCTCTTTAGTATATTCCGGCTCTCTTCAAATGAAACCAAGATATGATTGCCAAAGAAATGTTTTAAATAGAAAGTTTCTCCGTGTCATCTCACTTGATGCCAACACGCTTGAAAATTCTTTACGATATGCTTTATCCAAGATGAAGGCTGTTAGTTTGTAAACCAACAGGATTTGTGTCAGGGCTTCTAAGCATAAGTTGGTGTTCGAGATACTATTAATATACGTTTTAAGAGCGACAATATGATGTATATATACTCAACAGCTTCTGTTTAAAGGGGGTTCATTTACTAGTACTGAAAAGGGGCGTTTATCAAGATTGTGTCTTCGTCGAGAATCGCTTTAAAATCCATTACATTCAGGAAGCTTCAGTATTTGATAAACACCTCCGCTATTTTTGTTGCTGTCATTAGAACCATTTGTTATAATGCAGTTTCCAGTTCTCAATCCATGTACTTTTTTTTTTTTTTATCTACGAAGAGGTCTATAGCTAGGTGAGGTTTCATGGTATATTTTGTCGGTAATGTGAACTTGTATAGACAGAATCAACTATTAGGTTGATTGTGAAATACTAAATAAAATACCAGTCTCATTATTAAAATTATTATTAATAATGGTAATTGGCTTGTTTCACGAAGCTCCGTTATGGCAAATGTGGGACTTAAGTCTGTTCTGAAATATACGTCCTGATTTGAAATAAGATGTTTCTTTACTTTTGGCATAACTTTAAACATCTAGGACAAAATATAACGATGGTGGTATATAGAGGTCTATTGCAAAGACAGCAATTATAATAACATGTATTTTAGGGACACCAGTATTCAGTTTGTTGTTTATGCGGCAATAAATTAACTAAAGACTTCTGGTGATTTACGGATCTTAATCGTTGAAAGAAGAGAGAGAATTAAGATACCAAGGGCACAAAAAACGAGGAAGAAAAACTGACCATGGCCAAAAGAAAAAATGACCAAAAATGACTAACAAATTCCACAAAACTTTATACAGGAAACTAAATATTGAGCAAAACGAATCCCGCCAAAATACAAGGAAAGAACTTAGATGTTCCGGATGGACAAGCATTTCCTGCTCAAAAGTGAAATCCGTCGTTGTTGCTCACGGAATGTAAAATGTGTAAATAGATTATGAGAATAATATTAGTTCATGCATTGAACATGTACAACGTGTTACTTTTAGCAGTATATGACAATGTTCCACCGTCTGTTCAATTATAATTTTTTATAATGATTTTATGTAGTGATACCATATGTAGGACAACATTTTTATTATAAATAGATTGGAAATTAATGATTGCACAAATATAATAAGCTTATATTCCATTGTGGTTTGCTAGTCGAGTAAACACAACAAGGTGTACTTTATTACGATGCATGAACATCATGTTTTACATCACAATTTATCATTTAAAGTTTAAATTCATCGAGGGGGAGAATTACACTATTATAATGCCCGTTCGTCCGTCCGTCTGTCCATTTGTCTAACAAATATTTTCTCAAAACTTCGAAATAAAATCAATTGATATTTGGTCAGTTGCTTGACAGTGATGACAGTGATGAGTTGTAACCTGCGTGTATTTTGACACCCACAAATGTACTTCTTGATTTCCTAGAATTTAAATTACGAGTGTGGTACGCTCAGCACGACAACACGTGCATTTTTGTTATATATGCAACAACAGCTTGGCAAGGGAGAAATATTATCGTTCAATATATACAAAAATATTAGACAAAAATATATAAGGGAATATTAATGAAGGGTCTATAGTGACAGGGCAAAGTGGACATCCACGTCCACTTGTATTTTGTCCATCTGATGAGTTAAGCCTTTTCAACTGATTTTATAGTTCGTTCTTATGTTGTACTGTTATATCACTGTCCCAGGTTAGGGAGGTTGGGATCCCCTAACATGTTTAACCCCGCCACATTATGTATGTATGTGCCTGTCCCAAGTCAGGAGCCTGTAGTTCAGTGGTTGTCGTTTGTTTATGTGTTACATATTTGTTTTCGTTCATTTTTGTACATAAATAAGGCCGTTAGTTTTCTCGTTTGAATTGTTTTACATTGTCATTTCAGGGCCTTTTATAGCTGACTATGCGGTATGGGCTTTGCTCATTGTTGAAGGCCGTACGGTGACCTATAGTTGTTAATTTCTGTGTCATTTTGGTCTCTTGTGGACAGTTGTCTCATTGGCAATCATACCACATCTTCTTTTTATATCTAAGTCTTCTTATTTAACTTATAAAATTAAATTTTATGGGAAGAAGATAAATTCAATAACTTAAGGACAAATTGATTAGAGAAATGAATATCTGTATTTAATTAACAATGAATAAGCGCTAATTGAAATGATTGAGGATAATTTTTTTTAAGTTAGAAAAGCACAATGTTAAGCTGTGATTATCTTTTATTTATCAAAAGTATTATCATAAAACAAATTCCCGTCTGAAAATGCATTGACACTTAATAGTTACTTACAACACAAACAGCTTTATACACAAAAATCTTTACATACAAAAATCTTTACATGTTGATAAAATAGAGATATTTATTTCTTTAATTAATTTGTCCTTAAATTACTGAATTTATATTTTCCCATAAAATGTACTTTTCTAAGCTAAGAAGAAGTGATTAGATGTAAGAAGATGTGGTATGAGTGTTCCACTTTTGCCCTGTCACACTATAATATTTATCAAACCGTCATGTGCAATTATTTAAATAGTTTTTTACGAGCTGTGATATATTCTGATGTAACATACGTCGATCCATGTTTTTATATCTTTGTATTGTTTACGATTCAGTGGATTATTTCTATTGTTATAACGTGTATATCTGAAATGTAACAGTGAAGAATGCGAAGGAAATGTCGCCCTTAGATAAAAGTATTGTTTTAATGTTTGATTAATCTTTCTCTATAATATACCACCATGTCCCCCTTATGTAGGATATTTGACATTTGAATACAAAACTGAATGACCTTCATGGTTTATCTTCTGTTTAATAATATTCAGCATTGTTTTAGGGTATTGAAAATTCAATGATCGACCAAAGGTGTTATATGTTTTACTTTTAACTAAGTAATGTTTAATCACCAATGTGCATATTGTTGGCATTTTTAACCTAAATATATATATTTTTTTATGATTGTCTAGACAATTATCCACCCGAGACCAAAGGACGAGCATGCAAACAAATATATGTCACCATATGACCTTCAACTATGAGCAAAACCCATACCGTTAAGTAAGCTATAAAAATCCGGAGTATGTTGATTTGTTTGTTTAAAGGTCTGTCATCTGATAAATATACAATGTCAAAAAAATGTGCAGGAAAGTCATTGAAATGAATTTGTTATAAGCCTGGTTTCATTGATGAGTTTTTTTTTTTTTTTACATTACACAAAATATCTCTTTGTTAGGAAATAAAGACGACAGAAAGTGCTCTAGCTGCAGTATGTGTCAATTTCATGTCACACTACTGTTCTTCCCAATCAGGAGCTCATTCAAAGATGGAATATAAGTGTTTGTCTAAGTGTTACCATTTATATGGCTAATATTCGGCACGAAACTGTGGTAGAGCTCGGTAAACCTCGCAGATGCCACAGTTGATGGAGGTTTCCTCCCCGATGGTATCACCAGCCCAGTAGTCAGCACTTCTGTGTTGACATGAATTATCATTGCTATGGTCACAATTATAAAATTAACTGTTTACAAAACTTTGATTTTTTCGAAATACCAAGGATTTCTACCCCAGGAATAGATTTCGTACTTGGCAAAACTTTTCGGAATTTTGGGTCGTTAATGCTTTTCAACTTCGTGCTTCATTTTGGCCTTTTTAACATTTTTAATTCGAGCGTCACTGATGAGTCTTTTGTAGACGAAACGCGCGTCTGGCGTACACAATTTTAATCCTGGTATCTATGACGAGTTTATTTCGTCAGTTTCGAAGCCTCATATAACAATGTTGATATTTGTCTGCTCTACCTATGGTTTAAATCTCTGGTAGACTTATCTCAATGGCACTCATACCAAATCTTTTTTTATTTTTATATGTTCCTTGATAAAAAAATAATCGACATCTGTTGTAGTTTTTTGAATAAAATATTGTTAACTACATTTTTTGCAAGACACATAAAAGATCAAAAGTACTCACTAAAACAATTAAACCCAAAAGAACGTGTTATGACGTTTATTTTCAAGAAAACAATATTCACAGACTATACTTTGATCTCGTGTACCAGCTTGTCACGTGTTAGTATATTATTGTTATAAACTGGAGTATATTCAACCTCAAAATCATATGTAATAACAGTTATCAAATGGATAGTAATGAATGTAATTTTTAGCTAGAATATGAAACCATTTTAATCAAGCTGTAATGTATGACGTGGACAATGGATGACTTTATCTCTAGATCAAATACACCGCAGTATTAACCCCATTTCCGGTCATGAGAAACGAGAAACACTTTTGAACCAGTACATGAACATCAGATTAATTGTTGTCTTATGTCTTCTCAAGCAGTATATGTGAACGCTTTTGACTGATTCAAAGTTCTGTTATTATTTTTCTCTTTAGATAATTGACAGCACTAGAACAGATAACTTCAGATGTAATCTCTTTAGATAATTGACAGTACTAGAACAGATAACTTCAGATGTATTCTCTTTAGATAATTGACAGTACTAGAACAGATAACTTCAGATGTATTCTCTTTAGATAATTGACAGCACTAGAACAGATAACTTCAGATGTATTCTCTTTAGATAATTGACAGCACTAGAACAGATAACTTCAGATGTATTCTCTTTAGATAATTGACAGCACTAGAACAGATAACTTCAGATGTAATCTCTTTAGATAATTGACAGTACTAGAACAGATAACTTCAGATGTATTCTCTTTAGATAATTGACAGCACTAGAACAGATAACTTCAGATGTAATCTCTTTAGATAATTGACAGCACTAGAACAGATAACTTCAGATGTATTCTCTTTAGATAATTGACAGTACTAGAACAGATAACTTCAGATGTAATCTCTACAATCTGTAGAACTATTCTGCCATCTCTGTAAATTTCTGGAACCAAAGCTCTTTGTGTATTACCGGTTTAAGTGTAGTAGACACTGTTGGTTAAGAGATATTATTAATTTTTACATGTGAATGCTACTGTATGTATTAGTACAAATTGACTTTCCAACTTTTCCACTATAAGATCTGCGTTTGTAACTATAACAACAACAAATATCTAACACACAATTTGCATCTCACTTCAATTGTTTCATTTCACAAGTACTTTTGATATGACATCAAGTTTTTTATCTATTGAATCTAAACGCAGTTCAAGGGAAGCAACTCTGCCGTTTACTCCATCAGTTTTACTGGCATTGCGTATTATGATATCCTCTATTTTGCTAACCTCATGTGCAATATCCACCATTCCCACAGCCTCGTCCCCAATATGATATTTATCACCCATAGCTGTCCTCATTTCTTTTAAACACTGTTTAAGCTTGTCTTCGTAATTTCGAATTTCTTTGATATAATCTTTTCCGTATTTTTTCAAAATAGATATTCTTAAAAGTGCTTTTATTGCATTGGCCGCTGCGGTTTTCTTTTTATTTTCGTTTTGCAGTCTATTAACGAAATTAAAAACGTATCTTTCTGCTCTTGTTTGTTCCAATTTTCGTGTAATAATAGCAACAAGTAAAGCAGTTGTGATAACGCCCATGATTCCAGTTACTATTGAAATGTATCTCCCACAATAACTCTGAGGAGTCCTGTCACCATATCCTATCGTCAGGAATGTTATCGCCACCAGCCACATGATCTCCAGATAACTATTCTTTTCACTATTCTTTTCATAATATAGTTCACATGTTCTCATTGCCCAACTGTTACACAAAAAGGTACAGACCATCACCAACATAAGAAGTATTCCTGGTTTTTTGGACATGGCAGCTTTAAAAACAAACATTGTATTAATCTTTACTCGGCTTAAAGCTCCAATGCTGGTAGTGGATGTGTCTGTCAATAGCATGCTGTGTACAACAGCGAATTTAGCGACCAAATAAAGTCTTGTTAACATAAGAATGGAAGCAACTGCATCAATACTTACTTTTTTCTTTATACCATAAGGTGATTTGTAGTTTGATTTTATGTCTCCCGGAAATGGATGTATTGCACATAAAAACAGTTCAAAAGCCAGAGCACACCATGTATAGGTAGTCATAACTGACAACCAGTTTTTAACTCCTGCATCTACTGATCTTATCTGTGCTCCGAGATAATAACCAATCCATATGGCAATAAGAAGGCAAGCAGTACTTATAGAAATAATAAGTTTAATATAGAATGAGACAACACCAGCTTTACTTATATGGTCGGCGATATATAATTCCGTTTCTATTATCATCAACAGAATTCCAAACAGAGCTAAGGCAAATTGTAGATCTATGATCCATCGCCGCCATTGGATTAACTTCTTTCGGCGAATCAATCTCTTGCCAAGTTTACCAATCGTTTTTATATCATCGTTATTTGATAAATCACCCATTTCTACACTTCCGTTATCAACGTATTTCCGGTTCCGCTTATTTCTTAGAAATAGTGGTGTTTTCGCATTGTCTATTTCAAAATCTTTAATGCTCATATCCTCCCTTAAAATAAAAGACAGATATTTTATAGCATAAGCAGATACTAAGATAACGGAACATCAACCTGACGTGCATGTTAGACGATAGGTGTCGATCATGTTTTTGTTACTGTAGTTAAAATCCTGGAATAAAGGGTTCATATTTCACATTATTGAGTTGTACAAAACAACGTAATGTCTTTTGATTTAAACAATTGTAACCGATCTCCCCTGTATATATTTCACTCCGACGGTCAAAATAGGAAATTGATGAAAAGCATGGAATTTAATATTAATAAAACTCATCAAAGATACCAGGCGTATCTACAAGAGTCTAAATGATAGACGTCAATGTATTCGAAATGTTACAGTAAAAATTTGCAAAATGTTTACCAAATGTTGTAAAATTTTGCATTTTAATCCTTAGCTCCATAAAAATTGTAAATTGTTCTGTTGAAGCTCTTTTATATAAAAATGTACATGAATTGACCTCTAGTGTTCCAAAATGTTTTCAAAAGAAAACAAATTAATTGTGAAACACCAAGTCTAATTGAAATTATTGGAGTATGATTTTTTCTACTTCAAATAAACAGGATTAAAATGCTTGGAAATATAGATCGAAATAATTTTTCAAATATAAGCAATTCTAAAATGCATATCTTTATATATTTCAAAATATCACGGCGGGTTCTACATGTAGAGCAGGATCTGCTTATCCTTCCAGGGCACCTGATATCACTCTAGGGTTTTGATGGGGTTTGTGTTGCTCAGATTTCAGTTTTCTAGGTTCTGTTTTGTATACTGCTGTTATTCTTTTGGTCGTTTTTTTTTTTTTTTTTTGCAATGGTATTAATTAATTGTCAGTTCGTTTTTTATTTATGAGTTTGATTATTTCATTGGTATCTCCCTCCTGTCTTTTAATCTGTACAGTAACTTTTTCTATTCAGTAACATGATTACATTAAGAAATAAGGAAATATTTATACTATAGAAATAAGAAGATGTGGTATGATTGCCAATGAGACAACTCTCCACAAGAGACCAAATGACACAGAAATTAACAACTATAGGTCACCGTACGGCCTTCAACAACGAGTAAAATCCATACCGCATAGTCAGCTATAAAAGGCCCCGAAATGACAAATGTAAAACAATTCAAACGAGAAAACTAACGGCCTGATTTATGTACAAAATAATAAACTAAAGCAAATATGATATAGAGCAATAAACGACAACCACTGAATTACAGGCTCCTGTATTGGGATAGGCACATACAGAATGTGGCGGGGTTAAACTAGTTTGAAGGCGCACCAACCCTCCCCTAACTTGGGACAGTGGTGTAACAGTACAACATAAGAACAAACTATAAAAATTAGTTGAAAAAGGCTTAACTCATCAGATCGACACAAAGCAGAAAAACATCAAACATAAATACAGACCGGACGTGGCAGGGTATTTATCCACCCCTCATCCCTAACAACAAAAAAGACACTAAGTACAGATCTGAGAGTACTCGCAGTTACTGAAAGCTAGTTCGAATCCAATAATAGCTTATACAAAAAAATCATGTATTTAATACTAAAATATCAATCAGTACACATCCAACATCCAATGGATTTAGTGTAAAGACGTCATTACAGTCAGAGAAAACATGACCTTGTGCAATGCCAAAAAAATGTAGGTCGACGTACGGCTTTGAACAATGAGCAAAACCCATATCGCACAGCTATAGAATATAGTACCGACATAGCAAAATGTTAAAAAATGTTCATGTTCGTTCCTCGCTTCGATTTAGCTTCTTTGTGGTTCTCGTGCATACAATTCCAATAATTTGACAATCATCCAAAAATGCATTACGGTAACCTTTTACTTTTTTATTTTTTGACAAACTTTGACATTATCAAAATCTCAAGTAGTCTTTGAATTATTTTCATTGGTGTTATACATTTTTTCCCGAAATGTTTGCATTTTGGTATCTCTAAATATTATTATAACAAGATTTTGACAGAATTATAATATATCATTGATAATTGGACAAAAAATGAAACTTACCTGCATTTTTATCAAATAAATTTATCGTCAATCCCTATCTTCTGAACATGAATTATCTTTAGGGTTATTAAATGCCAATTTATGTATTGAAACAGAGTAACATCCTTGATCATACGATATTTTATATTTGAACATGTTATTTGATTATGAAATATTAATTTTCGTAAGTAAAATCTGTTTCATTTAATTGATTATAAGTTAGATTGGTCTTCCCTTACATTCCCCTCATCCAAAGGCCATCTGTTGCAATATTGATATTTTTGTCAAATTCCTCAAAGGAGGCTTAATATTTTTATAATACTGACGTATGCAAAGTTTTCGTTTCTTTTCATCCATTTCGTACGATAAATTTTCCTATAAAATGGCTATAAAGATTAAATCGATGCGTTTTATTCTTTTAATTAATTTGTTTCCGACTGACATATACTAATCTCATTTACATATATAAACATGTTTGTACTGTAGCAATTGAATATTTATATTGTAATATTCATATTGATATAATAAAAAAAGACTTATTAATAGTCACTTCGAGTTTGCAGATGTTAGACATTAATTTTGTGGAAATAAACTTTTTATTATTTTTTTAAAAGCTGATATGTTTATATGATGAAAGAAGGGACTAGGTATACAACAAAAAGATGGTTTCCAAACAACACAAAAATACAACCAAAAGACATTAAGCGGTCTACACACGCTCTTTGAAAATAGATAAGTAAAGACAGTATGTCAGGCTCTACATCCTATTCAGTCTATAGAAGTTATGGGTGAATTGATAGAGACTATTACAGAAAAGAAATCAAACCAGATCCCTTTTATGAAAAAAACCAATTAAGATAATTAAAGACAAACACTTTAAACAAGGTTACTGACATACAAATGTTAAACTATATAATGATAACAGTGGCGGATCCAGAGGGGGGATTCCGGGGGTTGGAACCCCCCCCTTTTTTCTTGACGATCAATGCATTTGAATGGGGACATATAGTTGAATCAAAATGGCTGGATCGGCTCCTGGATAAGGAGATGTGGTATGATTCCCAATGACACAACTAGCCACGATTGATCAAAAGATGTAAACAACTATAGGGCACCGTACGGTTAACAACTATGGCATCGGAATAACAAAATGAGGAACAATTCACAAGATAACCCTAACGGGTTGATGATTTGAGATAATTACATTAAACGAAAAACAATTATGGTAGACGGCAACCAACGACAACCACAGCACTACAGACCCCTAGTCAGGCACATAAAATATTTGGCGGGATTAAACATGCTTGTGACCGATTAACCCTCATCCTTTACTTGGGACAGTGTTGTAACGTACAACATTAAACAAACCGTAAAAATAATTTGGTAAGGGCTTAACTCGTCGGATCGGTACTTAGTACACACAAAAAACTAACAAAATAACAAAGACAGAAAACACCGATCTTAGAGGTTTTGCAGATACATAAAGCTAGTTCAAAGCCCGATTTCAAGTAATGAAAAGACCATATAGACTGAAACATCAATCGGTACACTTCCAACGGATTTAATGTTAATACAGTCAGAGAACAGCATAACCTTAAGCTTGTACAAAACTTTATATCGAGAGGAAAAAGGACTATAAGATAACTGTATAGCAATACATAGATATAAGGAGATGTGGTATGAGTGCCGATGAGACAACTCTCCATCCAAGTCACAATTTATAAAAATAAACCATTATAGGTCAAAGTACGGTCTTCAACACGGAGCCTTGGCTCACACCGAACAGCAAGCTATAAAGGGCCCGCCCCAAAAATTACTAGTGTAAAACCATTCAAACGGGAAAACCAACGGTCTAATCTATATAAACAACGAGAAAGGAGAAACACTTATGAACCACATCAACAAACGACAACTACTGAACATCAGATACTTGACTTAGGACAGGTGCAAACAATTGCAGCGGGTTTAAACGTTTTAATGGTACCAAACCTTCATCCTTACCTGAAACAATAGTGTAACATCACAACATACATGTTTATTTATGCTTTAATTTATCAAAAACTAAATCGATGTTTAATACAAATAAAAAAATATTCAATATTACTACCATGTTTTATTTTAAAAAAATGATAGCCTTTAAGAGCAAGTTGCTCTTTATAAATCGATAGCACAAGTTCCAATCCCAAATGAGAAAATCAAATAATTGTCATTGCAAAAATTCAGTTCAAACTTTGTTGGGATAATTCAGAACACACACACACACAGACACACGAAATAATTGACTTTACTTTAGCATATATTTTCATATTTTTGTATATTATATTAAATCTTATCGATATCGTTGCAGAAATCTTGAGATTTGTTTAAATTTTTACCTGTTCTTGCATCGTGTATACTAGGCCGTACCAGCAGATTCATCAGGCTATTAGGATGCCTAAACAATAATGGGTGGAAGCTTTGAGAGAACAGGTATTGGTGAGTGTCAGAAGGTTTACAGTAAAGGTCTTTCGATACCATGACCCCAGTAAGAGAGCTGGAATGGTCAATGAATGTGGACTTACATGTCTCGTGTGTATATTTAGTTTTAGAGTGCATGTAACTGCCATGAGGGCTATATGTCTAGATCTTTATTACGTGTATTCAATTTCATATCCACATGATCTAGGAATCTGAAACAGGAAAGAGGTTTTTCGATGATTTTTTAATTTTTTAAATTTACCCTGTATAATTGTCTTGAGTTCTAAACTTTAATGATATAAAAAAATCCCTCTCAAGTAGTCATGATCTAATCGTTTAACAATTCACATTGCTATACAAACATGCAACAACTGTTTACACATATTTGTCCAATCATTATATTATACAAAAAGAAGACGACGTGGAATAATTGATTGTCAATGACACAATAATCCATCAAAGACCCAAGGACCACGATGTGAACAACTTCAGGTCACTGTACGGCCTTCAGCAATGAGCAAACACCCATACTGCATAGTATACAATTAGCTATACAAGGAACCGAGGGGACAAACTATGAAATAAGCTAAAAGCGAAAAAGAACGGCCGGATTTATGCTAAAAAAAACCAATTATGGCAGACAAAACCAACGACAAACACTGCATAACAGGCTCCTTGGCTTGAGACAGTCACAAACCAACGACAAACACTGCATAACAGATTCCTTGGCTTGAGAAAGTCACAAATCAACGACAAACACTACATAACAGGCTCCTTGGCTTGAGACAGTTGCAAACCAACGACAAACACTGCATAACAGGCTCCTTGGCTTGAGACAGTCACAAACCAACGACAAACACTGCATAACAGGCTCCTTGGCTTGAGACAGTCACAAACCAACGACAAACACTGCATAACAGGTTCCTTGGCTTGAGACAGTCACAAACCAACGACAAACACTACATAACAGTCTCCTTGGCATGAGACAGTTGCAAACCAACGACAAACACTGCATAACAGGCTCCTTGGCTTGAGACAGTCACAAACCAACGACAAACACTGCATAACAGGCTCCTTGGCTTGAGACAGTCACAAACCAACGACAAACACTGCATAACAGGCTCCTTGGCTTGAGACAGTCACAAACCAACGACAAACACTACATAACAGGCTCCTTGGCTTGAGACAGTTGCAAACCAACGACAAACACTGCATAACAGGCTCCTGGGCTTGAGACAGTCACAAACCAACGACAAACACTGCATAACAGGTTCCTTGGCTTGAGACAGTCACAAACCAACGACAAACACTGCATAACAGGCTCCTTGGCTTGAGACAGTCGCAAACCAACGACAAACACTGCATAACAGGCTCCTTGGCTTGAGACAGTTGCAAACCAACGACAAACACTGCATAACAGGCTCCTTGGCTTGAGACAGTCACAAATCAACGACAAACACTACATAACAGGCTCCTTGGCTTGAGACAGTTGCAAACCAACGACAAACACTACATAACAGGCTCCTTGGCTTGAGACAGTTGCAAACCAACGACAAACACTGCATAACAGGCTCCTTGGCTTGAGACAGTCACAAACCAACGACAAACACTGCATAACAGGCTCCTTGGCTTGAGACAGTCACAAACCAACGACAAACACTGCATAACAGGCTCCTTGGCTTGAGACAGTCACAAACCAACGACAAACACTGCATAACAGGCTCCTTGGCTTGAGACAGTCACAAACCAACGACAAACACTGCATAACAGGCTCCTTGGCTTGAGACAGTCACAAACCAACGACAAACACTGCATAACAGGCTCCTTGGCTTGAGACAGTCACAAACCAACGACAAACACTGCATAACAGGTTCCTTGGCTTGAGACAGTCACAAACCAACGACAAACACTGCATAACAGGCTCCTTGGCTTGAGACAGTCACAGACCAACGACAAACACTGCATAACAGGCTCCTTGGCTTGAGACAGTCACAGACCAACGACAAACACTGCATAACAGGCTCCTTGAGACAGTCACAAACCAACGACAAACACTGCATAACAGGCTCCTTGTCTTGAGACAGTCACAAACCAACGACAAACACTGCATAACAGGCTCCTTGGCTTGAGAGACAGTCACAAACCAACGACAAACACTGCATAACAGGCTCCTTGGCTTGAGACAGTCACAAACCAACGACAAACACTGCATAACAGGCTCCTTGGCTTGAGACAGTCACAAACCAACGACAAACACTGCATAACAGGCTCCTTGGCTTGAGACATAGTGGTAAAAGTTCATTTTATGAGCTCGATATCTAACTAATTGTCCTCTGAAAATCGGAGCATTCAAGTATTTTGTGGAAATAAACCTTTTTAACCATGTTTAACCTTTTATTGTGATGAAAATATTACGTACATTGAGATTTGAGACATCACTGCAAACTCGAACATACACTGATAAAATAGCTACGGACGTATCATGGACGTTTAGCTTAATGTACCACGTTCGTAAAACGGATCATCCGTATTACAGACGTTTCTGAAATATCCGTATTACGAATGTATAATCTCATGTTTTTTTTTCATTAAAAATATATCATAATATGCCTTCTACATTTCCAAATTCCTTCAATGTAACATTAAGAAACTGATACGTCAACGTACAAAAATGGTTCAAAGTAAAATGTGAGGTTTTGATTTATTATAATAAAATCAAAGTTGTTGACATCCCGTCATAAATTAAGGATTTTATTGTCATGCAAATATAGCATGTACTTGTCTTCTGGGTTTTTGTGTTTCTAGTTTGCTTTCTCATAGTTAATGTGCCTTGCATGATGTATCTATGAAGGTGAATACAAGTACATGTCATATATATTAATGCATGTGCAAATCAGACGATATGCCTAAATCACATGTGCTTTTTAAAGTATTTTAAATATGGCATAATACATCGTTGAGACAGCAACCCAACGACAAAAATAAACAAACAATATATAAAGGGCAATATACAGTCTTCAACAATAGACGGGTGTCTATACAACAAGCAAAGCTCTAAATCATCACAAGTCTATGAAAGTCTGAATAGTTTAACTGTCAACACCAAATACACCAAATAACAAAAAACGTTGATATATGACATAAATGTCAAACAACCACTGACGAGGTTCCAGGCATAGGACTGGGACATGGATATGTGGCAGGTTTAATTTTCGTTTTATTTGATGCGAAAGAAGAAAATGCACCAGTGGATCCTCAACACAGCGAGAAAATCCCCGAGGCGGACTTAACCTGGCGCTTAAAAAATTATGTATACTAGTTCAGGGAAAATCCCGCACCCGGAGGCGGACTTAACCTGGCGCTTAAAAAATAATGTATACTAGTTCAGGGAAAATGAACGTCACACTAAACTCCGAAACATATAAAAAAACAAAATTAAAAAAAACATACAAGATTAACAAAGGCCAGAGGTTCCTGACATGGGACAGGCGCAAAAATGCGACGGGGTTAAACATGTTCCGTGAGATCTCAACCCTCCCCCTATACCTCCAGCCAATGTGGAATAAACAAACACACAGCAATACGCACAGTAAAACTCAGTTTAAAAGTAGTCCGAGTCCGATGTTAGAATAGGTAACAGAAGAAACTAAGCAAAATGACAATGATCAACATAAATTAACAAAGTACTACTAGCAGTTACTGACATGCCAGCTCCAGACCTTAATTAAACTGATTGAAAGATTATGTCTTCATCATATGAAAATCAAGCACAATCCCCCCGTTAGGGGGTTAGTATCATACCATCATAAAATACACGAGAAGAACATAACCCGTATCATGCCAACAACTGGTTTTAGAATAAATGTGTTTATTTCCGATGCAAAGACCCTATGAGTGAATCAATATTAATTCCAAAAAAATGCAATTTTTAATGACCTGACAACAGTATCGTAACTATATCCCTTCTGAATAAGTCTGTTTAAAGGTTTGGTTAGCTTTTGAGGTGAATGACGACATTTTTGTGCTTTGTATAGAATATTACCATAACAGATGGGATGTGAAATACCTGAACGTATAAGATGTCTGCACGTTGATTTATATTTACGAATGATGTCCTTGTACCGATGATCAAATTTAGTAAATGTTTTGACAAGTTTGTGATATCGAAAACCCTGTTGTAATAATTTTTCAGTAATACAGAGATTTCTTTCGTTAAAATCATATACATTGTTAAAAACACGAGCGAATCGAACAAGTTGAGCGAAGGCAAGATAACAGATACACCGCGGTTCAGACAATATGTAAAGACGAAAGAATTCAATTGGTAACTTTTTTGGGTTCGGAACTTGAGCCGTGTGTTCCTGCGAAGGAAGTTAGAATTTATTTGAAAAATACCTATATGGTCTAAATACTCTTATGGTTCGACCCATTAATAAACAAACGAGTACAACACTAATATGGTCCGACCATACGCGTATGGTCGGACCATATGGGTATACGCATATGGTCCAAATACTCATATGGTCTGGAACATATATAAACACCATTAGATGGTGCCAAGGGAACGTCACCATCTAAAAATGAAGAATTAACAATAGGAAATGAAAAGTCATCTCTTTTATCGTAAATTTTAGTATTAAGCTTCCCGTCAAAGTTATAGATATCAAGATCCAGGAAAGGACAGTATTCATTGTTAGTATTAGCGTTATTTAAAGTCAGTTCAGCAGGATAAATCTCTTTAGTGTACATACTGAAGTCGTCATTATTGAGAGCCAATATATCATCCAAATATCTAAAAATGTTATTAAATTTTTGTATCAGATGTTGTTTCGATGGGTCTTTGCTGGTTTTAGTCATAAATTGTAACTCGTAACTATACAGAAACAGGTCAGCAATAAGTGGTGCACAGTTAGTCTCCATTAGAATTCCGATAACTTGACGATATAGGAATCTCCATAGCGAACAAAAATGATATCTAGTAAATATTCAAGTGCAGTTATCGTATCAAAGCAGGTCCAATTGACATAGTTCTTTTATCGTTGCTACTAAAAAATGACCTAAACGAGTTTGAACATATATATTCGTATTCTGACTTTTTTAATGCTAATTTAATTAGATTTGTAAACTTTTTCTTAATGAAATTATGAGGCAAAGTGGTACATGTATATAGGGTAGAAAAATCAAAACTTTGAACAGATTCGAAATCACCAAAACGAGCATATGATTTATCAAGTACTTCCAACGAATTTTTGACACTCCAAAAGTAATTAATTCCACTATTTTCAAAGGCCTTATTTGAACAATTTATTACCAGGTTTTTGATTGTACCAAGTGTACTAGTTAGTAGAATAGACAGTTTAGTAGTGGAACAATGGTTTAAAGACGAAATAAATCTATATTTGAAAGGGTGTTTTGTGCAGCTTCGGAAGGCAGTACATAGTTGGAACTTTCATGTTATTCTGCTCTGCTTGTAAAGAGGTATCTAAAAGTTTATGTTTGTTACAGATGTCATTTTCCGAAAATTGAGTCAGTTGGAAAGTTGGTGAATTTCCTTTTGCAGAACTCAATATACAATTTACGTCAAACAATAATGATATTATTGGCAGCCCTATTAGCCTGGACAAAAAACAAATTCCTTGCCGAGTTCTTTTAACTTATGTTTGATACGAGAAATAGGGCTATTGTGGTTGTTGTTAGGAGTAAAATGTTCTTTAAAATGTTTAATACGAATATCAACTACTATTATGTTCATTATGTTCATTACTGAATTAAAAAAAGAATCTAAGGATTTTTTGTCAGCCTTTTCTCGTTTTAACCATTTCATACAGTAAGTATGGAGTAAGTATGTAGTGAGTCGTGGATGATGTTACGACACTCATTCCAATTAATAATTGACGGGGGACGATATTTAGGTCCTTTACTAAAGAATGATTTCAACTCTCGGTCCTGGACGATGTTAAGGTCTCCTGTTATAACATGGGAAGTTTTTACGGTAATTTTACCTGCAAATTATCAGAGAAATCATTTATTTTTCATTGTAAATTTTCAATAGTAAATCATAACTCATACTTTATATTTCATTAAATTTTACCCCTTTTTTGATAAAAAAAACCTTATTTCTTATTTAAAAAGAACATTCTGTATGTGCCTGTCCCAAATCAGGAGCCTGTAATTCAGTGGTTGTCGTTTGTTGCTGTGTAACATATTCGTTTTTCGTTCATTATTTTGTACATAAATTAGGTCGTTAGTTTTCTCGTATGAATTGTTTTACATTTCTCATTTCGGGGAATTTTATAGCTGACTATGCGATATGGGCTTTGCTCACTGTTGGAGGCCGTACGGTAACCTATAGTTGTTAATTTCTGTGTCATTTGGTCTCTTGTGGAGAGTTGACTCATTGGCAATCATACCACATCTTATTTTTATATTATTTGTACATCTGGAAACTATTTTGAATATTGCATATCATACTTGTATATATATATCAAACTTCTTTGTTGAAAATTCTAGCACAAGAATATGCTTCGCAAAGATTTTTTTCAACAAAGTTTCTTACTTCAATTTATCTGACACCAAACTCCCCACGCCCCACCCCCAATAACATTAACAGGGACTTTCTTTTATAGATATCAACACTGTGAATAAAGATTTTTAAAATCGGTTGAGACAATATTGACATATTGTACGACATAGAAGTGTTGACGGACAGACATACATTTTAATCACTCTAAATTTATAGGGCATCCCCAAACTAGTCAACGGGCCCCTTCAATTCTTTCGTGTATTATAAGGTCTTGACGATTAAGAAATATATATTGTTTAGGGGAGGAGATATGAACAGGTGTTAAGCTTTTTAACAATTCATAATATGCAAAGGGGGTCATGTTCCTCAGAGAGAAAAACCTATGGAAACTATAAAGTTCTTATCAAGGCAATAAGGACTATATAGTTAAGGGATATATTATCTGATGGAGAAGGTAAACCCTTAGTTGTACTGAAAGGTCTAGCCATGACAAGCAAGAATAAATATGGTTTTGGGGATGAACACATACAAATCAATAATTTGACATTAACGAAACTAAAAGTCAGAGATCATCTTCCATGGTATGTTTTTAAGGATTATAAAGTTATGTTACGGACAGAAAAAAATCAAGTATGTTTACCTTAAAGTTAAAGGTTAAGGTCAAATGAAAATCATGGTGATATACAAAAGATAAACCCGTATTAACCCGGACAAGGTTGTATGTGAAGAACAAGACGCAGAAGAAACACAACTATACACGTAACACATATTTGAAGTCTCTCTTTTTGTCTAAGGGGAGAAAGAATTACACAAATTTAAACAGGATGTATATATTATATTTGTGTTAGTAGTTATACATAATGGTTACACTGAGTTATGTCACTTTTATTTAAAAGTCCGTAAAATAGACGAAATTTAACAATCTGTATTATGAACTTGTTGCGGGTGAATACGGACGTATTACGGATGAGAACCAACGGACGTTTTACGTCCATTGTACTATACGTCCGTAAATCATTCGTTTAATACGGATTAAAACGTTCGTAGCTATTTTACCTATGTATGGAGGTAATTAACGAAAAATCATTATTAAGGGTTGGAAAATTAACAATATGAGACACAATATTTGGCCGTATGTTATAGATATTAATATGAAACTTACCATGAGAAATTTGTATATCAAGGTCTGAAAAAGGACAATGATCACGGTTACCGTATTTTTAAAATATATATCAAGTGTTGTTTTGTAGAGACTTTTACAAGTTAAACCATGAACTGAGATTCTTATCAATAAAGAAACACATCTGCGATTAGAGGGTGTAGTCAATCCCCATAGGAACACCAAACACTTGACGGTTACGATTTATCTTAAACGAACATAAATGTTATGAAGCAAAACCAGTGGCTTTAAATATTTCTTTGCAAATCCTATAAATCTTTTTTTTTTAAAGTTCTTGTATTGAAATGAAATTGATTCAACTGCAATAGATGTAGCTACATTCAGATTTATCGCAATTTTGCTTGAAAATAGTACGTTTTAGTGTATCATTCACATTATTTGAAATCTGAAATCTAAACTCTCAACGGCAACTTCAAAGAAACGAGCTTATCTCAGACTTCCCTTTTTGTTTTTACTCAAAGAAAACAATAAGAATAATCAAGCTAACATCGATGTGTCAATCTCAGATCACGTGACCATTCATCACACACTGCTAAAATATTATAAAATAAGTACCTGGTTAACTTAAAGACATAAGTACATAAATACACAGATGTCTTAACAATTATCGTAACATCTTACTTACAATTTCTTATATTTCCTATATTTTGTAATTTTCTTTCTTATTGTATCTACTTTTATGATAGCTAATTCCATCACCTTTAAGTGTATAAAACTTACGAAGACGACATTTTTATTTGGATGTAATGGTTTCCGTCATCCAATAGTTAAACCTATCAGTTAATATTTATTGATTACAAACCATATGTTGAACGGATTTTCTATAATCTATAATTCTAACAAATATTTCAGTCTAGTAAGTATGAAAAGTGCGTATTCTAAGGTCAATGTATTTCAATACTAACAAACAAATTGCAAATGGGTGTACATCAGTGAGACAGCAAACCAACGACACAAAAATATAAAAATATGATAAGCTCTAAATCACCCCGAGTCCAAAAGTTGTAAATAAATTTAACTCCCAGAAGATCCCCATCATATGAACGACAAACACATAAAGATATGACATAAGACACCCACTGACAAGATTCTTATTATAGGAAAATAGCACTTAGATGCTCGTCATACAGAAAAATGACGTTTCTTGGCTCAACACCCGGGCTTTTTGGCTCACCTTTTGCTTAAGACTTAAAAAAGTGTTCCATAACGACTCGAGTATGGGTTGTTCGACCATGGTTAAGGCATTCAACATCACCCATTTAAATTGGATGGATAAGGCCTTCAACATCACCCATTTAAATTGGAGGGTTAAGGCCTTCAACATCAACCATTTAGATTGGATGGTTAAGGCCTTCAACATCACCCATTTAAATTGGATGGGTAAGTCCTTCAACATTACCCATTTAAATTGAAGGGTTAAGCCATTCAACATCACCCATTTAAATTGGAGGGTTAAGACCTTCAACATCAACCATTTAAATTGGATGGTTAAGGCCTTCAACATCAACCATTTAAATTGGATGGGTAAGTCCTTCAACATTACCCATTTAAATTGGAGGGTTAAGCCATTCAACATCACCCATTTAAATTGGAGGGTTAAGACCTTCAACATCAACCATTTAAATTGGATGGTTAAGGCCTTCAACATCAACCATTTAAATTGGAGGGTTAATGACTTCAACATCACCCATTTAAATTGGACGGATAAGGCCTTCAACATCACCCATTTAAATTGGATGGATAAGGCCTTCAACATCACCCATTTAAATTGGAGGGATAAGGCCTTCAACATCAACCATTTCAGTTGGAGGGATAAGACCTTCAACATCACCCATTTAAATTGGATGGATAAGGCCTTCAACATCACCCATTTAAATTGGATGGGTAAGGCCTTCAACATCACCCATTTAAATTGGATGGATAAGGCCTTCAACATCACCCATTTAAATTGGATGGGTAAGGCCTTCAACATCAACCATTTAAATTGGAGGGATAAGGCCTTCAACATCACCCATTTAAATTGGAGGGATAAGGCCTTCAACATCACCCATTTAAATTGGAGGGATAAGGCCTTCAACATCACCCATTTAAATTGGATGGATAAGGCCTTCAACATCACCCATTTAAATTGGATGGTTAAGGCCTTCAACATCACCCATTTAAATTGGATGGGTAAGACCTAGAACATCACCCATTTAAATTGGAGGGTTAAGGCCTTCAACATCACCCATTTAAATTGCAGGGTTAAGGCTTTCAACATCACCCATTTAAACTGGATGGGTAAGACCTTCAACATCACCCATTTAAATTGGAGGGTTAATGCCTTCAACATCACCCATTTAAATTGGATGGGCAAGACCTTCAACATCACCCATTTAAATTGGAGGGTTAAGGCCTTCAACATCACCCATTTAAATTGGAGGGTTAATGACTTCAACATCACCCATTTAAATTGGACGGATAAGGCCTTCAACATCACCCATTTAAATTGGATGGATAAGGCCTTCAACATCACCCATTTAAATTGGAGGGATAAGGCCTTCAACATCAACCATTTCAGTTGGAGGGATAAGACCTTCAACATCACCCATTTAAATTGGATGGATAAGGCCTTCAACATCACCCATTTAAATTGGATGGGTAAGGCCTTCAACATCACCCATTTAAATTGGATGGATAAGGCCTTCAACATCACCCATTTAAATTGGATGGGTAAGGCCTTCAACATCACCCATTTAAATTGGATGGGTAAGGCCTTCAACATCACCCATTTAAATTGGATGGATAAGACCTTCAACATCACCCATTTAAATTGGAGGGATAAGGCCTTCAACATCACCCATTTAAATTGGATGGTTAAGGCCTTCAACATCACCCATTTAAATTGGATGGTTAAGGCCTTCAACATCACCCATTTAAATTGGATGGGTAAGACCTAGAACATCACCCATTTAAATTGGAGGGTTAAGGCCTTCAACATCACCCATTTAAATTGCAGGGTTAAGGCTTTCAACATCACCCATTTAAACTGGATGGGTAAGACCTTCAACATCACCCATTTAAATTGGAGGGTTAATGCCTTCAACATCACCCATTTAAATTGGATGGGCAAGACCTTCAACATCACCCATTTAAATTGGAGGTTAAGGTCTTCAACATCACCCATTTAAATTGGAGGATAAGGCCTTCAACATCACCCATTTAAATTGGAGGGATAAGGCCTTCAACATCACCCATTTAAATTGGATGGGTAAGACCTTCAACATCACCCATTTAAATTGGATGGTTAAGGCCTTCAACATCACCCATTTAAATTGGAGGGTTAAGGCCTTCAACATCACCCATTTAAATTGGATGGATAAGGCCTTCAACATCACCCATTTAAATTGGAGGGTTAAGGCCTTCAACATCACCCATTTAAATTGGATGGGTAAGACCTTCAACATCACCCATTTAAATTGGAGGGTTAATGCCTTCAACATCACCCATTTAAATTGGAGTGTTAAGGCCTTCAACATCACCCATTTAAATTGGAGGATAAGGCCTTCAACATCACCCATTTAAATTGGAGGGTTAAGGCCTTCAACATCACCCATTTAAATTGGAGGATAAGACCTTCAACGTCACCCATTTAAATTGGATTTATAAGGCCTTCAACATCACCCATTTAAATTGGAGGGATAACCTTCAACATCACCCATTTAAATTGGAGGATAAGGCCTTCAACATCACCCATTTAAATTGGAGGGTTAAGGCATTCAACATCACCCATTTAAATTGGAGGATAAGGCCTTCAACATCACCCATTTAAATTGGAGGGATAAGGCCTTTAACATCACCCATTTAAATTGGATGGATAAGGCCTTCAATATCACCCATTTAAATTTGATTGGTAAGGCCTTCAACATCACCCATTTAAATTGGCAGCTTCGCCCAAAAATATATCACTTAATCTCAATTTTCATTTTTTTTATGATTTTAAATAATAGTACTTCGATTTCTTATGATGACTGACAGCCGAACTTCCAAAACATCGCAAAGTTTTATACCCGTGTCTTTCCCAGGTTGCAAACGATTAGTTTGTATACATTAACCTTATGTATTGAACACTTTCATCTTGTCAACGATTGTGGATTGCTTTCTGTACACGTGGTGTGTGTGTTACAAAGAGTAATCGTTAAACTATAATTTACGAAGACATGTGCGAGAGGTACATTATACCGGGGTGGTCCCATTTATTATCAATGTTGCTGGATATTATATTTTACAGTTATGGGTTTTTTGCTTGTGAGAGAGTTTTTTATCATTACGTTTTTTTCTATTTCTTTAAATTCAAGTTTTCATGTCGGGGTCTTTTATAGCCGACTGTACGGTATGGGTTTTTCTCATTGTTGAAGGCCGCACGGTTGCCTATGATTGCTTTCATCCGTTTTATTTGAACTTTGGTGGATAGTTGTCTCATTGGCAATTATACCTCATCTTCTTATTTTATATCAAGAAAAAAGGAACTGTTATGTTTTACGTGATGGTATGGAATTCAACATTATATATCTTTATAAAAGATCATACTTAAATACATATATGTATATATTTTTTGAGAAACTACCCCTTTACACCAGCAGGGTATTAGTGTTTGCGTCGTACAAGCTATACAATATACAGTGTACGTAAAAAATCACATCATTATAAAATTAGGCCACACCAATTTGATTAATAGTTCTGTGGATTTTCCCGCTTCTGTTATGGAGAAATTGACTATTAAATAATAATAAAAAAAAAAAAAATACCGCTTCCAAAAATTTTTGGTCCGCATGCCGCTCCAAAATTAGTTTCTCCTTTTAAAAGCAGGTTTGATAAATCGATTTGTAAAAAAAGGTCTAAAATCGGGATGCCAACATGCAGTTGTGTCTGTTCATTGCCGTTGACAAGTAGTTATTGAACACACAGTTTTCTGAAATGCATCTCGTTTTACCTTTAAAGACATGTTCTAGGATGTACCACAAACACATCTTTTGGATGAAATGAATTGTAAATTCCCATGAACTTTTTTAAAAAATCACAGAGGTATTTGATGTTAATGAAACCCCATATCCCCTTGTTAGTCTTTTGGCATGCAAGCAGAACTCTTCTTTTGTTGGGGAATTTAAAGAGTTCCAACGAGACCAAGGTGATGCCGGATTGTGATTGGCATGTTCATAACAATAAGGGGGTGTGCAATTGGTTCAACCACTTCTAGTCAAGCTAAATAATTTTAGATGCATTACAGCTTTTAGGAGCAAAAGGAAAGAGTATTTTGTTCAGTAAGAAAAAATGCATGTGAATGGGGTGACAGGTATTTTAAGGGAATATTTTGATACATTTGGATTTACATGTATAGCAATATATCTTACTCAGGATGTTGTTTTAGTACAAAGCAAGAAATATTCACCTCACTCATTATTTCGATCTTAAATGTGTATAAGTAGTTCCAACTGGATGTCAAGCAGCCAATGAATAAAGGCAACAGTATACCACTGTTCAATAGTCATAATTCGATTAAACAAAAACAAATCCGGGTAACAAACTAAAACCGAGGGAAACACATCAACTATAAGAGGAAAACAACGGAACAACAGAAACACTGAACTACAACAATAAACAATCATTACCATACAATGAACACTATCAAATATCTTTCAGGGGCATTTTTTTTTCATACATACACATATTTTGATTTTATTCAACGTGTAATTTACCTAACTAAAATACTTCCTCTTGTAAAACTGCATCTGCTATGCTTCCTAGATATATATACGGATTTAAATGAAAATTCACATAGACAAAGACCTGAAGAAAATAACCAAAAGTAACTAAACCACGTGAGACAAGAAAGTCTGATATGGTACAGGCACCAATAAATTAAATTATATGCATTAGAGCATCTGTTTCTCCTCGTTTTTCTATAAAATAACCCAGTTATAACATGTACATAAATTGTCCAACTTCTAAATCACACAATTTAAAAAAAAAATTATACCACTCGCTTTACTTGTAGAGCACTCGCCTTAAAAAAAAACTCATTTTAAGAAATATATAAAAATAAAAAAATTCAGGTCGCTCGCCCCATATTTTTTGGAGCTTTTGTCCGAAGAACTATTAATCAAATTGGTGTGGCCTAATAGTAAATAAATAAATAAACACGCTTTGACATCTTAACGGGGTTGAAGCGTTTTCGCCAGTGTTGCCAAAAATAACAATTAAATATCTCGTCTTTTACCTAAGACACCATTAAACGGTTCTTATCCAGAGGGAATCTGGGGTATAGTGAGGTATAGGCATACGGTCATCCGGATTTCTGTAATCCGGCATTAAGACCCATGATGAGGGGTTGTCCGTTCGGCTATTTGAGATATATGAATACGCAGTCAATGTTTAATCAAAATGGGGACATTAGATCCGAGGTCTGTTTGTAGAACACGAGGGGCGTAGGTAGCCTGTTGCAAGGCTAATTTTCTGAACCTTCACATTATAGACTCTTCTCATGTGAAAGTGAAAAATATTCGCTCTGCATCTCGGTCAAGCATTTTGTAGAACCTATTTCATTGACTTATTGTTTTAATTATACCCGTCCTGAATATGCATGGAATATTTGCTATTGTATTCAGTCATCAATATTTACGTTTTACATGGAATTCATACAAGATTGTTTTAAGTACACGTTAAGCAAACAACAATCATCTATCAAATATTTCTGTTCTTTAATGGACACCTCAGGGGAGACTATAATTGACTATGATTGTCATAAAAAGCACTGTTTAAAGGCAGCCATTAATAATAAGATATTTGCAAAATACAACCATATGGGTCAAGCAAACACAAATACAAACATATCTCATACAGATAGTGAAGAATTACAAATATAAACATAAAAACATAGTTATAAATGGTAATGTAACCTTTGATGGACAAGGACCTCATTTTCGCAATTCCAAAGATTGCTTTGTAAAGTCACCAACTTCTAATAACTGATTCCTAAATAAGAAAATGTACAAAGGCTGATACAAGGTGAATCTGCTAAAATATGTCTTAACGGTTTTTGTCGAGCCTGCGACTTTTGTCGCGATAGCTCGACATAGATATAGTGATCAGGCGGCGGCGTTAACTAACTTCTTAAAAGCTTAATATTTCAGAAGGTAGAAGACCTGGATGCTTCATACTTTATATATATGCTTTATGATATGAAGTTTCCGTCTGTCATATGTCCATTGTGATTGACCTCAATTTCATGGTTCAGTGACTACTTGAAAAAAAAGTTAAAATTTTTTGTAATGTTAATTTCTCTCTTGTAATGAGTAAAAGGATGAATATATTTGGTATGTGCGTACCTTGCACGGTCCTCGTGTCTGTCAGACAGTTTTCACTTGACCTCGACCTCATTTCATGGATCAGTGAACAAGGTTAAGTTTTCGTGGTCAAGTCCATATCTCAGATATATAAGCAATAGGTCTACTATATTTGGTGTATGTAATGATTGTAAGTTGTACATGTCCAACTGGAAGGTGTCATCTGACCTTGACCTCATTTTCATGGTTCAATGGTAATAGTTTTTCTGATACTGTATGCAGTAGGTCAACTATATTTGGTGTATGGAAATATTTTACGATGTACATGTCAGTCTGGCATGTTTTATTTGACCTTGACGTCATTTTCACGGTTCATTGCTCAATGGTAAGTTTTTGTATTTTGGTCTGTTTTTCTAATACTGTATTCAGTAGGTCAACTTTATTTGGTGTATTGTTATGTCAGAAAATCGCCTTTTAATTGTAGCCAACAAAAGACACAAATCAATATTAAAATTTAACAAGATTTATTATACACTAGTTTACAAAAGTATTACACAAAAGAAATGTCAACTTAACTGTCAAAATATGATTCCAATCTTTTATCTTTTCTTTATCCGGAAATCTTCACGGAATCCACAGAATATTATATCCAATTGGTCACAATCTAGTATGATGTAGTTTGTAAATAAAAGTGTCAATCCAACTGCTGAGAATGTTGATGTCTAATCGATAAGTCTATCTATGTCTATGTCTAAATTTCTATATTTAACTAACTTTTCTATGTCTATGTCTAAATTTCTATATTTAACTAACTTTTAGGTCTGCATTTAAATACTCAAACGGAAACTTCTAGACAACGCTAGAAATATAAATTACGCATCTTTTGTTATGATCATTCTGGAAACGTTATGTAAGTGAAATAGAAAGTTCTAATCATTCCATGAGTATCATTGATTGTTCCAGTGAATTCTAAACTGCATAGTTGTAACACAATATAACAAAATATAATGTAAACATTCTTAGGCCACACAAAACAAATTAGGCCAACTAAATAGATATGATAGTTACAATATCATAACACCTCCCCCCTTAAAAAAAGTTTGAGTGTAACAAAAACTTTTCATGAATAATATGTACAAAATACTTAGTATATACACAGTGTTTTAATAAGTTCTAGATAAAGCATCTGCTATTACATTATCTTTACCTTTAATATGTTTTACAATAACATCAAATTGCTGTAACAATAAACTCCACCTAGTCAATCTCTGGTTCTTGTTTCTCATTTTATGTATGAAGGTGAGAGGATTATGATCAGTATAAACAAGAATTGGATGAACAGTGGGATTTAAATATACATCAAAATGTTGAAGTGCAGACAACAGTGCAAAACATTCTTTTTCAATAGTTGAATAATTTTTCTGATGTTTATCTAATTTCTTAGAAAAATATGATATAGGTTTCTCAACATTATCATCTGTCTCTTGATATAAAACATCTCCAACTCCTACATCGCTTGCATCAACGGCAAGTTTAAATTGTTTTTCAAAATCTGGAGTGATCAGAACTGGACTATTAATTAAAAGTGATTTGCTATTTTCAAAAGCATTTTGACAATTTTCACTCCAGATGAATTTAGAATCTTTCCGTAAAAGATGAGTCAATGGTTGAACAACAGTAGCAAAATTTGAACAAAATTTTCTGTAAAAACCAATCATGCCTAAATATCTCATAAGTTGTTTTTTATTTGTAGGAGGAGGAAATTTAGTAATTGCGTCCACTTTAGCCGTAAAAGGTTTCACTTGACCTTGGCCAACTGTATGCCCTAAATAATCAACAGTGGCCTGGCAAAATTCACTTTTACCAAGATTAACAGTTAGATTTGATTGTGACAATCTATCAAAAGTATCATATAAATGGGTTAAATGTTCTTCCCAGCTATCACTACATACAATAAGATCATCAATATAAGCATAACAACAGTCTAAATCTTTTATAACATTATTGATCATTCTTTGAAATGTAGCTGGAGCATTTTTCATGCCAAACGGCATTACAGTATATCGAAATAAGCCGTCTGGAGTGACAAAAGCTGATATTTCTCGAGCTCTCTGTGTCAATGGGACTTGCCAGTAACCTTTCAATAAATCAAATTTGCTCACAAATTTTGCTTGCCCAATATTATCAATGCAATCGTCTATCCTTAGAATCGGATAGGAATCAGATTTTGAAACAGAATTTACTTTTCTGAAATCAGTTACGAAACGAAAGGTTTTATCTGGTTTGGACACAAGCAGACAAGGAGAGCTCCATTCACTGTTACTCGGCTCAATAATATCATTGTCAAGCATATATTTAATTTCTTGTCTCATAAATTCAAGTTTGAGTGGATTGAGCCGGTAAGGATGTTGCTTAATTGGAGAAGCATCACCTACATCGACATCATGACAAACAGCAGTGGTTTTGTTTGGCACATCTGGAAAAAGATTTTAAAAGAAAATACCAAAGCTTTTAATTTTCTCTACGATCAAAAGACAGATGTGCAAGTTTTGAATCTAAATTTGACAAAATTTCTGAATTTTTCAATCTAACTGTCTCTTCCATAGTTTTAGAACTAAAAGGTGGTTCAATTATATCTGGTTTGTCATGATTGTTCTCCAATTTAACCATGGCTAAAGTGGCAACTGGTTTACTCTCACCTTCATTAGTACGCTCAAAATATGGTTTTAACATATTAATGTGACACACTCTATTTTGTTTACGCCGACCTGGTGTTTTTACAATATAATTCAAATCATTGATTTTACTCTCTATGGTATAAGGACCACAATATTTAGCTTGTAATGGATGTCCAGGGACTGGCAAAATACAAGTACCTTATCACCAGGCTCAAAAATCTGTCCCTGGCATCTTTATCATACCATATTTTCATCTTATTCTGACAGTTTTAAATTGTTCTGAGCAATTTGACAAGCAGTATACAATTTTTCTTTAAATCTAGATACATAGTCTAGAAGATTCAAGTCAGTGTGTTCAGTAAGCCATTTTCCTTAATTAACTTTAAAGGTCTCCTTACATATGACCAAATACCAACTCAAAGGGACTAAAAAGATTCTTGAACAGCCTCTCGGACCGCAAAAGTAAAAGTGAACACCATCATCCCAGTCCCTATCAAATTGAAGACAAAAAGTTCTGATCATGTTCTTCAATGTTTGATGAAAACGTTCTAAGGCACCTTGAGATTCTGGATGATAAGCACTTGACCTATACTGAGCAATCCCTAACTGGTACACGACTTGCTGAAATAAACCTGACATGAAATTTGAATCCTGGTCGGACTGTATAGACTTTGGAAGTCCTACTAGCGTGAAAAATTTGATCAGAGCTTTGACAATAGTAGGTGTCTTGATATTTCTTAACGGAATAGCCTCTGGAAAGCGCGTGGAGGTACACATGATTGTCAATAAATACGCATTTCCGGTCTTGGTCTTCGGTAAAGGTCCAACGCAATCAATGAGTACTCGGCTGAAAGGTTCTTCAAAGGCTGGAATAGGCAGAAGTGGTGCTGGTGGTATTTTCTGGTTAGGCTTACCAACAACCTGGCATATATGGCATGATTTACAGTATTCTGCGACATCATTTCTAAGTCTTGGCCAGTAGAAATGCTGCAAGATCTTCAAGCAAGTCTTCCTTATACCTAAGTGTCCAGCCAAGGAGGTGTCATGGGCAAGACCAATAATGTCTTGCCTATAGACTTTAGGCACCACCACTTGGTATACCACTCTCCATTCCTCCTCTAGGGTAGCATGAGGGGGCCTCCACTTTCTCATTAAAATGCCGTCTTGATGGTAATAGCATTCGGCCACTTTGTCTGCTTCTTCCTGTGGTTGAGCCCTCTTGCAGAACTGAAGAACCTCAGGGTCTTTATTTTGTTCTTCGACAAATTTCCTTCGGTCTAATGAATGGCTGTTTACGTCTGGCCATGGCATAATTACATTCTTGCTAATGCTAGGTGGTCTTATTACGGCCTTCTCTGAGCTACCGGGACCTTCAATGTTGGCTAAAAAGGTGTCAGAAAGGTCCATGTAATCAAACTGGTCTTCTTGCAAATCCTCATTTTGTTGTTTTCTAATCATCGCCCTAGTAACGACACAAGCTGGATACAGTTCAGCATCATCTTCAGGTGATTTAACATCCACCACCGGTTCACTGATAACATTTGGTTCAGCAACCACTTTGTTCCTAGCTAGATCATTTCCTAGCAATAATGAAACACCCCCAACAGGGAGATTAGGACGAACACCCACAACAACTGGTCCAGTTATCAAATCTGACTTCAGATAAATACGATGGAGGGAACATCTATACAACCTAGCTCCACACCTTGTAACAAAACGGAGGCACCAACAGAAGTCTCCTCGGACAAAGGCAACACACCTTCTAACAATAAAGACTGAGAAGCTCCAGTGTCCTGTAAAATCTTAATAGGCTGAGGAGTAGTATTATCAACAATAGAAACAAACCCATCAGACATAAAGGGTTTATAATCCTCCATGTAATCACAAAAACTGGACTTAAAAGCCTGACTCGCAGGACATTCTAACGTATTTGTAACACGGGATGTCGTACAAGCACTGGTCTTGGGCTTATTATCTCTTTCATTCTTCTTCTGGAGTCTAAAACAATCAGCCATCAGGTGACCATTCTTCTTACAATAAGCACAAGTCAATGACTTCTTCTCAAAAGTATCAAATTTTGGACTAGACATATTATAACTAGACTGATTCTTATTCTGTGCAACAGGCTTACTTTCAGTACGCTCAGTGCTTTGATTCTTGTAATTTCCACTGAAGTATTGAAATTTTACCTTTGAAACTTCTTTTATGTGAAAGAGTATAATTATCCGATATAACAGCTACATCTTGTAAAGTCTCAACAGTTTTGTCATCTAAATGTGCTTTTGAGTCTAAATGAACACACTGCTTGAACTCTTCTAATAACATCAATTGTCTTAAATTATCAAAATTTTTATCTATTTTCTTTGACGTAAGCCATTTATCAACTAGATCTTCTTTTTCCCTAGCAAATTCAACATAGGTTTGTGAATCAAACTTTTTATAAGACCTAAATTTCTGTCTATATGCTTCTGGCACTAGCTCATAAGCTTTTAAAACCTCTTTTTTAACCTTGTTATAATCAGAACTATTTTCTAATGAAAGTGCTGAGTAAATTTCAGCGGCCTTGCCCTCAAAAACACTTTGCAGCATTGTAGTCCAAAAAGGTTTCGGCCATTTCAAATTTTGAGCAATTTTCTCAAACTGTGGAAAAAATTTATCAACTGTTTTTTCACAAAATTTGGGAACCAAACGTATATTTTTTGCTGCATCAAAATTAAAATGTTCTGATTTTGATTGGAATTTAGTGTTGCTTTCTTCTTTTGCCATTTCAATTTTCATTTTCTCAATCTCTATCCTTTCCCTCATTTCAAGTTCTGCCTGTCTTTCTTCTTTTTCTAATTGTTTTAATTTAAGTTCGTGTTCTAATTCCAGCTGTTTT
Source organism: Mytilus coruscus (assembly GCA_017311375.1). NCBI lineage: Eukaryota > Metazoa > Mollusca > Bivalvia > Mytilida > Mytilidae > Mytilus > Mytilus coruscus. Next base: position 100,768,412 of record CM029600.1, on the reverse strand, counting down.
AATTTCAAAGCATCAACATTTTCTACCTTGAGTTCAAGAGCCTCTTCACCAAAATTTCTGAGTCAAGTAATTTATCTATTACCAAATTTTTTATAATTTGTTTTCTCATAGATACTCTAAAGTCTAATTTCAGATGTTTAGCAAGCAACACTAATTCCTCTTTCTTTAAATTATCAAACTTCTCCAGGTCTGGCGTTTTCAAAAATTTACCGGCTTCAAATGCCATTTTGTAGAATTTTGTTGGCTAGTTCTAATAAAAAATACTGAAAAAATTTTAAAAAGATATTAACGTTATCCCGGACTTGAGCACCCAATTTCTGTTATGTCAGAAATCGCCTTTAATTGTAGCCAACAAAAGACACAAATCAATAATAAAATTTAACAAGATTTATTATACACTAGTTTACAAAAGTATTACACAAAAGAAATGTCAACTTAACTGTCAAAATATGAGTCCAATCTTTTATCTTTTCTTTATCCGGAAATCTTCTCGGAATCCACAGAATATTATATCCAATTGGTCACAATCTAATATGATGTAGTTTGTAAATAAAAGTGTCAATCCAACTGCTGAGAATGTTGATGTCTATTGATGTCTAAGTCTATCTATCATGTCTATGTCTAAATAGATATAGGAAGATGTGGTGTGAGTGCCAATGAGACAACTCTCCATCCAAATAACAATTTATAAAAGTAAACCATTATAGGTCAATGTACGGCCTTCAACACGGAGCCTTGGCTCACACCGAACAACAAGCTATAAAGGGCCCCAAAAGTACTAGTGTAAAACCATTCAAACGGTAAAACCAACCGTCTAGTATATATAAAAACGAGAAACGAGAAACACGTATAAATTACATAAACAAACGACAACTACTGTACATCAGATTCCTGACTTAGGACAGGTGCAAACATTTGCAGCGGGATTAAACGTTTTAATGGTACCAAACCTTCTCCCTTTTCTGAAACAATAGTATAACATCACAACATAGAAAACACACGATAAAACATCAATTGGAAGGCTTAACTCAATCAAAACGTAAGTTAACACACTATGAACGACTAAATCTCTATATTTAAGTAACTTTTAGGTCTGCATTTAAATACTCAAACGGAAACTTCTAGACAACGCTAGAAATATAAATTACGCATCTTTTGTTATGATCATTCTGGAAACGTTATGTAAGTGAAATAGAAAGTTCTAATCATTCCATGAGTATCATTGATTGTTCCAGTGAATTCTAAACTGCATAGTTGTAACACAATATAACAAAATATAATGTAAACATTCTTAGGCCACACAAAACAAATTAGGCCAACTAAATAGATATGATAGTTACAATATCATAACAGTATGGAAATATTTCAGGATGTACATGTCAGTCTGGTAGGTTTTATTCGACTTTGACGTCATTTTCACAGTTCATTGGTCAATGTTAAGTTTTTTAGTTTTGGTCTGTTTTTCTAATACTGTATGCAGTAGGTCAACTATATTTGGTGTATGGAAATATTTCAGGATATACATGTCAGTCTGGCAGGTTTTATTTGACCTTGACCTCATTTTCACGGTTCATTGCTTATGTTAAGTTTTTGTGTTTTGGTCTGTTTTTCTAATACTGTATGCAGTAGGTCAACTATATTTGGTGTATGGAAATATTTTACGATGTACATGTCAGTCTGGCAGGTTTTATTTGACCTTGACCTCATTTTCACGGTTCATTGCTCAATGTTAAGTTTTTGTGTTTTGGTCTGTTTTTCTTAAACTTTAAGCAATAGGTCAACTTTATTTGGTGTATGGAATGATTGTAAGGTGTATATGTCTGTATGGCAGGTATCATCTGACCTTCACCACATTTTCATGGTTCATTGCTCAATGTTCAGTTTTCCTGGTTAACTTTGTTTCTTAGATGCTATAAGCAATAGGTCAACTATATTTGATGCATGGAATGATTTTAAGGTGTACATGTCTGTCTGGCAGGATTCATCTGACCTTGACTTCATTTTCATGGTTCATTGATCAATATAGAATTTCCACGGTTTGGTCTGTTTCTTTTATACTATAAGTAATAAGTCATCTATATTCTGTGTATGGAATGATTGTATTAAAGGTGTACATGTATTTCCGCCTTGGTTTATCTGACCTTGACCTCATTTTCTTGGATCATAAATGTTAATGTGATACTTGTAGTAAAACTTTATATGCAGGACTATCAACATAAAATCAATGGTCAGTATAGTAGACGAGACATTTCAACGTGTGCACTCTTGTATCCTGTATAAATTAATGTGCCTTCTTTGGCTAAATATTTGCATTTATCCATACATGTTTAAAATACAACTTTTATTTAAAAATGAACGATTTGATGTTGTTTAAACGTTTCACATTTTAATTATTAATACATTGTTTATTAACACACTTGCTATGTTTTCTCGCATGAAAAAGAGGTGTTATTTTGTATATGCAAATAAACGGCTTCTCAAAAAAAAAACAATAAAATCAGAAATTACTCTACAAGATCAATCTAAAGTCTTCAACTAGCGTCTACAGCATACGTCTAGCTTGAAATAGGAATCTTTTTTCATTTTTCATACATAGCTAACAGGTAAACATAAAGGTTTCTCTGTTAAATTCCAAGCACAATTTTCAATATGTTATATATCTTAAGATCCGTTGTCACTATCAAAGTTTTCTTGTACAAGTTTTCTTTGATCAAAATTTTGACGGACTTCAATGGAATAGAATCTCATCCCATTTTTCTTGAAACTTGGATGGACTTGGACGGGAATTATCCAATCACAGTGCAGTTTTTTCTTTGACCAAGTTTTTGAAAAAAAACTTTGATTGTGACAACAGATGACCTGGACCAAGTTTACCTGGTCAAAGAAAACTTTGACTAAGTTAACTTTGATAGTGACAACCGGGCTTAAAACGAGGAAAAATGTGATATGATTAATCTGAACTTATTGTCTGTTGCTCATAAAATTTAAAACATCATGGTTTGAATTTTTTTCCTAAAGATGACTAATATGCAGATTGCAACTTTTATTCTGGTCCAAAATTAAAGTCCCTGACGTAAGATTTGGAATCTTATCTGTAGGACTTCAAGCGTTGTTAAAATATCTCAATACATCTTCGGATCCGACCTGATATTTTTTATCAATCTATAATGGGTAAAAACATCCGAATTGTAATTCTAACCGTGAATTTTAACCACTGTATTAACGTACTAGGACAAAATTAAATATCTACTGTCGGATTCCAATATTGACGTCTTATTTGGAAGCCGGTTAGTGTCAGTGTGTAGTTTTATTTTTAAATCGTTATAGCAACTTAGTTAACTTGTTATAACGTCTTAGCTAACTCGTTATAACGACTTATCCAACTCGTTATAACGACTTAGAAACTCGTTATTAGAATTTAGCTAACTCGTTTTAACAACTTAGCGAACTCATTATAAAGACTTAGCTTAACTAACTCATTATAACGACTAAGCTAACTCGTTAAAACAACTTAGCTAACTCGTTATAACGACTTAGAAACTTGTTATAAGAATTTAGCTAACTCGTTTTATCAACTTAGCGAACTCGTTATAAAGACTTAGCTAACTTGTTTTAACAACTCAATTCCAGGACTTAACTGATAACGAGTTAGCTAAGTTGTTTTAACAATTTAGCTTATTCGTTATAACGAGTTAGTTAAGCTAGAACGGATCAACCGATACACTACACGGAAAAGCAAAAAGTATTTATGGATGAGATTAACAAATATTTCCAGTAATGAAGTTTTTTATGATCTAATTTCATTGACATAATATAGTGTACACTTGCAATGAGCCTCTGTTGTCTCTGATTTGGAATATTAGAAATCTAAATCTAAGGGGTAGATGTACATGATATTATTATCAATATTCAGCATATTGTGTATTGAATTTGAAATTTTGCACAGTTTACATGATAAAGTTTGAGATTAGATCAGATTAATTAGATCCACTAATAAATGATACATCAATTATATTTGGTATGCTGTTGTATTAGCATCCGCATATCTTTTTTCCACTGAAATGATTTAGCCCTGTACCTTCATGGTTCATTGACTTTTTGCATAATATAGCTTAAGTATTGCTATTTCAACTATCAAAATTACATACAGGCGAGACATATATCTGTGCCAACAGTTTCTTTGTATATGAACAGATCTGTAAAAAATTACGGTGAAATATGAACTATTAATTTCTATGTCATTTGGTCTCTGTTTGAGAGTTATCTCATTGGCAAACATACCACATCTTCTTGTTTTAATATCAATACGACAACAGAAAATACGTGAAAAATACACTGGCTATTAACCAATCAAAACCCAGCATACATGAGTTTATGTTAAGTGTATATAAACATAAAATGACACAAAAACTAGCTCAGGAACACCTTTGCACGAGGATGATATCTTCAGAATTTTAAAAGCTAACAAAAAAGTACGCAGTATCAACTTCAAACTAATAGCGAGTTAGTACAAAACCAATGTAATCCGCCTACTGTAATAGTAACCAAACATTTAGTAATAAGGGAGCTACCATTTGATTTGGGGGGGGCTAGGATGAAATTTGAAAAAAATAGGCAGGACAGGAGTTTTGAGTAAAAAAAAAAGGCAGGATGAGACACTTGCAAAATTGCAAAAAAAAAAAGTCAGGACGACAATTTAGGTAAAAAAAGTCAGGATAAACTAAAAAAAAAAAAAGGCAGGACCGAATAGAATGAAAAATAAAAAGGCAGGACAGAGATTACAGCTAAAAAAAAAATGCAGGACAAAATTTTTCATCCTAGCCCCCCCATAAAAATCAAATGGTAGCTCCCTAATAATACCTCGGTTAAAAACATCACCGAATGAGACTTATTACCGAATTTGTACCTACCAAGAATAAGGTAGGTGTCACTGATCTGCTTATCGTTCCGGAGCATCTGAGATCAGTTTTTGATTCGTGTTGCTCTTTGTTTTTGCCATGGTGTTGTCAGTTTCTCTTCGACTTATGAGTTTTGAATGTCTTCTTGGTATCTTTGCCCTCTTTTTTTAAATCAAAGGTACACATTTATCAATCTTAAGTTGATTTAATAATAATACGACAGGATTAATTGGGTATAGAAATATGGTCATCTAGATTGTCATCAAGATTTATCCAGTCGGACAGTAAAACCTCAATTTGTTATCCAGTGGGACAGTAAAACCTCAATTTGTTATCCAGTCGGACAGTAAAACCTCAATTTGTTGAGGAGGCTTCCGATTGACAGTTCGGGATGTATAGATACGTAGACAAGTTTAGTCGAAATAAGGGCGTTAAATCAAATCACACGTTTAGGAAGAGTTTCACACTCTATATAAAAATAAGAAGATTGGTATAACTGTCAATGAGACAACTATAGGTACGGCCTTCAACAATGAGCAAAAACAGGCTCCCGACTTAGGACATGCACATACACATGTGACTGGGTGAAACATGTTAACGGATCCCCCCTAACCTGGGACGTACGTAATTAACTCTTCGATTGGTCCATATGTGACTTGTTGCATGGCAAAATGTCTGCTCCTATCTAACATACCCTTTTTCCAGTTGCAATCCAAACCCATTAACCTTCGTGTGTTTAGTTATAAAATCGTGGCTCGTGTCATATATGAAATCCTCCTCAATCGCCCTTGTGTTGACATTTCATATTCATATTTCATGACGTCATAATTGTAAATTACTACTAGTTCAGACTGAAAAAAGTGATATGATTTTATATAACAATTTTCCTGAAAAAAAAATTCTTCTATGTTCAAATCTCCAACAATTGCACTGTATGATTTAGGGTAAAATTATAATTATAACACTTGTTCTTAGTATTATAAAACATTCACAACAACATCAATAATGGTCCATTTCTCATTTTTCACCTTAACTACACGCTACAATCATCTTATTTGGCCAAATATCTTATTCAATGATGTAGTATGTAGCGTGCTAAATACAATAGTTCGTAATAACTCACTGTCTTTATCCCACACTACTACACGTGTCCTAAAATGCAATTAGACTGATTCAAATAGATAATTGATACTATTTCCAGTCTGATTTACTCTTTATTATGTTTCAGACTTAATTAATGATATATTGACTATAAAAATAATATGTTACTAAGATACATGAAATCATTATGAAGAGAAATCAACAGAAGAAGGTTATTGTAGCAACACGTCGTGTCGTTTGCGTTTTTTTGGTACTATATTTTTATACAGCCAGTCTGTTATATTTTTTAGGCCCTCAAATTCCTTGCATTCAACAAAAGCTGCAAAAACTGTCTATAAGATTTGCCTCCTCTTCCTCAGGCTTTTTGGTTATTCGTCACACTTATTACACGTTCATGTTGTCAAATATTATTCCTTACTCTTTTTCCGCGCGTTGCAGGAAAAATTGTAGTTATATTACGATACGGGATAATTGTCCCAGTATTGTTGGACTGTCCCAAACATTTTTAACACCGTCAAGTTCAATATGGTTTGTGATTTCGTTGATTCGGCAACAAACGATGCTTTTTGGTGATATCCGACGCAAAAGATCTTGGTCGAAAATTGAGAAATTCTATAAATTTGATGAAAACAAAATTTGATAACAAGGCAACTTCACTTTAGTTTGATCAGCTCCGGTACTCCCATAGAAATGTAAAGATAGGTTATCCTGTGATCAGTTCCGGTAATCCCATAGAAATGTAAAGTTAGGTTATCCTGTGATCAGTTCCGGTAATCCCTTAGAAATGTAAAGTTAGGTTATTCTGTGATCAGTTCCGGTAATCCCATAGAAATGTAAAGATAGGTTATCCTGTGATCAGTTCCGGTAATCCCTTAGAAATGTAAAGTTAGGTTATTCTGTGATCAGTTCCGGTAATCCCTTAGAAATGTAAAGTTAGGTTATTCTGTGATCAGTTCCGGTAATCCCATAGAAATGTAAAGTTAGGTTATTCTGTGATCAGTTCCGGTTATCCCATAGAAATGTAAAGATAGGTTATCCTGTGATCAGTTCCGGTTATCCCATAGAAATGTAAAGTTAGGTTATTCTGTGATCAGCTCCGGTACTCCCATAGAAATGTAAAGTTAGGTTATTCTGTGATCAGCTCCGGTACTCCCATAGAAATGTAAAGTTAGGTTATTCTGTGACCACTCCGGTACTCCCATAGAAATGTAAAGATACGTTATCCTGTGATCAGTTCCGGTAATCCCTTAGAAATGTAAAGTTAGGTTATTCTGTGATCAGTTCCGGTAATCCCTTAGAAATGTAAAGTTAGGTTATTCTGTGATCAGTTCCGGTAATCCCATAGAAATGCAAAGTTAGGTTATTCTGTGATCAGTTCCGGTAATCCCTTAGAAATGTAAAGTTAGGTTATTCTGTGATCAGTTCCGGTAATCCCTTAGAAATGTAAAGTTAGGTTATTCTGTGATCAGTTCCGGTAATCCCTTAGAAATGTAAAGTTAGGTTATTCTGTGATCAGTTCCGGTAATCCCTTAGAAATGTAAAGTTAGGTTATTCTGTGATCAGCTCCGGTACTCCCATAGAAATGTAAAGTTATTTTATTCTGTGATCAGTTCCGGTTATCCCTTAGAAATATAAAGTTAGGTTATTCTGTGATCAGTTCCGGTTATCCCTAAGAAATGTAAAGTTATTTTATTCTGTGATCAGTTCCGATACTCCCATAGAAACGTAAAGTTAGGTTATTCTGTGATCAGTTCCGGTAAACCCTTAGAAATGTAAAGTTATTTTATTCTTCAGATCTTCACCATGTTTGGTGATGTATTATACAAGATCTATTTTAGTCAGATGATCAAACTGACATGAACATATTGACATGAACATATGACACTCCTATGGATTTGATTTAAATATAATAGAAAATAAAAATGAAAAAGTAATGTGTTGGTATCTGAAAATATAGGCAGATGTTAATCAGAGCCAGGAGGTAAAATGTGCTAATTATCTGAATTCAGTCAGATTAACTTAGACATATGTTATATTGACAAACTGTTAAACATGCATGACGTGATAATTGTTCGGACAGATTTTTCAAATAAGGTGCCTCACTCAAACAATAGTAATGCCAATTAACCTTGTTTTCTTTTGTCCCGACATCATCTGTGTGTACGATGTTAACTAGCACGGGCGTCATCGGTGACCTGTTTTGTGATTAGGCGAAAATGATGCCATTGTTGATGTTCGCAAGTAAGGTCAGTTGTTTATTTCATCGTGATAAACAACAGAGAGGTGAAAATATAATATATATATATATATATACATAAATATCTTAAACAGCCATACATGTAGGAGGTTTAGCCAGGTTCAACCCACCATTTTTTTCTCGGAAAACGCCTGTACAAGTAAAGAATATGACAGCGGTTTTCTTCCAGTTGTTCCGTTGGTTGATATAATCGAACGTTGGGTGTTGTCAGTTTTAATGGACCCTCCTTTTTATACACCTTGGAGTTCGATATTTTTGTTTTAAACATATTTTTTGAGAAAATCTGTCTTAATAATAACGATGGTACTATTTAGAAAGGTATTTTTGATAAACAGCTTTTTCATAGAATAGCAAATATTTACCAATGGTAAATTTCAATTTTCAATACTAACTATTCTGTACGAATGTCATATGAATCTAAGACGCACCCATCCATGCTTTTTTCGGTTTGTTTTATATTTATTCGATTGTGCTAATAAATTCCTCTGGCATTTTAAAAGAAAATTTCCTTTTTTGCAAATGCTTACAAGTGCAGACTAAAACCCATTTTCTAAATAAGGAAATGCTATTACCAAGTCAGGAATATGACATTTTTTTTTTAAATATGTGTGGCATTTAAAGAAAATAGATATAAAAATTATCTTGCTGCTGGTTCTCTACCGGTTTATTTTTAAGTTGCTATGTGTTACATGTGGTAACTGTAGTGTAACTGTTTTAAAGTGAGGCGAAGGATAACAAAGGGACATTCAAACTCACAAGTCGAAAATTAACTGACAACGCCATGGCTGAAAAGAAAAGACAGCAAACAACAGTACACAAAACACAACATAGAATACCAAAGACTGAGCAGCACGAACCCCACCAAAACACAACATAGAAAACTAAAGACTGAGCAACACTAACCCTCCAAAACACAACATAGAAAACTAAAGACTGAGCAACACTAACCCCACCAAAACACAACATAGAAAACTAAAGACTGAGCAACACTAACCCTCCAAAACACAACATAGAAAACTAAAGACTGAGCAACACTAACCCCACCAAAACACAACATAGAAAACTAAAGACTGAGCAACACTAACCCCACCAAAACACAACATAGAAAACTAAAGACTGAGCAACACTAACCCTCCAAAACACAACATAGAAAACTAAAGACTGAGCAACACTAACCCCACCAAAACACAACATAGAAAACTAAAGACTGAGCAACACTAACCCTCCAAAACACAACATAGAAAACTAAAGACTGAGCAACACTAACCCCACCAAAACACAACATAGAAAACTAAAGACTGAGCAACACTAACCCCACCAAAACACAACATAGAAAACTAAAGACTGAGCAACACTAACCCTCCAAAACACAACATAGAAAACTAAAGACTGAGCAACACTAACCCCACCAAAACACAACATAGAAAACTAAAGACTGAGCAACACTAACCCTCCAAAACACAACATAGAAAACTAAAGACTGAGCAACACTAACCCCACCAAAACACAACATAGAAAACTAAAGACTGAGCAACACTAACCCCACCAAAACACAACATAGAAAACTAAAGACTGAGCAACACTAACCCTCCAAAACACAACATAGAAAACTAAAGACTGAGCAACACTAACCCTCCAAAACACAACATAGAAAACTAAAGACTGAGCAACACTAACCCTCCAAAACACAACATAGAAAACTAAAGACTGAGCAACACTAACCCTCCAAAACACAACATAGAAAACTAAAGACTGAGCAACACTAACCCTCCAAAACACAACATAGAAAACTAAAGACTGAGCAACACTAACCCTCCAAAACACAACATAGAAAACTAAAGACTGAGCAGCACTAACCCCACCAAAACACAACATAGAAAACTAAAGACTGAGCAGCACGAACCCCACCAAAACACAACATAGAAAACTAAAGACTGAGCAGCACGAACCCCACCAAAACACAACATAGAAAACTAAAGACTGAGCAGCACGAACCCCACCAAAACACAACATAGAAAACTAAAGACTGAGCAGCACTAACCCCACCAAAACACAACATAGAAAACTAAAGACTGAGCAGCACGAACCCCACCAAAACACAACATAGAAAACTAAAGACTGAGCAACACTAACCCCTACAAAACACAACATAGAAAACTAAAGACTGAGCAGCACTAACCCCACCAAAACACAACATAGAAAACTAAAGACTGAGCAGCACTAACCCTCCAAAACACAACATAGAAAACTAAAGACTGAGCAACACTAACCCCTCCAAAACACAACATAGAAAACTAAAGACTGAGCAGCACTAACCCCACCAAAACACAACATAGAAAACTAAAGACTGAGCAGCACTAACCCCACCAAAACACAACATAGAAAACTAAAGACTGAGCAGCACGAACCCCACCAAAACACAACATAGAAAACTAAAGACTGAGCAGCACGAACCCCACCAAAACACAACATAGAAAACTAAAGACTGAGCAACACTAACCCTCCAAAACACAACATAGAAAACCAAAGACTGAGCAGCACGAACCCCACCAAAACACAACATAGAAAACTAAAGACTGAGCAGCACTAACCCCACCAAAACACAACATAGAAAACTAAAGACTGAGCAGCACGAACCCCACCAAAACACAACATAGAAAACTAAAGACTGAGCAGCACGAACCCCACCAAAACACAACATAGAAAACTAAAGACTGAGCAACACTAACCCCTCCAAAACACAACATAGAAAACTAAAGACTGAGCAGCACTAACCCCACCAAAACACAACATAGAAAACTAAAGACTGAGCAGCACTAACCCCACCAAAACACAACATAGAAAACTAAAGACTGAGCAGCACTAACCCCACCAAAACACAACATAGAAAACTAAAGACTGAGCAGCACGAACCCCACCAAAACACAACATAGAAAACTAAAGACTGAGCAGCACGAACCCTCCAAAACACAACATAGAAAACCAAAGACTGAGCAGCACGAACCCCACCAAAACACAACATAGAAAACTAAAGACTGAGCAACACTAACCCCATCAAAACACAACATAGAAAACTAAAGACTGAGCAACACTAACCCCACCAAAACACAACATAGAAAACTAAAGACTGAGCAGCACGAACCCCACCAAAAACTGGGGTGATCTCAGTTGCTCGGAAGGGTAAACATATCCTGCTCCACATATGACACCCGTCGTGTTGCTCATGTTAGGACAAACCCGGTGATACGTCTTATTCGGTAGGTCACATTCGGGGAAAAGGGGACAGGATTGTAGTTACGACAATTGGAACATATCCATTGTCATCTGTGAAACAGATATTTCATAACGATCAACTAACTCGTGATGGCGTCCGGAAAATTTACGACGGGACGATTTCAACTTCACCACTTGGAACTCTTAGTTTGATAGCTTCCTTGTGAGCAGCAACCCTCTATGAAGGAAATCTTGATAGGAAATACAAGCCCTGGATTATCTTATCAACTGGGAGATACATACTCCGTATGCAGGTGCTAAATAGAAATGGGAAGTTTACAATTGAGAAGCTGAAACCATCTCTTTTATCGTAAAGTTTTGTTTTCAACCGACCCTCATTGTCAATTTCTAGATGTAAGTCAATATATGAGGTCGACTTAACTGTATCTGTTGTATCCTTTATTTCAAGTTCTATGAAATAGATGCGTTCAACATAGCCGGTTGTTTGTATTTTGTTTCGTGTGTAATGACTTGTCCACCGGTTGCTTGTAAATTGTTTCGTGTGCAATGACTTGTACACCAGTTGTTATATATTGTTTCGTGTGTAATGACTTGCACACCAGTTGTTTGTATATTGTTTCGTGTGTAATGACTTGTCCACCAGTTGTTAGTATATTGTTTCGTGTGTAATGACTTATATCCACCAGTTGTTCAGTATATTGTTTCATGTGTAATGGCTTGTCCACCAGTTGCTTGTATATTGTTTCGTATGTAATGACTTGTCCACCAGTTGTTAGTATATTGTTTCGTGTGTAATGACTTATATCCACCAGTTGTTAAGTATATTGTTTCGTGTGTAATGGCTTGTCCACCGGTTGCTTGTATATTGTTTCGTGTGTAATGACTTGTCCACCAGTTGTTAGTATATTGTTTCGTGTGTAATGACTTATATCCACCAGTTGTTAAGTATATTGTTTCGTGTGTAATGGCTTGTCCACCGGTTGCTTGTATATTGTTTCGTGTGTAATGACTTGTCCACCAGTTGTTAGTATATTGTTTCGTGTGTAATGACTTGTCCACCAGTTGTTAGTATATTGTTTCGTGTGTAATGACTTGTACACCAGTTGTTTGTATATTGTTTCGTGTGTAATGACTTTTCCACCAGTTGTTAGTATATTTTTTCGTGTGTAATGACTTGTCCTCCGGTTGCTTGTATATTGTTTCGTGTGTAATGATTTGTACACCAGTAGTTTGTATATTGTTTCGTGTGTAATGACTTGTACACCAGTAGTTTATATATTGTTTCGTGTGTAATGACTTGTACATCAGTTGTTTGTATTTTGATCTTGTCCCTATGTCAAGGATGTTGTGCTGATCTTCTTTTTGTTTTTTTTTTCTTTTCTTAAATTGAAATCAATACGCCAATACCTAATATAATACAATTAAACAATGCACAGAGATTTTTTATCACGGAAATTCAGAAAATTAAAAAGAAAGTAAGAGAACTAGATAATTTGAGTTCTGAAATAAATCGAAAATTTAAAATTGCAACTATATGCGACATTACTGATTTTTAAAAAAAATCTTTTGAATCAATTCATTTTCTTTTGCAACATTTGAATTGTGGACATACATACACTCAAAATAAAAATAAACGCTATATATAGCTTTTTAAAGACAACTAGATAGATGCGATTATAAAATGTAACTAGATTTTATAGAATTAATCATTTTTATAGCCATTTACACAAGCTGAAAGACTATACAGCCTCAAAATTTCTCGGTTAAAAACCTTTAAAGATTTTTTGATCACTCATTATATATATATATATCTTTATTCTCATCACCAAATACATAGGTACAGAGAAGACATGCATGTAATACAATACATTAAATACATAAACATAAATATACAATATATACAACAACAACAAAGACAGAAAGAAATTATTCAGGAGGACACACTCGCTTGTTTAAAATTCGTATAAACTTACACAAATTTATGAGATCTGTCCTATTTGTAGACGACATAATTTCAGTAAGTAATATAATATTTGGCCTTATACTAAAATTTCGATTTATAAATTTATTTTCTCTTCTCTAAAATGTGAACAATTAATAATGTAATGGAATTCATCTCCAATATCTAGCTTACATAAATTACACTTTCTTTTTCCTTTCTATATTGTACCATCTTCCAAGTTCGACTGGAAGTTTATGGTTACATATTCTAAATTTACATAATGTTAAAAATCTTTTCGTCTAAAATATTAAAATATTCTTCAAAACACAATAAATTCTTAAAAATACGATAATTCAAGGCTTTGGAACAGTTTTGAATAGTCTCGTTCCTTGTTTGTTTGAATTGATCACACAATCTTACTTTGATATTATATTTCAACCATTCATCATTTAAAAAGAGCTGTGTGTTCCAGATATAAGAAAATCCACATTCATCAAATATATTTTAACACATATTAACCATTTAAAATCTATGTTTTAGTACAATACAAGTGGTACAGTAGCTTATAAATAATACAAGAATACTTTGACTGCTTTCCCATAATTAATTTAGACCAGTAGGATATCATCCTTAATTTTACATCAATAGCAAGTGGAAAACGTCCTAGCTCACCGTATATCATACAGTTGGGAGTGGAAGATTTCAGATTTAGGAGCAACTTACAAAATTTTAGATGAACCTTTTCGATAATATCACAGTTACTGAATCCCCATATTTCTGATCCATATAACAGAACAGGTTTGACTACTCTATCAAAAAGATCTAACTGACAAGAAACTGATAGGCTATGAAATTTCCCCCTTTTTAGTATCTCATACATCGCTTTTGTCCCTTTTTCAACTTGTGATTTAATTGCCTTTTTATAATTTCCCGTTTTTGTCAATAAAATACCCAAATAACTAAACTCTTGAACGATTTCTATTTCTTGATCATCTAAAACAAAGTGTAAATTGTCTGGTAATCTTCCATATGCAAAACATAATATTTTGGTTTTTGGATACATTTACTTTTAATTTCCAGTAGTTACAGTATTCATTAAAAAAATCTAACTGTATTTGGAGATCTTGTGGTGTTTCAGCCATCAAAACAGTATCATCTGCATATAATAATAAAATGATATTGAGAAATACATGAAGTTCATGTTCTATTTCTTCTGTAACTGTGAAAAGGCCCTTACAGTTTTTTGTTTGTAAAAAAATTTCCAAGCCATTAAAAAAGACTGCAAACAAAAAAAGGGGACATATTTTCCCCTTGCCTTACCCCATTATTACACGGAAAATGATCAGACTTGCTGTTATTAAAAATAATATTTGATTTAATATTTTTGTACATATTTTGAATCACATTTAACATTTTCCCATTTACATTGTTTAACAGTAGTTTATGCCAAAGCCCATCCCTCCAAATTTTGTCAAAAGCCTTTTCAAAGTCTATAAATGCAGAATAAATTTTTTTGTTTCTTTTCTTCAGAAGTTCAAACAGAGAATGTAATATAAATAAATTATCCATAGTGCTATAACCTTGCCTAAAGCCACATTGTGTTTCATGTAAAATTAGGAAATCGTCAGAATATTTGTTCAAACGCGCGGTTAAAACAGCCGTAAACAGTTTACCCAAACAACTGACAAGGTAATTGGCCGAAAATTTTTAGGATTATTTCGATCTCCTTTATTCTTGAATATTGGTATAATATTACCAACTAGCCAACTCTCTGGTACAAATCCGGTATCAAATATCAAATTGAATAATTTTTCATAAATATCGATAAGCTAGTTTGAAGTTGCTTTTATGTATTCATTTATAACAGCATCTTCACCACCAGACTTATCATTTTCAAATTTTTATACATTTTAAAATTTCTCCTTTTCTATATACAAATTCAAATCATAATTAAGATGATTAATCTGGTCTTCATCGAGAGGTGGTAAATCAACTCCATTCGTTATACAAGATAACAAGGATTCCGGAAGACCGTACACATGGTACAACTATCTGAACTAATAAGAAATACACTTTTTTTACATAGCAGTAATTTCTAACTTCAGTTTAATTATAAACATGAATACGTTTCATGTAGCAGTAACAGGTGCTTTTGAAAGGTCATGTGAGATACATAAAAAGTATTCACAAAAATACCGAACTCCAAGGTTAATTTAAAAAAAAAGGGAGAAGTCCATAAACCTGACAAAATAAAACGCTCGACTATATAAATCAACGGAACGAATGGAATACAACTAGCACATTCCTGACTTGGTACAGGCTTTTGCTGAATAAAAAGGGGTATAAACCTAGTTTTATAGCTAGCTATACCTCCAACTTGTATGACAGTTGTTATTGACGAAATGGACAAGCAAACCCAAATGGACAAATGGACAAATGTTAAACGTGACAATAATTGGGATCCAGCACCCAAAACTGTGTAAACATACATCACAGACATTAAAACACAACTGATTTAAAAGAATAGTGTATATAATCTTATATAAAAAGAGTCCTTTGTTGATATTTTATGTGATGTCTTATAAAAACAAAGTAAAATGCAATAAAGAAAGGGCATCGTGTTTCGGAAATCAATAGCCAATTTGTAATCCACTTGCATTTTTACATGAAAACGAACAACCTCAGTCGATTAAGGCAAGAAAGATAAAAGCAAGAAATCTATAAAAAAAGAGAAGAAAAAAAAAATGAACGTATACACTTTTGTTGTAAATCTGTTATCAGTATAACTAATGGTTTCTTCTTTTAGCTCAACTCGGCCAAGGAGACAATGTGAGTAATTATCATCACTTGGCGTCCCTCGTCCGTCGTCCGTTACACTTAAAAAAGTTTTTCCTGAAACTACTGGGCTAATTGGAACAAACCTTCTTACAGTATCTAGGTAAACAAAATATTAAACATTATCAGCAATGCAAGACTTTGGCCAATCGGTTTGCAAGCAACAAAACTGTTTGTTGCATTTTATCAATTTTATTCAAAAATATCAGGTGAGCGACACAGGCTCGTTATAGCCTCTGCTCATAATCAAAGACAAACATAAATTATATCAAAATAGTAATGCTGTCATGATAAACTTTATATAACATTCAGTCGTATTTTGTTTTCTTGATAAATATTGTACATGTAACGAATGAAATCAATTAATTGCTACACGAAATAATACAAGAAGATCACATTTAACATCTTGTGTCGGTCTTATGCTGATAAGAAAAGTTATTTATAATGATGATGACATAACAGGTCATGGAAAATTTAATCAAAAGAAAGGTAGCAGTACTTTTTTGGTAATAATGAAATCAGTTGTGTAGCCAACGTAGTTCATTAAGAAGGTATAATATTTTGTCATTATTACAACGATAAATGTGTTTGTACTTCATTAAGAAGCTCTAAACGTGTTGAAACGGTAAATCATAGTTATTTGACAGAGTTAGCTTCTCTTCAGAACTATTTATTGTACAGATGTATTTCTGCCCTTTAAAATAATACCAAGCGGTAGACATTCGATACCATATTTGGTAGCAAAATTGAACAAGTGAAGATCTCTTGGCGGGTTGGGGGATTTTGTTGTTGTTTAAATTTTCATCACTTGCCCAAGTAAACTTTGCAACGAAATGCACAATAAGTATTGTTTTAATATTCTTCTTACATAGGACACGACATGTGTTGCAAAAGAAAACTTAATATTTTTCGACAGAGAAAGAACAAAACTATTTGTAATCTGATACATATTAACGCAATAATAATCTTTAATTTTCTTTCAAGTATTGGATGAAGTGCAACATTTTGCAGACGGAAAGTTAACAACTCACATTGGAAAATATGCCCACACATTGCTAGCTGGCTATGTAATACCATAAGGAAAATATAACTCATACCCTGTATGTTGTCTTATTCATTTCAAACTTGCTGCAGCGTTAAACAGTGCTCAGGGTGGAAAACCTTATTGTACTGCAAATTATTGGTTCTGAATTAATAAAAAAAATCTATTGGTATAAATGAATCCGAAATCTTCCAAAATTTCGATGTCGGCTGTCCACTTGGTTTATCGGCGTAGTATTATGTCATCTACAGTGATCACTAGACTACCAATAATGATATTGTGAGTTCGAACACCCTCGTGGCAAGGTCCGTTAGACTTTGATCTTAATTCACCAGGATTGCAAGTTTTCTGTCAAAGGTCAGTGATTCTTTCCGATTTAATCGTCGAAATGCGCATCTGGTGCAGTAAACTTGGTACTGTTAATTTTATTCTAATCTTTCTATTGGAAATTAACCCCGAATAGGGTGAACTATGTTTGAAAAATTAAATAACGATAATTGTGCTGGGTCATTATAACCATTTATCCTGCAATCAGCCAACTATTTTACATTGTCGGCAATATGAAATTTATTTCTACTCGCTTCTTCGAGACAGGACAAAAGCTCGGCGAGCTTTCATGTTTCTAAAGCTCGTACAAATAAGTTTTATATTTTCCGACAAATTTACATATATTGACTATATAATAGTGTAGAAATGTTACAATAAATATACAATATATGTACATTGTCGCAAATTATAAAATTTATTTGTATGAGCTTTAGAAACAGGACGAAAAGCGAGGCTCGCCGAGCTTTTCTCCTGTTTCGTAGCGAGTACAAATAAATTTTATATTTTCCGACAATGTACATATATTGTTTTTATCCTGAAATTTACAACCAACACTTGAAACTTTAGTTGTAAAATATAAATCATTGTCTCTAATTTTCAAAGAAATCGACATAATTAAAATGCGGACCGCGAATAAGACCCCATAATGAACTTTTACACAAAAAGAAATATTCACATTACCGCTTGCTCAACATTGAAGCGGGGTAACAGGAGACTTTATTTGTACAAGTACAAATAAAGCAAAAATTTATTTGTGTACCTGTTATTTGTACAATAGTTAGCTGATTGCAGGATAAAGAAACAAATGTAGTCGAAAAAGAGCAGAAATAACCACATTTTCTACAGATTCAATTTATTTGTAATTATTTTCTCTCTATTGCATAATAGTCATTTTATTGAATGATACGATATCCCAGGGGTAGTCTGATGAATGAAAATATGGCCATTCGTTTTTTCAGCAACAAGATTCTAGACCTATCAAAGAATATATTTTTTACAAAAATAATAGAAATTATTAATTGATCCCCTGCATGTCTTATCGGTAAGAGAGAATTTTATAGAACAAACCGGATGACAGATACGCTACAGAAATATCCATACAGCGAAAATATTGTCATCACTTATAATGGAGTGAATGAAAAAACAGCTGAAATATCTTAATCAAACCGCGGTACTGAAAAAGCTAGCTAGTGAAATAGTCCCGATACCTGATGCCGCAAATGTCACACTGGCATACAAGAAAGGTCAGAAATAAATACCAGTAAAATATAGGCCAATATCTCTTACATGCATCTGTATTTAAGATAATAAACTTAGTCACCAGTAAAATCCTGAAACAAGCAAATGACATTTGATACCCTCTCCACCATAGCTGTAGCCGTAAAAACTCGTCAAAGCTGTAAAAAAATGAAAACAACACGTTATAAAATTCATGCGTCCGAAGAGCTTTTCTAGATTTACCTTTTCAGGATTTACCTTCATCAGGAAAGCTCAAAGCCAAATATTTAAAAGCCAAGGACGTATAAGAACCGAAACAGTTGAAGAGCTATATTACCAAATAGAACCTACAAAAATAGCCAAATCCATCTAAGGTCAACTTCGCCTGAGGGAGTTGAAACCTTAGTTTCTAATAATTCAAAATTTATTAACGGACAATTTTAGAAAGGCTTGTTATAAATCATGTCAATACCGAAGTACTGACTACTGGGCTGATGATACTCTCGGGACTGATAGTTCACCAGCAGAGGTATCGATCCAGTGCTGTAAAAATGAAAACAACACGTTATAAAATTCATGCGTCCGAAGCGGTTTTCTGGATTTACCTTTATCAGGGACGCTCAAAGCCTATTTCAAGTATATTAAATCGTACTCTTTGAGATTTTAGACTGCACTTGCAAGTACACAAAGTCGATAAGATATTTACATATATTTATAGCATTCGAGCTATTAATAGCATAATTAACCTGCATTATTTTCAATGGTAGATCTTATAATTTTATTATTTGTTTTTTTCAGAAACATTATAAGTGCCATTTGCTTAGCTTCATTAATTGTAAGCTTTTAAAGAATCAGGTGTCTTATTTAAGTATAAAGAAAACGGAAAAGGCGATCAAAGACAATGATACATTATATTCACATTAGACCAAGTGATAATATAACATGATTTGATATACTAGGAGTTAGGCCAAGTGATAATATAACATGATTAGATACACTAGGAGTTAGGCCAAGTGATAATACAACATGATTAGATACACTAGGAGTTAGGCCAAGTGATGATATAACTTGATTAGATACACTAGGAGTTAGGCCAAGTGATAATATAACATTTATTCACATTGGGAGTTAGACCAAGTGATAATATAACATGATTAGATACGTCAACACACCTACTGAAATGTGTTTTGTTACTTGGCGGATTGTCGTGGACGGAGAAGATATTTCGGAGTTGTATTACGCATGTTTTATGTTATCCTATTAAATGTTAACCCGTTTGTGATGTAGGGCTGTCTATTTTTCTAAGTTGTTTCTTAATTACCTGTAATCAATTACATATTCAAAATTTAAAAAGAAGATTAAAGTAATTTGTAATTGATGACATTTTAAATTTTATGCAAAATTTTCAAATTTAAAGTTCGGATTTTGTTCAACTGTTTCATTGCCAAAAGTTTACTGTTTAATTTGTACTATGCTGATAAAGATAGAACAGGCGTTCGTGTTTCATGTCTTCTGTAGAGTAGATGATATTGAATAGATTTTGTTTATTGAATAGAATTGAGAATGGAAACGAAAAAAAAAAAAGACAAAACAGCCAAAGGCTACCAATGGGTCTTCAACGCAGCGAGAAAACCCCGCAACCGGAGGTGGGCTTCAGCTGGCCCCTAAACAATAATGTATACTAGTTAAGCGAAATGGACGCCACACTTAACTCCGAAACATATAAATGAAAATTAAAAGACACACAAGACTAACAAAGGCTAGAGGTTCCTGACTTAAGACAGGCGCATAAATGCGGCAGGGTTAAACATGTTTTATGAGACCTCAACCCACCCCTATACCTCTAGCCAATATAGAATAAACACACACACAGCAATGGCAGTAATACTCAGATTAAAAGAAGTCCGAGTCCGATGTTAGAATAGTTAACAGAAGAAACTAGGCAAAAAGACAATGATCAACATAAATTAACAAAGGACTACAAGCAGTTACTAACATACAAGCTCCAAACCTCAATTAAACTGATCGAAAGATTACGTCTTCATAATATGATAATCAAACACAATCCCTCCAATTAAGGGTTTAGTATCATGCCATCATAAATTATACGAGAAGAACATAATCCGTATCATGTCAACAACTGGTTTTAGAATAAATCTTTTCCGATGTAAAGACCCTATGAATGAATCAATATAAATTCCAAAAATTGCAATCTTTAATGACTTGACAACAGTATCGTAACTATATCCCTACTTAATAATTCTGTTTAAAGGTTTGATTAGCTTTTGAGGTGAATGACGACATTTTTGTGCATTGCTTAGAATATTACCATAAAATATGGAATATGAAATACTGAACGTATAAGATGTCTGCACGTTGATTTATATTTACAAATGATCTCCTTGTAGCGATGATAAAATTTTTGACAAGTTCCGGATATTGAAAACCCTGGTGTAATAATTTTCAGTAATACAGGGATTTCTTGTGTTAAAATCAAATAGTTACGTTGTTATAATTCTTATATGATTTGCATATCTATAAATACTTGAATTGGATTGGTCAATTAGAATTTTTCTCTTGGTTTACACTTCAATAATTCTTATATGATTTGCATATTAGGGAAAACGTTGATATGATTGGTCGAGAGGACTTCCGGTAGTTGATCTTGACGTTGTTTATTTTTCGATAGACGACGTTGACCGAACTACTTTTCGTAACCAATGTAAACAAGATGGCGATAATAACACCGACGTTAACAAAATTTATTTTCACTGTACGTTAATCGTTTAATTTAATGAAATACACAAAAACATTCCTTTGAATGATAAAAAGAGTTTTTGTAGTATTTTTTTGTCAGATAGCAAATTTCATGGAGTACATATTTTTGCGCTAACCAACAAATATATTCATGCGCCAGGCCTATTCAAAGACAAATATACAACTTACGTGTGATAGAGGTTACGAGTGTAGAAAAATATATTCCCTATCTCCAATTTTAAAGAATTATAAAAGAGGGACGAAAGATACCAGAGGGATAGTCAAACTCGTAGATCAAAAACAAACAGACAACGCCATGGCCAAAAATAAAAAGACAAACAGACAAATAATAGTACAGATGACACAACATAGAAAACTAAAGACTAAGCAACACGAACCCCACCAAAAACTTGGGGTGATCTCAGGTGCTCCGGAAGGGTAAGCAGATCCTGCTCCACATGTGGCACCCGTCGTGTTGCTTATGTTATTACAAATCCGGTAAATAGTCTAATTCGGTAAGTCACATTCGTGAAAAGGGAAGGGTATTGTAGTTACGACATAAGGAACATATCCGATATCATCTGTGAAACGGTTATTCCATAACGGTCAACCAACTCGTGATGGCGTCCTTCGGACTTTTATTTGTTTGTGAGTGAATTGGTCGAGTTTATACACCAATAAATTCCTTTAAAAAGGCGTTTAATCCTATAATAAACCATATTTCCGAAAATACTTTCGTAACCTTCACTGTGATCTATTCATGCGCGATACACATGTATGCAGGGATCCCGGTTTTTCAGCAAATTGAGATTAAAATACAAATACGTTACATTTGTTTCTATTCTAATGCATATAAAACAAAACAAAAAAAAAAAAAAAAAAAAAAAAAAAGAAATAATGTATTAAAGCTTCGAAAATGTATAAAATTAAAATTTAAATAAAATTCCGCGAAATTTCATGAATGATTTAGCGAATTTACGTCATGGCAAAACACGACGTCATACGAATGAAAACTTTCAAGGGAAAGATTATTTCGTTACTTTTACGCTTCATATTCAGATAATATCTCATTAAAATGAAGTTTTTGAGGTAGGTGCTATTTCATTTTAGATTATGTTACATTTATCGAACATTTATAGATTTTAGTAAGTCAATATGGCGGCCAACTCCTTAGTTACGACCTGTCTGCCATTACATAAACAAATGTTAATTAAAAATCGTGGATATTTGGCTGAAGAATTATAAGGATTAAACACATTTTTTCTAGAGGTTATTGATGTGTAAACCGGGGCTCTTACTCACAAACTTAACATAAAAGTCCTTTTATTCAGTTTGTGAGTTAATCGCCCCGGTTTACACATCAATATACTAAACCTCTAGAAAAATGTGTTTAATCCTATAATATACACGAGAGAATTGAACAAGTTAGGATATATAAACATCATAAGATGGTGCCAAGGGAACGTCACCATCTTAAAAATGGATAATAGGAAATATAAAATATCATCTCTTTTATCGTAAACTTTAGTATTAAGTTACCCGTTCAAGATATAGAAATCAAGATTCATGAAAGGACAGTGTTCATTGTTAGTATTAGCAGTATTTAAAGTAAGTTCAACAGGATACATACTAAAGTCGTCATTATTGTTGTTAAATGTGTTGTTATGTCCATTTTTATATTTTTCTTTTGATCGTTCATTGTATACAAATACAACAGGAGGGTTTAAAGTACCCACAAACTGTTAGAGATGTTGCAGAACTGATTCAGAAGTATTTGGATACGTAAGCGTATCTAAGTATTCATATACGTGCGATACAGTTAAAATGAGTAAGTTTTTTTCTGAACCGATGGCTCAATAAACATATTGATTAAATGAAAAAGTGGTATACTGTCAAGTGTACTAGGTTTCTGTTGTATGCTTTATTTATAAACAAAACGTTGAGATACTGAAAAAGGATATTTATAAAGTAATGAATCAGAACAAAATGTAACTTCGAGATTCGAGTGCACCTTACTTCTTTTGAGTGCTCTCTAACTACTAAAGAATGACTCAAAACTTGTATAGATAAAATATCTTCCGTTTTCCTTATGTATTAATACATTTAAGTGGGATTTGGAGAACCATGGCATTTAAGGAGCAACCATTTAACTTTAAAAGGGGGGGTATAGTTTTTTGCCTGAGTTACAAAACTTTTCGCGATCAATTTTTTTCAGTTTTTCAACACTAGTAATCAAATGAATTTTTCAATATTTAACATCTGGATTCAGAATAAATTTTTTTCATCAAATTAGGGATCAGAATATTTAGTTTTATAAAAAAAAACATAATCCCTCTCCCAACTTGAAATTAAATGGTTGTTCCCTTATGCATTTTCACCCCAAAAAATCCTGTCGAAATGAAATTAAATTATGATATTTGGCTATTTATAATTCATGCAGGCATGCACGTTTGAGCATTTCATATTGTGCAGTGCTCTACGATTCTACGATACATCTTTATGTTCGTTAAACAATGTGTGTCACCGAGTAGGTTTTATTTGCTTAGTACTTATCCCTAAATGGTAACTTTACTTCGACTTTGAAAAAAATTTAAATAGTTTTAACTAAATACTAATTTCACAAAACTACTGATTTTGGTAGGTTATATATTTTGGATCTTCAAGATTTAGGCATAAACTTACATGAGTTTCCACATAAACGTAAGAGATTGTTCTGTATAAGCATTGACTTTGCATCGCTGCCCCGGTAACAGTATTTTGAAAAAAATCCATAAAATTTCTTACACTCTTATGTTAAGAAAGTCAGGTACACCATTTCTCTTCAAGCCTGTTTGGGTCGCCTGTTTTATCCATTAAATGTTTAATACAGTAACACAGAGTATATCATTTTGCTTCAAATTTCATCATTTATACATTTTAAAGCTATATGTATATATCAACATTTACATTTCATATAACTAGAAAACAAAATATATGGGTCAAATATCTTTGTAATTCGTCATCATAACAGGGTAGGCGTGTTTGAATATAAAAATAACATAGTGCTTGCATTTAATTTAATTTGACCAATTATTAGAATAAGATTATCTTATTCATGAATGTTATCTTTAAAATAGAAGTCGGATCCCCTTTTTATGCTAAGAATCTTGACGAGATTTTACTTTTGGATTTTTAAATTGCATAAGTTGAAAAAAAATCCCTTTTTTATAGATATGTTCAGTAACTTATAGCCTTCAACTTCTGAAATTTTCTTGTTTACCTTTGCACGAAATATTTTCATACAGTTTTTGAGAATAATAGTGTTTTATTGAACTTTCAAAAATTCGTCGTGACAAACAATTATACAATCACATTAAGTTTTATAAAGACACACACATATGTTAAATGAAGAAACCTTTATCTTTCCGAATATCAATTTCATCTCATAGTCGTAAATTTTTTTTTCGCTCTACAATTCCCAAGTGCAACAATGTCTTTAACCCAGTTTACCAATACCTTTAAAACACACTAGAACACACCCGCGACATCGCGGTTCCGTAACTGAATTAAAGTATCTAATTATGTATACGCCTTATTTTAGCCTGGATTTTTGTATTGGTATTGTCATATGATAAATTCATGTTGATTATAAGATGCACGGTTTTCTCTGCTTTCAAAATCTTTCTGTTTGAACCCGTCGACCTGGAACTTATTAATTATTAATTTTGTAATATTATTTATTTGGAAAACAAAAGGGTCTGGAGTGGTGTAATTTGTAATCAAAACCATTGTCCTATATTAATAATACATGTATATAAAGTTGAATTCTTTGATTCGCAGTTTTAACATCATGCCGGCTAACAAATTGGAAACTGTACCTACGCCTTATTTTAAATCTGGATTTTTAGGTTTCGTATTGTCATCTTATAAAGTCAAACTGATTAAAATACTACAACCGGAAACAATGTTGCAATGATTGAATTTAGTATTGTCAACCCTGTTTAATGACGAATTTTAGGTGTGATTATGACCAGTTTATATACCAAATCAAAAATACACCGTTTGGTGGTGCGCCTAACAGATGCGGAACGTACATATTAGGTAAAAGGTAACAGGTGTGACATATACTATTGGTATCGGTATCGGATTCGACCAGGAGCTTGTTAATTATTGGTAATATTAATTATGTGGAAAAACAAAAGGGTCTGGAATGGTGTAATTTTTAATCAACACCATTGTCCTATATTAGTTATATATAAAGTTGAATTCTTTTTATTGATAGTTTTTGTTCGTCCTGAACGTGAAATATTTGGCACGAAATTAAATAAACAATAATCAATCATAATATATAATATCTAGGCACCTCTGCACACAGTGGGATTTACTGAATTCTAAGTGTTCGTTAATTAACATACACTATAATAAAATATTAATCGCGCGCGGAAGTCGTCAAGAACACAGTATTATTTTATTTAGGGGGTTCACTCGATACATGTAATCGTTATTAGTCTTAACTTCAAGGTTAATCAAGCAAATTTATTAAACACTGATTTTACAGTTTTTTTACCTTTACACAAGGCTCATAAGGGTCTTATATATGATCTTATTTCTGTGTCCACAATTATTTTTCTACGTATTTCACCTGTATCTGTTTGGACAATTCCATGGACGATTCCATACACCATTATGCTTAAGGGGTTTTCGTATGTCATACTGGCATACAAGAAAGGTCAGAAATAAATACCAGTAAAATATAGGCCAATATCTCTTACATGCATCTGTATTTAAGATAATAAACTTAGTCACCAGTAAAATCATGAAACAAGCAAATGACATTTGATACCCTCTCCACCATAGCTGTAGCCGTAAAAACTCGTCAAAGCTGTAAAAAAATGAAAACAACACGTTATAAAATTCATGCGTCCGAAGAGCTATTCTGGATTTACCTTTTCAGGATTTACCTTCATCAGGAAAGCTCAAAGCCAAATATTTGAAAGCCAAGCATGTATAAGAACCGAAACAGTTGAAGAGCTATATTACCAAATAGAACCTTCAAAAATAGCCAAATCAATCTAAGGTCAACTTCGCCTGAGGGAGTTGAAACCTTAGTTTCTAATAATTCAAAATTTATTAACGGACAATTTTAGAAAGGCTTGTTATAAATCATGTCAATACCGAAGTACTGACTACTGGGCTGATGATACTCTCGGGGACTGATAGTTCACCAGCAGAGGTATCGATCCAGTGCTGTAAAAAATGAAAACAACACGTTATAAAATTCATGCGTCCGAAGCGGTTTTCTGGATTTACCTTTATCAGGAACGCTCAAAGCCAAATATTTGAAAGCCAAGGATGTATAAGAACCGAAACAGTTGAAGAGGAACCATGAAGAAATGTCAATTATAGCTAAATGTCAAGCACAATTTAACAATTAGAGATGCAACCTATTTTGGCATGTATATCGGGGACGGACGGACGACAAAGGAAGATGATCTATATAATACAGGTTTTGACAAGTAATTAAATTTGCGATATTAGTATTTCGACATTCTTTGTTTCAAGTATATTAAATCGTACTCTTTGAGATTTTAGACTGCACTTGCAAGTACACAAAGTCGATAAGATATTTACATATATTTATAGCATTCGAGCTATTAATAGCATAATTAACCTGCATTATTTTCAATGGTAGATCTTATAATTTTATTATTTGTTTTTTTCAGAAACATTATTAGTGCCATTTGCTTAGCTTCATTAATTGTAAGCTTTTAAAGAATCAGGTGTCTTATATAAGTATAAAGAAAACGGAAAAGGCGATCAAAGACAATGATACATTATATTCACATTAGACCAAGTGATGATATAACATGATTAGATATACTAGGAGTTAGGCCAAGTGATAATATAACATGATTAGATACACTAGGAGCTAGGCCAAGTGATAATATAACATGATTAGATACACTAGGAGTTAGGCCAAGTGATAATATAACATGATTAGATACACTAGGAGTTAGACCAAGTGATGATATAACATGATTTGATATACTAGGAGTTAGGTCAAGTGATAATATAACATGATTAGATACACTAGGAGTTAGGCCAAGTGATAATATAACATGATTAGATACACCAGGAGTTAGGCCAAGTGATGATATAACTTGATTAGATACACCAGGAGTTAGGCCAAGTGATAATATAACATTTATTCACATTGGGAGTTAGACCAAGTGATAATATAACATGATTAGATACACTAGGAGTTAGGCCAAGTGATAATATAACATGATTTGATATACTAGGAGTTAGGCCAAGTGATAATATAACATGATTAGATACACTAGGAGTTAGGCCAAGTGATAATATAACATGATTAGATACACCAGGAGTTAGGCCAAGTGATAATATAACATTTATTCACATTGGGAGTTAGACCAAGTGATAATATAACATGATTAGATACGTCAACACACCTACTGAAATGTGTTTTGTTACTTGGCGGATTGTCGTGGACGTAGAAGATATTTCAGAGTTGTATTACGCATGTTTTATGTTATCCTATTAAATGTGAACCCGTTTGTGATGTAGGGCTGTCTATTTTTCTAAGTTGTTTCTTAATTACCTGTAATCAATTACATATTCAAAATTTAAAAAGAAGATTAAAGTAATTTGTAATTGATGACGTTTTAAATTTTATGCAAAATTTTCAAATTAAAAGTTCGGATTTTGTTCAACTGTTTCATTGCCAAAAGTTTACTGTTTAATTTGTACTATGCTGATAAAGATAGAGCATGCAGGCATTCGTGTTTCATGTCTTCTGTAGAGTAGATGATATTGAATAGATTTTGTTTATTGAATAGAATTGAGAATGGAAACGAAAAAAAAGACAAAACAGCCCAAGGCTACCAATGGGTCTTCAACGCAGCGAGAAAACCCCGCAACCGGAAGCAGCCTTCAGCAGGTCCCTTAACAATAATGTATACTAGTTCAGCGAAATGGAAATGGACGCCACACTTAATGAAAATTAAAAGACACACAAGACTAACAAAGGCTAGAGGTTCCTGACTTGGGACAGGCGCATAAATGCGGCAGGGTTAAACATGTTTTATGAGACCTCAACCCACCCCTATACCTCTAGCCAATATAGAATAAACACACACACAGCAATGGCAGTAATACTCAGATTAAAAGAAGTCCGAGTCCGATGTTAGAATAGTTAAAAGAAGAAACTAGGCAAAAGACAATGATCAACATAAATTAACAAAGGACTACTAGCAGTTACTAACATACAAGTTCCAAACCTCAATTAAAATGATCGAAAGATTACGTCTTCATAATATGATAATCAAACACAATCCCTCCAATTAAGGGTTTAGTATCATGCCATCATAAATTATACGAGAAGAACATTACCCGTATCATGTGAACAACTGGTTTTAGAATAAATCTGTTCCGATGTAAAGACCCTATGACTGAATCAATATAAATTCCAAAAATTGCAATCTTTAATGACCTGAAAAACTGTCTATAAGATTTGCCTCCTCTTCCTCATGCTTTTTGGTTATTCGTCACACTTATTACACGTTCATGTTGTCAAATATTATTCCTTTCTCTTTTTCCGCACGGTGCAGGAAAAATTGTAGTTATATTACGATACGGGATAATACACTATAATAAAAAAAAAGATTAAGTCACCAAATGTCCCAGTATTGTTTGACTGTCCCAAATTTTTAAACACCGTCAAGTTCAATATGGTTTGTGAATTCGTTGATTCGGCAACAAACGATGCTTTTTGGTGATATCCGACGCAAAAGATCTTGGTCGAAAATTGAGAAATTCTATAAATTTGATGAAAACAAAATTTAATAACAAGGCAACTTCACTTTAGTTTGATCAGTTCCGGTTATCCCATAGAAATGTAAAGATAGGTTATCCTGTGATCAGTTCCGGTTATCCCATAGAAATGTAAAGTTATGTTATTCTGTGATCAGTTCCGGTAATCCCTTAGAAATGTAAAGTTAGGTTATTCTGTGATCAGTTCCGGTAATCTCTTAGAAATGTAAAGTTAGGTTATTCTGTGATCAGTTCCGGTTATCTCTTAGAAATGTAAAGTTAGGTTATTCTGTGATCAGTTCCGGTAATCCCTTAGAAATGTAAAGTTAGGCTATCCTGTGATCAGTTCCGGTAATCCCTTAGAAATGTAAAGTTAGGTTATTCTGTGATCAGTTCCGGTAATCTCTTAGAAATGTAAAGTTAGGTTATCCTGTGATCAGTTCCGGTAATCCCTTAGAAATGTAAAGTTAGGTTATTCTGTGATCAGTTCCGGTAATCCCATAGAAATGTAAAGTTAGGTTATTCTGTGATCAGTTCCTGTAATCCCTTAGAAATGTAAAGTTAGGTTATTCTGTGATCAGTTCCGGTTATCCCATAGAAATGTAAAGATAGGTTATCCTGTGATCAGTTCCGGTAATCCCTTAGAAATGTAAAGTTAGGTTATTCTGTGATCAGTTCCGGTAATCCCTTAGAAATGTAAAGTTAGGTTATTCTGTGATCAGTTCCGGTTATCCCTTAGAAATGTAAAGTTAGGTTATTCTGTGATCAGTTCCGGTAATCTCTTAGAAATGTAAAGTTAGGTTATTCTGTGATCAGTTCCGGTAAACCCTTAGAATTGTAAAGTTAGGTTATTCTGTGATCAGTTCCGGTAATCCCTTAGAAATGTAAAGTTTGGTTATTCTGTGATCAGTTCCGGTAATCCCTTAGAAATATAAAGTTAGGTTATTCTGTGATCAGTTCCGGTTATCCCTTAGAAATGTAAAGTTAGGTTATTCTGTGATCAGTTCCGGTAAACCCTTAGAAATGTAAAGTTAGGTTATTCTGTGATCAGTTCCGGTAATCCCTTAGAAATGTAAAGTTAGGTTATTCAGTGATCAGTTCCGGTTATCCCTTAAAAATGTAAAGTTAGGTTATTCTGTGATCAGTTCCGGTAATCTCTTAGAAATGTAAAGTTAGGTTATTCTGTGATCAGTTCCGGTTATCCCTTAGAAATGTAAAGTTAGGTTATCCTGTGATCAGTTCCGGTTATCCCTAAGAAATGTAAAGTTAGGTTATTCTGTGATCAGTTCCGGTAAACCCTTAGAAATGTAAAGTTAGGTTATTCTTCAGATCTTCACCATGTTTGGTGATGTATTATACAAGATCTATTTTAGTCAGATGATCAAACTGACATGAACATATGAAACTCCTATGGATTTGATTTAAATATAATAGAAAATAAAAATGAAAAAGTAATGTGTTGGTATCTGAAAATATAGGCAGCTGTTAATCAGAGCCAGGAGGTAAAATGTGCTAATTATCTGAATTCAGTCAGATTAACTTAGACATATATTATATTGACAAACTGTTAAACTGTTTTTCATGACATGATAATTGTTCGGACAGATTTTTCAAATAAGGTGCCTCACTCAAACAAGAGTAATGCCAATTAACCTTGTTCTCTTTTGTCCCGACATCATCTGTGTGTACGATAATAACTAGCACGGGCGTCATTTTGTGATTAGGGAAAATCATGGCATTGTTGATGTTCGCAAGTATCGGTGACCTGTTTTGTGATTAGGCGAAAATGATGCCATTGTTGATGTTCGCAAGTAAGGTCAGTTGTTTATTTCATCGTGATAAACAACAGAGAGGTGAAAATATAATATATATATATACATAAATATCTTAAACAGCCATACATGTAGGAGGTTTAGCCAGCTATAAAACTAGGTTCAACCCACCATTTTTGTTCTCGGAAAACGCCTGTACAAGTAAAGAATATGACAGCGGTTTTCTTCCAGTTGTTCCGTTGGTTGATATAATCGAACGTTAATGGACCCTCCTTTTTTTATACACCTTGGAGTTCGATATTTTAGTTTTAAACATATTTTTTTTTAGAAAATCTGTCTTAATAATAACGATGGTACTATTTAGAAAGGTATTTTTGATAAACAGCTTTTTCATAGAATAGCAAATATTTACCAATGGTAAATTTCAATTTTCAATACTAACTATTCTGTACGAATGTCATATGAATCTAAGACGCACCCATTCATGCTTTTTCGGTTTGTTTTATATTTATTCGATTGTGCTAATAAATTCCTCTGGCATTTTAAAAGAAAATTTCATTGTTTGTAAATGCTTGCAAGTGCAGACTAAAACCCATTTTCTAAATAAGGAAATGCTATTACCAAGTCAGGAATATGACATTTTTTTTTAAATATGTGTGGCATTTAAAGAAAATAGATATAAAAATTATATTGCTGCTGGTTCTTTACCGGTTTATTTTAAGTTGCTATGAGTTACATGTGGTAACTGTAGTGTAACTGTTTTAAAGTGAGGCGAAGGATACCAAAGGGACATTCAAACTCACAAGTCGAAAATAAACTGACAACGCCATGGCTGAATTGAAAAAGACAGCAAACAACAGTACACAAAACACAACATAGAATACCAAAGACTGAGCAACACGAACCCCACCAAAACACAACATAGAAAACTAAAGACTGAGCAACACTAACCCTCCAAAACACAACATAGAAAACTAAAGACTGAGCAACACTAACCCCACCAAAACACAACATAGAAAACTAAAGACTGAGCAACACTAACCCTCCAAAACACAACATAGAAAACTAAAGACTGAGCAACACTAACCCCACCAAAACACAACATAGAAAACTAAAGACTGAGCAACACTAACCCCACCAAAACACAACATAGAAAACTAAAGACTGAGCAACACGAACCCCACCAAAACACAACATAGAAAACTAAAGACTGAGCAGCACGAACCCCACCAAAACACAACATAGAATACCAAAGACTGAGCAGCACGAACCCCACCAAAACACAACATAGAAAACTAAAGACTGAGCAACACTAACCCTCCAAAACACAACATAGAAAACTAAAGACTGAGCAACACTAACCCCACCAAAACACAACATAGAAAACTAAAGACTGAGCAACACTAACCCTCCAAAACACAACATAGAAAACTAAAGACTGAGCAACACGAACCCCACCAAAACACAACATAGAAAACTAAAGACTGAGCAGCACTAACCCCACCAAAACACAACATAGAATACCAAAGACTGAGCAGCACGAACCCCACCAAAACACAACATAGAAAACTAAAGACTGAGCAACACTAACCCTCCAAAACACAACATAGAAAACTAAAGACTGAGCAGCACGAACCCCACCAAACACAACATAGAAAACTAAAGACTGAGCAACACTAACCCCTCCAAAACACAACATAGAAAACTAAAGACTGAGCAACACTAACCCCTCCAAAACACAACATAGAAAACTAAAGACTGAGCAACACTAACCCCTCCAAAACACAACATAGAAAACTAAAGACTGAGCAACACGAACCCCACCAAAACACAACATAGAAAACTAAAGACTGAGCAACACTAACCCCTCCAAAACACAACATAGAATACCAAAGACTGAGCAGCACGAACCCCACCAAAAACTGGGGGTGATCTCAGTTGCTCCGGAAGGGTAAGCATATCCTGCTCCACATATGACACCCGTCGTGTTGCTCATGTTAGGACAAACCCGGTGATACGTCTTATTCGGTAGGTCACATTCGGGGAAAAGGGGACAGGATTGTAGTTACGACAATTGGAACATATCCATTGTCATCTGTGAAACGGATATTTCATAACGGTCAACCAACTCGTGATGGCGTCCGGAAAATTTACGACGGGACGATTTCAACTTCACCACTTGGAACTCTTAGTTTAATAGCTTCCTTGTGAGCAGCAACCCTCTATGAAGGAAATCTTGATAGGAAATACCAGCCCTGGATTATCTTATCAACTGGGAGATACATACTCCGTATGCAGGTGCTGCTGGGATGTTGCTACATAGAAATGGGAAGTTCACAATTGAGAAGATGAAATCATCTCTTTTGTCGTAAAGTTTTGTTTTCAATCGACCCTCATTGTCAATTTCTAGATGTAAGTCAATATATGAGATCGACTTAACTGTATCTGTTGTATCCTTTATCTCAAGTTCTATGAGATAGATGCGTTCAACATAGCCAGTTGTTTGTATTTTGTTTCGTGTGTAATGACTTGTCCACCGGTTGCTTGTAAATTGTTTCGTATGTAATGACTTTTCCACCAGTTGTTAGTATATTTTTTCGTGTGTAATGACTTGTACACCAGTTGTTTGTATATTGTTTCGTGTGTAATGACTTTTCCACCAGTTGTTAGTATATTTTTTCGTGTGTAATGGCTTGTCCACCGGTTGCTTGTATATTGTTTCGTGTGTAATGATTTGTCCACCAGTTGTTAATATATTGTTTCGTGTGTAATGACTTATCCACCAGTTGTTAGTATATTGTTTCGTGTGTAATGGCTTGTCCACCGGTTGCTTGTATATTGTTTCGTGTGTAATGACTTGTCCACCAGTTGTTAGTATATTGTTTCGTGTGTAATGGCTTGTC
Organism: Mytilus coruscus; assembly: GCA_017311375.1. Lineage (NCBI taxonomy): Eukaryota > Metazoa > Mollusca > Bivalvia > Mytilida > Mytilidae > Mytilus > Mytilus coruscus. The sequence goes on along the minus strand of CM029600.1, from coordinate 100,734,314 downwards.
CACCAGTTGTTAGTATATTGTTTCGTGTGTAATGACTTGTACACCAGTTGTTTGTACATTGTTTCGTGTGTAATGACTTTTCCACCAGTTGTTAGTATATTTTTTCGTGTGTAATGGCTTGTCCACCGGTTGCTTGTATATTGTTTCGTGTGTAATGACTGGTCCACCAGTTGTTAGTATATTGTTTCGTGTGTAATGGCTTGTCCACCAGTTGTTAGTATATTGTTTCGTGTGTAATGATTTGTACACCAGTAGTTTGTATATTGTTTCGTGTGTAATGACTTGTACACCAGTAGTTTATATATTGTTTCGTGTGTAATGACTTGTACATCAGTTGTTTGTATTTTGATCTTGTCCCTATGTCAAGGATGTTGTGCTGATCTTCTTTTTGTTTTTTTTTTCTTAAATTGCAATCAATACGCCAATACCCAATATAATACAATGAAACAATGTACAGAGATTTTTTATCACGGAAATTCAGAAAATTAAAAAGAAAGTAAGAGAACTAGATAATTTGGTTCTGAAATAAATCGAAAATTTAAAAATGCAAATATATGCGACATTACTGAATTTTTTAAAAATCTTTTGAATCAATTCATTTTTTTTTTGCAACATTTAAATTGTGGACATACATACACTCAAAATAAAAATAAACGCTCGATATAGCTTTTTTTAGACAACTAGATAGAGGCGATTATAAAATGTAACTAGATTTTATAGAATCAATCATTTTTATAGCCATTTACACAAGCTGAAAGACTATACAGCCTCAAAATTTCTCGGTTAAAAACCTTTAAAGATTTTTTTGATCACTCATTCGTTATACAAGATAACAAGGATTCCGGAAGACCGTACACATAATTATGATATTCATACATATGTGTTTGTGTCACATGTAATGAATCTCGTCAGTAGTTGCTGTCTTTATTTGTGATGGTATTTTTGGTGAACTTTCGGTCGCTTTTATTTGAATTCATTCAAGGCATATCAACATTATGGTTGCAATGTTGGTACGTGTTTATCGTTTAAGACCATATGATGACCTCCCTAACTCTGCTTATATGGCAATGTTAAAAATACCGCTAAAATGACAACATTACGTGACAGGAATACAATACAAATAAACGCATGAGCACTCAGGACAGAGAAACACACGAATAAATAATATAATAGTACATTACAACCGACCATTTATTTGATTTTAAACTACTAAAAATACACAAGTACAGCTGTACTTAGCACTTACATAAATAATTTATAGATCTACGATTAACGTTTGCAAGTCATTCACTATTAGTCAATTACATGTGGAAGCCCTAGGGACTTGTTATATCCATTGAATGAATAAGCCTTCATCAATTGACTTCATTGAAAACAATAACTTTGAGGATTGATATACGTGAAACAAAATGTTTATGAAATACTTATAGAATAACTAATCGAAGAATTCAAATAAAGAAAAATATTCAACGGGTGACCGAACAACACATTAATTCACGAATGCGCATAGCGCATGAGTTAGTTATCAGTGTTGTTCGGTCACAAAATGTTTATGAATATTTTCGATATTTGAATTCTTTGATTAGTTATAGTGTTGTTTCGAGTTGAATATTTTATTACATTGGCAAATGGCTTTTTAATGAAATTAATGTAGAAAATGTAAGGAACTATTATATTTTTTTTCTACGCATTCACAATTTGTTTTGATCCGACGTTATCGACGTCTTGACAACGCCTATTGTTGTATGACGTCAAAGAGTGAAATAACCACGTTTATTTCACATGTGAAATTATCGGTTTTTATTTGACTGGGAAATCAATGTAATTCAATGCTACCAATGTAATACAAGCCAATAACCATGTATCAAGGGAACAGCAATTGTATTGGTGATCATGTATCAAGGGAACAGCAATTGTATTGGTGATCATGTATCAAGGGAACAGCAATTGTATTGGTGATCATGTATCAAGGGAACAGCAATTGTATTGGTGATCGGAATCGTGGTAGTTGTCCTGTCTTTTTTTTTCAAATTGCATCCTAACCCCACCCCTCTCCCATATATATCAAATGGAAACTCCATAACCCAAAAGACAAATTCTGTTAAATTAAAAAATCCTACATTGTCACATTGTTAAATTTCTTTGACGCTAAACCAATGAATACTTGTACGAAGTTCTGTAATCTCTTAATATATAAGTTCTTTAATCTCTCAATATATAAGATGTGATGATACAATGTAGTATATCTATTTAATAAAAAACTATCACACAAAGCTGGAGCTATTCTAGACAAAGAACCATTCCGTTTAACTTCGACTTATGAATGTCCCTTTGGTTTCTCCCGACTGTTGTATAAAAGAGATTGTTGTGTTCTAATTTCATAATTATTTATTTTTATGGTCCACTTGAATTCTATCAATCTTCAAAATAAGCAATAAAAAATCCCGATTTTCATATATGGTACATGTAGCTAAATTTTATATTCCATTTTGTTTTTATAATTGTCATACGAACTATGATATTTTTATCAGAAGATTTTGTCTATTAATGATGAAGTTATCCATTTATTCAATTAAGGTCTCTTTCGTGAATTCATACTCAAAACAGAAAAACACACGAATAAATAATATAATAGTACATTACAACCGACCATTTATTTGATTTTAAACTACTAAAAATATACAAATACAGCTGTACTTGGCACTTACATAAATAATTTATACAATTAACGTTTGCAAGTCATTAACTATATGGTCAATTACATGTGGAAGCCCTAGGGACTTGTTATATCCATTGAATGAATAAGCCTTAATCAATTGACTTCATTGAAAACAATAACTTTGTGGATTGATATACGTGAAAGAAAATGTTTATGAAATTCAAGGCAATAACCATGTATCAAGGAAACAGTAATTGTATTGGTGATCGGAATCGTGGTAGTTGTTGGAATGTCTTCAACCATAAGTTGAAGTTCTAACCTTGGGAGTAAGATCTGACTATCATCCATTTGAACATAAGTCAATAATGTACACATTTCAAAAGCTTTGTTCATTGGATTCTGTTCATGAAGTCAAGAAAACAGATAATTGTAGTTTCACTCACCAATCCAACCAACTACATCGGATACATCTTTGACTTGTTTTCTCTCTCTTCTTTACGTTTAATTGCTTTTGAAGGATCAGTAGCTTGATTGTCTGTTGATTCCAAATAATTATTTTAAATATCTTATTGTAAGTTGTTATCTATAATTTCTTATATAATCTGTTAAACAAACAATAAGTTTCGGATGTTTATTATTTATATGAATCTGGTAAGAAAAGATAACGGAATATTATTAAAAAAGAGTTTTTAAATGACAATATTTAGTATCTTTAAAAGTCCTTAGTCGTTGGGAAGACATTGTTGTTTGTTTGCATAAACGTATACTTTTTCATCTCCTTGCATTCATGTATGTCGCAACGAGTAAACTTACTGCTTAAAACACAAAGTTTTCTTCAGCACGCATAGATTGCTTATAAGCTTTAAGCTAATAGATAGCCTACGTCTGATTCGGCCCAGTTAACAAAGATGGCCTAACTCAGATTTGGCCCAGTATACATGGATGGCCTAATATAAAAATAAGGAGATATGGTATGATTAATGAGACAACTATCCACCAGTTCAAATGAAGTGGATGTAAGCATATATAGGCAACCGTACGGCCTTTAACAATGAGAAAACCCATACCGTATAGTCGGCTATAAAAGCCTGATTCGGTCCAGTAAACATAGATGGCCTAAGTCAGATTTGGCCGAGTAAACATAGATGGCCTAAGTCAGATTTTGCCCAGTAAAACATAGATGACCTAAGCCAGATTTGGCCCAGTCAACATAGATGGCCTAAGTCTTTTTGGAATATTTTGTTTTGAATCGTCTTCAACCTCGTTTTGGTTTTGCCTCCAAACAGTTTCGATTTCAAGTGCCGTTGATGATTTTTGTGTAAACGAAACGCGCTTCTGGCGCACTAAACCTTCGTTTACACAATATATATATTGAAAACGGTATTTTTTTGGTGGTTTGTGTTGTTTGGTTGCTGTCTTCTTATTAACGGTTTACCTAGAACTTCTTTTATTTAAAGGCATAAAGATAGAATATAAACATAAACGATTCCAATGAACGCTGAATTTAAATATCTGTCTACTCAGAGAGGCATATAATAAAAATTGTATTACCTGTAAATGTATCTGGTCTTCTAAACATGATCAAAATTATAAGAAACCATATTAATATCTACTTTGAAGGCACGATACATAATGTGGGAAACATGTAAAATATAGATAGGGATATGTATCTATGTCATAAACTGAAAAACTGAGATATAACAGATTATCTTCGGATGACTAGATGTATTGAAATTTTATTGCTACAAATTCCAACAAATCCTTATCAAATATTTTTATAAAATACAGTTTATACGACTGAATCAGGCTGGTAATGCAGAAGATGCTTACCTTGATGACGCACCCGTCCTTTTTGGGTTCATGCATTTCCCTTTGTTACCTTGATTTGTCTATTTTTAATTAACGTACTAGATTTGAGCATCGGTAAACTACCGTCGCCTTAATAAATCAAATCATTTGTGTATTAATTCTATGATCAGGAAAATATTATCTATGTAATAGAGGGTATTAGAAAAGGAGGGATTTTCTGGCCACCTAAGCACCCAGAAGATGAGTAGTTTTTCGTGCTTTACTTGGCTTTATCCCAAATATTTTAAATTGTTATTATAGCCTGGGTACAGAGTCTACTTCTGCTAATTAATGATCTGTTCTAAGTTTAGGTCGCCAATTCAACTGCTTAATCCTTCAGGCAATGCTAAAAGAAGCAATAATATTTGTCTTTTATTTTAGTAGGACTGCGTATGTGCAATTGCTTGCCATATGGCAAATTTTGATGTCATGTCACGAAATATTTTGAGAATCTCTTGAGTTAAGTCCTTGGGCTATGTGATGTCATTTCAAAATCCATCAACTATGAAGTCTAAAATGTCATCCTTTAAATTCTGAAAATACCGTGGAAAAATATAGAATCCGTAATCCATTTGCTTCATTGCACATCTGTCGTTTTTCTACCCCAGGAATAGATTAACATTGCTGTATTTGGCAAACTTTTTCTGATTTTTTTTTATCCTCAATGCTCTTCAACTTCGTACTTTATTTTGCCAATTAAATTTTTGATTCGAGGATTCGAGCGTCACTGATGAGACTTGTGTATACAATACGTTCGTCTCGTCTGGAGTACAAAATTATGCACGGTATCTTTGATGAGTTTTGTTTCATGTTTGAAAGTGTCATCAATGTTTGAAGATGTGATCAACAATTGGGATAAAATGTTCATCTTGACATAGGGCTTGACGGTTTCAGCTGCTTTATTTGCCCTACTACATTTGACATTCAGATGTTAGCGGTTTGTTTATTATTATTTCATTCTTATTAGCGATAGTGTTTGCTCTTTAGACCACTTAAAGCAACTGTCTTTTATGAAGATTGGACATGAGTTTCCACAAATCCACATGCATTATTTTTTTATTTTTGTTCCTTTCTTTCTTGTCTAGAAAACGCATTTTAGTATGAAACGGTCATTTTGATCTTCACAACATCTGAAAAGTGTAAACATTAAATTATTAAGTCATGTTCAGTCTTTCAGTTAATTTTCAGATTTATTGACTGTAGTAAATTCAGTACTATTCAGACAATTCGCTTGCAGTCAAAGTCGGCACAGTTCAGTAGCTTTTCAGACAATTCAGTATGTTGTTGATCTGTAGAGGTACATAACAACTACCTAACAGTCTTAACAAAGACTGAACAGAACTTAATTGACTGCAAACAAATTGTTTGAACAGTACTGAAAACTGAAAAGCACTTAGCACATACTTACAACTTCTCGTCCAATCAAAAAGCACTTAGCACATACTTACAACTTCTCGTCCAATCAAATGGCTTGAATTTGCCTTCTAATTTATTGTTCAGTCGTTTAAGAGCTGTTCAGATCAAAATTACCGTTTCAGACTTATATGCGTTTACTCGTGTTTGCTTTTATTATATTTTAACATTTTGGTTTACCAGCAATAGGAGGCAACTGCCTGCATGCCTGCACATAATTTTCGGCCCTGATGGTTGTGAAGACTCAGCTGCTTTAAACTGTTTTGGATTTTTTATGCTCCACATCATTTGTGTCTTTTTAGCTTTCGAAACTTATGTTAAACTTTTATTTATTAATAGCTGTAATACGCAAATAATATTTATATTAATATAAGTATTTTATTATACTTTATACAAATTTCTTATAATATGAGGCAGGTGTTACCTGTGAAAGGGGACGAAGTCAGAAAACCTTTAGAATCCCGTTAAGGTGGTATGGAGTATGAATTAAAATTTATAGAATTTTTCATACCATTGGCGGATCGGAGGAGGGGGGCGCCCCTTTGTGGGAAAAATTTGGTTGATCATATAGGGAATCACTGAAGCATGACTGGAGCGGGCCCACTTAATAGGTCAACCAGTGCTCCCCATCCCCCCTTATGAAAAGTTCTGGATCCGCCACTGCATACTTTGCTTAAATGTAGTATATATTGTGATATGTTCAAAAATATAATAAAAAATGATAGGTTACCGAGCATTTTCTGAAGCTACAGGTTGTGACAAAATGACACATTTTGTATGGATTATACAGGGAAAAAACATCATTAATTATGCGATTAGAAGCTACATGTAAACTGAATAATAGAATTGTAAAATAAATACGAGAAGACAACTTTTGGAAATTTTTCGGGCTAAAATATAAAATAGCAAAATTTTAATTTAAATTCCTTCAGAAAATTTCAGAGTTACCTCACCTTCAATTCATATGATTTAGATTTAAAAAATGGATACCTTTTCATATATTGCGTATGTGAAAATGTAACCTTTTCCCATATTGTTTGGGTTTCATGTGGTGTGTAATATAGGAGTGGAATACCAAAATGTTAAAAATGAAAACTTGGTTGATTAAAACACAGCAGGGAACACCAAGAACGGTGACAGACGAAGAAGTTATGGGAACTTTATTGACCTTATCATATTTTTCTGATATTTTCCTGACCGGCATTACACATATTTTCAAGCTTGAAAAGGTGACCAATTCCAGCGGCACATCATATCACCTTGTATACAGGAAGTGCCACTAGTAATCTCAATTTATATGGAAAATGTGGAAGGTGATATACAATACTATTAAATATGGATGCCTTGGAGACATGTCAGACACACCAATACAATAGACAATAACACTATTGAAGCTAGTAAAAACTTGAACAGGTCTATGCTTTCGAATGGCAACTATTCAATGTCTCAAATAGCTTATAACAGTTGTCTTCTTAAAACGTACAGAAAAAAAGTAAAATTAACTGACGACTGCTAAAAAAAACCACACACAAACAAACAAACATGTACAGGCCTTTAGTTTTCTCGTTTGAATTGTTTTACATTTGCAATTTCTAGGCCTTTTACAGCCAACTATACTGTATGGGTTTTTCTCTTTTTAGAAGGCTATACGGTTGCCTATAATTGTTTATATCCACTTCATTTGATCTTTGGTTGATAAAAATTTAAAAGAAGGTGTCGTATGATTGCCAATTCAACAACTCTCCATAAGAAATCAAATGACACAGAAATTAACAGCTATATGTCATCGTACGGCCTTCAACAATGAGCAAAGTCCATACTGCACAGTCAGCTATAAAAGGCCCCAAAATTACAAATGTAAAACAATTTAAAGGAGAAAACTAACGGCCTAATTGATGTACAAAAATGAACGAAAAACACATATCATGTAACACAGCAACAAACGACAGCCACTGAATTACAGGCTCCTGACTTGGGACAGGCATATACATAAAGTTGTCTCAATTGCAATTACACCACATCTTCTAATTTTTATAAACATCTGAAAAACATCACACCATAAAACAGTATAGAAATGGGCTTAAGTCATATAAGTGTTACAGTTTCAGCTCCTATACACATAGAGTAGAAACACTCTAACAGTGGTCATAAAAGTGTCTTATTTTCTTGCTTCAGACTTTAAACTCTGATTGAAGGTTGTAAAATTCAATATACATCATATCTCATTGGGATGCATGACCTTTGAGCAATGGGTTTGCAAGTGGCTACTGTGAATGTAGAAGGTGATAACATAAAAACATTGGTTTAAATTTGTGTGACAAGGTAAACGTTGCTAGAAATAATCATTTTCATTGTTTCTTCACCATGTTTACTGCATCGCGTTACAATACAAATTTCTCACTTCTTGCTAATAGATCTGGTGATGTGAAGTTGATTTTCTTTTTCTTCTCATTGTATCATTTTCCTTTTTTTTACTCTTTTGTGATGGTAAGCCATCATGCATGTTATTGTATATATAAAACAAAAGTTGTGTCAGTTTTGCTCAATACCTCAGTGTAACATGTAGGTACATTATGAAGATATGCGGTTGTAAATGACACATTCTATGTAGAATGATTTAATAATTTTGAATAAGAAAATATATGTCAATTGTCATTATTAAAAATTCAGCTTCGTTTCGGTGTCACTTCTTTTCTTTTGGCAGTAAGTTTGTCACTAATAAAATTATTGAAATATATAGTAAAGAAGAGTTGTTCTATGAGTTCATTTTGAAATTATTTATTAAAAGGTATGATTTAAAACTAAAAGATGTATTTTTTGTTAATTGTCTGCGTTTAATTTTTTTATGTCATATACAATGCTTATTTCTTATTCCTTGAAAGTTGTTTTGTATTTTTTATAAAAGGTAATTAAAAGGGTCTATATTCTTCATATTTGAGTGACTCATTTTCTTTAAATTTGAGTGCCCCATTATTTTCTATTTTTACTTTTTGCCATATTTTTCTTTATTCATAATTTGTTTGCTATTTTTCTGCACATTTTGTCGATTCTTTAAAACCCCACGCAGACCCTCATCTACGAGTGGACTTTGTATCTAAGTTTTGTAAAACACATTTAATGAAATAAGAAGAACGATTTTAAGTTAAATTTCCTGAAGATTATACACATGAAAGTGAGATTACTAGTTTTCAAAGAAGCCCGTATGTCGGGGATAACAAAACATTCAAATTCGATTTATTATGGATCTTTGTACAGACACATGTCTGTCTGGTTGATATGCGGTAAGTTTCCCAAAAGAACTCACTATAGGAATAATCTAACTTCAGAATCTGTTGAAAAAGAAACGGAAATACCGCAACGTTTCCGATGTTGGTTCTATTGTTAAATCATTATGTTGTGACGTCATTTGCAATGTAAACAAAGAAACGCTATTGTCAGGTAACGTTTTTTATCATATCAAAATCTGAATTAAAAGAATGTATATTTAAATGGTTAAAAAGACTGAAAACTCTGCTATTTTAATGTAAACGAAAAGACGTGTTGCTATAAAGCATCGAGTTAAGGAACAGATCTGTTCCAAAACCAACGTGTCACAATGATCCTTAATCATAGCGATCACCATTATATGACTTCATACAACTTTGAATCTACATGCCTTTTGTTAAAAGTATAACGAAAAAACAACAACATTAAAGCAAAGTCAACCATGAATTATAAAAGGACATTATAAGAATACAAATGTTATTGTTATTGTGTTGTCGTCCATACTCTTTCCGGTAATCATACATATTAATTTTCGGAAATCGTATGACATATATTGCAGCGTCCGCCAGGAAAATGCAACTGTTTGAAAAAGTTCGAAAAACGTTTACGATTATGATTTTATTAGTATATTGATTTTTATTTTGATTTTAGTAGTTTTATTGATTTGCTTACTGATGTAAGGTACGTCCCCATAACATTTTACTCAAATCCCGAGCTAAAACGATACCGGAAAAGATTTCTGCGCAGATGCGGGAAAATAAAAAGTCTGAAAAAAAGTTAAAAAAGTTAACGATTTTGAGTTCATTAGTACAATGAAAATTTCGGGAAATTTTCCCGATTTTTTTTTTTTTTTTTTTTTTTTTTTTATTGATTTTTCTACTGTTATAGGGGACTTCGTCCCCTTAATATGAGGCAGGTGTTACCTGTGAAAGGGGACGAAGTCAGAAAACCTTTAGAATCCTGTTAAGGTGGTATGGGAGTATGAATTAAAATTAATAGAATTTTTCATACCATAGGCTGATCCGGGGAGGGGGCGCCCCCTTTGTGGGAAAAATTTGGTTGATCATATAGGGAATCACTGAAGCATGACTGAAGCGGGCCCCTTAATAGGTCAGCCAGTGCTCCCCATCCCCTTATGAAAAGTTCTGGATCCGCCACTGCATACTTTGCTTAAATGTAGTATATATTGTGATATGTTCAAAATATAATAAAAATGATATGTTACCGAGCATTTTCTGAAGCTACAGGTTGTGACAAAATGACACATTTTGTATGGATTATACAGGGAAAAAACATCATTAGTTATGCGATTAGAAGCTACATGTAAACTGAATGATAGAATTGTAAAATAAATATGAAAAGACAACTTTTGGAAAATGCTTTGAGAATATTATAAGAAAAGATAGGGTCACTGTACAATTTTTCGGGCTAAAATATAAAATAGCAAAATTTAATTTAAATTCCTTCAGAAAATTTCAGAGTTATGGTTTAACTGTTACCTCACCTTCAATTCATATGATTTAGAATTAAAAAATGGATACCTTTTCATATACTGCGTATGTGAAAATATAACCTTTTCCCATATTTGGGTTTCATGTGGTGTGTAATGTAGAAGTGGAATACCAAAATGTCAAAAATGAAAACTTGGTTGATTAAAACACAGCAGGGAACACCAAGAACGGTGACAGACGAAGAAGTTATGGGAACTTTATTGACCTTATCATATTTTTCTGATATTTTCCCGACCATTACACATATTTTCAAGCTTGAAAAGGTGACCAATTCCAGCGGCACATCATATCAGCTTGTATACAGGAAGTGCCACTAGTAATCTCGATTTATATGGAAAATGTGGAAGGTGATACACTTAAATGCGGTCAAGCTTAGCGAAAGGTAGTGCGACGTAATCAGTCAATCAAACTTTATTAGATTGACTCGTAAAGGAACGATCGTTTTCATTGGTCAATTCAAACCTTCGACCTCACACCTGCGAAAATAGAACACGCAAACTATAAGTTGAATGGACTGATCAGTATTCACGTAACCGGTCAAGGTTGTTATAACCTTCCATTGTCGTATTCACGTACATGATTGTGTTCTTGATTATCCCATAGCAATTCTAGCTTTTATATACATGTGCATGTAAAATTCATTGAATTCATAATTTTGTGCAATAGTAAAATTTTAAACTTTAAAATCTTAAAAGGTTTCACATCGAAATGTTTAATTCAACTGTCTCCTCTTAGTTGGTTCTGGATTAAGAAATCTACCATTTTATTTTGATGGGAATGGGGCCTTGGATGAAACATTTTGTTTTTTTTTTAGTTGTAATCTCTGTCTTGTCTTTTTATTTTTAAGTCTATTTGGTTCTGCCTTTTTTATTAGTTTGTCCGGATTTTTTTACCTAAATCGTCATCCGGCCTTTTTGCCAAGTTGCTCATCCTGCCTTTTCATAACTTTCGCAAGTTTTAGGTATTTGACTAAGAATAGTGTGATTTTTTCTGATTCATTTTACTTAATTTTGAGAAAAATCCCGAAATTCTAAGTAAATTCAGAACATGTAACCAACCATACTTTGTTTAGAGTAGAAATGGAGATGGCAAACCATGGCACAGTGGAAGGAAATGTACTTTATAAACTCCAGCGATATACTTAATGAATTTTATAATTAACTGTTTTACTATTCTCGGTTGAAAAACGAACGTAAATTATATATTGTAAATATCTAAATAAGAAGAAAATTCTATGATTTGTCCACATTTAGATAAAGTTTACTTTTTTTTAATTGCCTGCTTCCAGGAAGCAATTCGCCGACATATTTTCCGTATGCAAAGTGACCTTAGCGTGACTCGTCTCGTAAAAATCCGGTGATCGCAATACGCATGGATCTCTCATTGAAATAAACTATTATCTGATTGTACATGTTATACACGTGCTCAATATCCATGCTTCTTTGTTGATTGTTTACTATAAGGAAGGTGACAATCGGTAAACTTCGGCTTCAAAACACGACAAATAATTAGCCGCCATATTTTCACATTATAACAGACATATAGAAAAAAAAATTGACGATTATACGATATATTTGCGTAAAAAATGATAACATTGTGCACAGAAGACTAAGTTTATGATAAATACATGCATTGGTTCAATAATTGAATAAACATTATTTTTCACTAGTCACTCGTTTCAGCGTGTTTATTCATTAAATGTACAATGTATTGATAAAAGGTGGGTCCTTCTTGTACATGCATTCAGTCATCCTTTATATTAATAATTTCTTAATATTTCGTTTATCAGTTTATCTTCCATGTATGATTTTGTATTTCATTTTAAATACGCATGCATACTACACGTCACTTTGGCGGATAGTTCAACAATGTTATGCAAATCACTATTCTTACGGTATGAAATAAAAAGATAAGTTTTCAGCCAATTAAAATCGAAAACAGTACATTTATAGTGTTCCTTATAAACTACGATATTTCTCACAAGTATTTATTTTTTTTAGTTCATGCCTTCACTGAATTCATTTGAATTTTGTGGGGACCATGATAGTACATTGCATACTACGTCTTCAATCACGTGTACAAATGATACGATTATTGTTGTTTTGTTACTATATTTCGGGGACAATTTGCTCCGTTTATGATACGTAATTTCTGAATGACCAAACGCTTAGCTACTGTGTAACGTTCTGTATGTTTGTTTTATAGCATGAAAACACTAAAGAGGAATGTGCAACCCATCATAAATTATTGTAACTATTGTAATGGATCAGTATTATGAGATCCTTATTATAAGCAACTAAAATTGAAAGAAATTAAAAGTGGTTCCTTAATCATCCGTATAAAAGCGGCACATGCATTTTATTTTATCCTTATATTTTCATAATGCGGTACAAGATAATTATGTTTCTGCAGTATAATATTTCGACACAACTATTTGAAATTCACAAAACATTTGTTTAATTCTTTTGACCAAAGATTTGTAAACTATACATTGTCAAATCCTTGTTTTACGTTCGTAGTAACATAGTACATTCCATAGTCCGTCACCTATGTCAATTCACGTGCACATTACGATTGGTGTTGGATTTGAATCTTTCGGCCAATGAAATGAGACGTTACAAGTTGTTTGTTTGTGATACGCCAGAATGTTATCAATGAACTATCAAACGCTAAAGTTGACTGCATTTCAGTGTATACGATACTATTAAATATGGATGTCTTGGAGACATGTCAGACACACCAATACAATAGACAATAACACTATTGAAGCTAGTAAAACTTGAACAGTTCTATGCTTTCGAATGGCAACTATTCAATGTCTCAAATAGCTTATAACAGTTGTCTTCTTAAAACGTACAGAAAAAGTAAAATTAACTGACGACTGCTAAAAAAAACACAAACAAACAAACATGTCGAGGCCTTTAGTTTTCTCGTTTGAATTGTTTTACATTTGCAATTTCAAGGCCTTTATAGCCAACTATACTGTATGGGTTTTCTCTTTTTAGAAGGCTATACGGTTGCCTATAATTGTTTATATCCACTTCATTTGATCTTTGGTTGATAAAAATTTAAAAGAAGGTGTCGTATGATTGCCAATTCAACAACTCTCCATAAGAAATCAAATGACACAGAAATTAACAGCTATATGTCATCGTACGGCCTTCAACAATGAGCAAAGTCCATACTACACAGTCAGCTATAAAAGGCACCAAAATTACAAATGTAAAACAATTTAAAGGAGAAAACTAACGGCCTAATTGATGTACAAAAAATGAACGAAAAACACATATCATGTAACACAGCAACAAACGACAGCCACTGAATTACAGGCTCCTGACTTGGGACAGGCATATACATAAAGTTGTCTCAATTGCAATTACACCACATCTTCTAATTTTATAAACATCTGAAAACATCACCATAAAACAGTATAGAAATGGGCTGAAGTCATATAAGTGTTATAGTCTATATTCTTCATATTTGAGTGACTCATTTTCTTTAAATTTGAGTGCCCATTATTTTCCATTTTTACTTTTTGCCATATTTTTCTTTATTCATAATTTGTTTGCTATTTTTCTGCACATTTTGTCGATTCTTTAAAACCCACGCAGACCCTCATCTACGAGTGGACTTTGTATCTAAGTTTTAAAAACACTTTTAATGAAATAAGAAGAACGATTTTAAGTTAAATTTCCTGAAGATTATACACATGAAAGTGAGATTACTAGTTTTTAAAGAAGCCTGTATGTCGGGGGATAACAAAAACATTCAAATTCGATTTATTATGGATCTTCGTACAGATACAAGTCTGTCTGATTGATATGCGGTAATTTTCCCAAAAGAACTCACTATAGGAATAATCTAACTTCAGAATCTGTTGAAAAAGAAACGGAAATACCGCAACGTTTCCGATGTTGGTTCTATTGTTAAGACATTATGTTGTGACGTCATTTGCAATGTAAACAAAGAAACGCTATTGTCAGGTAACGTTTTTTTATATCAAAATCTGAATTAAAAGAATGTATATTTAAATGGTTAAAAAGACTGAAAACTCTGCTATTTTAATGTAAACGAAAAGACGTGTTGCTATGAAGCATTGAGTTGTTAAGGAACAGATCTGTTCCAAAACCAACGTGTCACAATGATCCTTAATCATAGCGATCACCATTATATGACTTCATACAACTTTGAATCTGCATGTCTTTTTGTTAAAAGTATAACGAAAAACAACAACATTAAAGCAAAGTCAACCATGAATTATAAAAGGACATTATAAGAATACAAATGTTATTGTTATTGTGTTGTCGTCCATACTCTTTCCGGTAATCATACATATTAATTTTCGGAAATCGTATGACATATATTGCAGCGTCCGCCTGGGGAAAATGCAACTGTTTGAAAAAGTTCGAAAAACGTTTACGATTATGATTTTATTAGTATATTGATTTTTATTTTAATTTTTAGTAATTTTATTGATTTGCTTACTGATGTAAGGTACATCCCATAACATTTTACTCAAATCCCGAGCCAAAACGATACCGGAAAAGATTTCTGCGCAGATGCGGGAAAATAAAAGTCTGAAAAAAAAGTTAAAAAGTTAACGATTTTGAGTTCATTAGTACAATGAAAATTTCGGGAAATTTTCCCGAATTTTTTTTTTTTTTTTTATTGATTTTTCTATTGTTATAGGGGACTTCGTCCCTTATTATCCATTTATTTCATTGGACACGCGGCATTTGTTAATTTTCACTAACCTTTCATAAGCCCCGCCCTCCCTAAGCAACATGTGATAATATTAGCAACGGGTGCTAATGCCTAAAACTAACACGCGCTGAGCCCGAAGTTTGCCGATCCGGAACAATTAACACCCGCTCCGGCCGAGATTTGCCGATCCTTATTTCTACATCATTTCGTTCGTTTTGTTGTTGTTATTAGTAAAACTATCTTAATTTAAGACTTTTTTTACAATTGTCCTTCTTATAACGTAGTGCGCACTTAAATCATAAGGCATTCAGTATTATAAACATACTGCCCTTGGATGAACGTGTCAGGGTAGATAAACACACGAGGGAAAAACTATCGAAAAAAGGGAAAAAGACGAAGTTGCGGGTGATAATGTTTTCACCGAGTGTGTAAATCACTTCGTCTTGGGTAATAATTTTTTCATTAAGATGAAATGAATAGATAATATAAGAAATTTGCATAAAGTATAATAAAATAAAAAACATACTGCCCTTGGATGAAGGTGCTAGGTATTCTCCCCTCGTGTGTTAATCTACCGAAACACCTTCATCCAAGGGCAGTATGTTTATAATATCTTTTCCATAAAACCCCAATATTACGTTATAGAGAAAGTCTAAATAAGTATTAACTGTCCATTGCTGGGAAATAATGGAGCGGAGGCCCGTAGGCCGATGCCCATTATTTCCCAGGAATGGACAGTTATTTGGACTTTCGCTAACCTAAAATACACCTTAAATATTAAGAATGAATCTTTAGATTATAACATTTAAAAAAAAATATTTCATTTTGTAATGGTTTTCTTTTCATTTCCCAGTGTTGTACCCAATAATCCACACAGGCAAAATGTAAGATCAAGCTGACCATCTACTCACTTAACGAAGTATTTTTACACCCCAGTTCTATTGTTATACTTCATAGTTTCTATTTCTGAAACAAGTGTAAATTGAATAGATCTATTGTTACGAATAACAATGGATTTTGACCACAGGGTGTGACGAGCGGGGTTTCTGGAAACCCCTGCTTCTACATCCCGCAAACAAAGTCCATTGTTATTCGTAACAATAGAAATTGATTATTTTTTAAATAGCATGAACATTAGAAATTACTAATAGTGTTTACTACAAATTGTTTCATGATATTAAAGAAACACATTTTAGGAAATTCCAATAATGTCTATATGGAATACAAAAATAATCCTTTAAATACTTCTTTGCTTGAAGGTATTTTTTTTTTTATCCCAGTCATATGTCTCTATTCTAAAGCATTGATCTTTAAAAAAAAAATGGGGATTCTAACTCCCGGACACCCCCCCCCCTCCCCATTAACCCAGTGACCGATCCGGGGTTGGGGGTTCCGCGGGTTGGAACCCCCCTTTTTCTCTTGAGTTGGGAACCCCCGGCTGGATCAGCCCCTGATTGCCCCCAAAAAGGGAGTTCCTCTATATTCAATATTGTATGTTGAGCGTGTCTGGTAGTCGGGTTTCTAATGCAGACACACCTATCCCTTAGTATGTTCGAATATGAATGTTTGTTTATTCTCGAGAAGGGGAGGGGGCTTTTGTTTTTGATAAAATCGTCAGATATAAAATACAGTTATGATTACCTTTATTAACTGATACAGGTAAGTACTTTGGGTTATAATATTGCCTTTATCTTTAGTCTCTTCTACCAAATCCAACGCTTGCCACAAAATGTCGTCCGTCTTATACGCGTCCATATTGACAACTGTATACCAGGAGCATGATGTATTTTTTGTTTGTAATAAGAATACACGAAACAGTCGACATTGACCTGCTGATCCATATTAGCACATGGATCTAACGGGAATATGCAAAACAACTTTGACAGTTGTAAAATATACTCACTTGTCAAAGTTTGAACGAAGATAACCAAAGAGAGGTTACTAGTGGGGTTTCATGTACATGTAACAAAATATTCTTATAAATCATGGTTTGATATTGGCAATAAATATGCTATCGTTTCTTTTTTTCATTTAATAATCAATGTTAACAAATATAGGGTTTAGAATGTGGTGTAAGTTAGTTATACACCTCGGGATACGGCGTGTCTGGATAAGAAACCCCTCCGGCCGACGGGGTTTCTTATCCAGACACACCTATCCCTCGGTGTATAACTATTACATGAACAGTAGAACAATTACTATAACAAGATCTTGAATTAAGTTCATCCAGATTTATGTTTTAAGTATAGGTTAGATAATACTTGTCATGTTTTATGAATATATATATAAAGCCCAAGTCGTAGCCGAGGGTTTTAAATGTTCATAAAACATGACCAAGTATTGTCAGACCAATTTAGAACATATTCACACTTTCGAGTGACATAACAAAATTGTAATAATCAAACCTTAATATGAGCTCATTTTAAATGTTAACATGGTTAGTAAAAGGGATGTGAATCATATTTAATGGTCATTTCAATAGATAAAATGACATAGCAATGAGCTAGTTTTGTGATAACAAAAAAAGGATGAATTATTAAAAAAAATTGAGATTTCTTCTGCTTCAGGTACAATTTAATTTTATATATCTAAACTCCTTCATTTTAAAAAGCGCACACTATTAAATAAATCAGCTTTTCTAAAATTGTATAATCTTTAATAATGACAAAATTTTATTGATAAATTTTAAAACTTCAATCGTTTCAACATCAGATGCTTATTTTTTTTTTATTGATGAATGTAATGTTGTTGTATAAAAATTAGATTAAATATTATTTTACCTTCATCTTTGTCCCCTTTTCAATTTTTGTTTTTGTTTTTATGTTCTATATATATTCTATTATATAACGTTTGCAATGTTGCCTCAACTTAAAATGTTTTTATAGTTCTATTCTCCTGTTTTCATTTATAATAATTAGACAAACAACAGTAATCAAGATTTTATATTGCTTTTTCCTATGGAAATTGCCTCGGTGCATTGTACACTTCATTAGTGCAGTTTTTAAGAGTTAACTTTTATAATTAATCTACAATGAAAAGTCATTCTCGTCCAATGGAAAAACAGTATTTTCTCCTCTATTTTTCATAGTACATGGCTTTCCATGCACTATGTCTAGGTTAGTCTATGACAAGGTATATACTATGAAATTTAGAGCGAGGGGCTTGCACCGAGCTCTTAATTTCATAGTATATACCTTTTCATAGACTATCCAATTTAGCACATATTTACAACTCGAGTAATCTTTTAATTGGTCTATTGACAGTTTATTTTGGCTGACTAATTGTATCACAGGTGTTTTTAAAACGGAGCTCATTAACGAAGTTTTGTAAATCTACTCACTAGTATCATTGTAAAATATGTGATTTCAAAAGGCCCTGGACTCTAGAATGAAAAGATGGTAGCTGCTGGTGTAAGTATGTTTATTGGTATAAAGCGGTGTTTTTACTATACATGTACTTCTTTACATGGTAAGATGACAAAATAAGTTGACCAAAAGCAGGCGATAATTAAATTGCAGTGGAAGCTTTACATGTCTTGAAAACGTTTTTCAATTTCACAGTAAAACTAAAGCTATAATAAATTTGAAACATATAGATAGTATGCAGTTGCGGACCCAGGTGGGGGGTCGGGGTTGGTATATCCCCATTTTTGGACGATCAATGCTTTTGAATTGGGACATATGGTTGGATCCCCCCTAATTTTTCCTGGGTTGCAACCCCCTTTTAAAAATGGCTGGATCCGCCCCTGGAATGTCCCCATAGATAGTCTGCGAATAGTTAGACTAATGAAAACGATCGTTCCTATATATGTTGACTTGTTTATATAAATATATATATATATATATATATATAGGTGGCACATTCTCATTTGCCACTGGACATTAAACAACCAATAATCAATCAATCAATCAATCAATTCATGACGAAATAGATCAAGTTGCCTTAATTTCCCCTCACAAGGTTTCAAAGTACACACTTTTTTGTGTAGAAAGTAATTGCATGGATGATAAATTATCACAATTTTAAGATGGCGTTGTACTCTAATCAAGGTATAAAGAACCATATTTGTTACTCTTTATTTAAATGAAAGAAACTTGTAATCGCCAAAAATTTTTTAGATCCAACGATTTTAATAGCAGGATATTTAAAAATTAATGTGAAAACTATATTACAAACTATTTAATCTAATTTGGAACACAGCATTTTATTTCAAAATAGCCAGTGGCAATTTTTGTTTTAATATCTTGATTACGATACAATGAAATCTTACCCTTGTGGTCATTCATGCGTAGTTACTTAGTACACGGAAAAAGTATGTACTAGTATTAGATACAATACAAAGGTAACAAAGAAACAGGCCGGTAACAACCGTTGCCGGATAGTTTTTCTGCACGAGTAGTCAGGTCAAGGTCCGAGGCGATAGCCGAGGACCTTGACCTGACTACAAGTGCAGAAAAACTATACGGCAGGTTGTTTCCGGCCTGTTTTTTTTGTTACTTTTGTTTTGTATCTGACTTGTACGACGTTTCAAGGAAGAAGTATTACATTTTGCAAGACTGAACATTTGAGAAACTTAAATGGCCTCAAAGCAGTAAATGTAAGTTATAGTATAAAGTTAACACATTTTTTTTTCATTTCCCTTCAACCGAGTTTTTTTTCTAGAAAAAAAAATCAGGAATCCAATAATTTGATAAAAAAGAACCATTTCAAGTAAAAGATGAATGTTATCACATTTGAGACTTATAAAATGCAACTTCGTAAAAAAGTAATATATTAAAGAAATATTTTAGTGGTAAATAAGATATCGTTTGATTTTTTTGGGTGAAACGGAAAGTGGGGAAAAGGGGGGGCTAAATTGATTTGAAATAAACAGGCTGTGATCTTTATTTTGATGAAAAAATGCAGGATGTGCCATTTCATCACCCCCCATTTCCCTTTAAAAATTTGTAAAATCGCACGTTTGCTGCCAATTACATAAATTCAATAATCAGTGGTGGGGTCCGGGGTTGGAACCCCTTTTGGACGATCAATGTTTTGAATGGGGACATATAGTTGGACCCCCTTTTTTCCTGGGTTGGGAACCCCTTTCTTAAAATGGCTGGATCCGCCCCTGATAGATTTGAAGGCAACTTAAATATAAATTCAATAACAATATAAATGTATCAAAAGAATGAATTTTCTACTTCATTAGTGAATGAAATGGTATGAAAAAATGGATTTTGTCTTGTTATTGTATATATTAAGACAAACACTTAATATTTTGTTTTAATTCATGCTCGTCTCTGCAAGTGTTGATCGCGAATAATTAAACACGTGTTACTATATGATCCAATCGCAGCCTACCGTCCAAAATTGAGGACATAAGTTGAATGATTTTCTTCAAGAGTTGCTGCTTATTTGGACATTTATTACACGAACACTTTTTATTTATAGGATCAATCGTGAATTGGTGAGTTGATAGGGATTTTATCTTTGATGAGATTTGATGTTTATTTACAAATTTCCTGTCTTTTTAATTGAAATATAAACGTCGGTATCATCATTTCTTTACTTTCAGCATTGTCCAAAATACTATTCATGTCCATGTATTGAAGAAAATACGTTTATTGACCGATTATTTTGCTCCATAAAAGGGGGCGGTATGTTCTTTTCTGAATATATTAACTATTTACCTTTACAACGCCATCACCCAATATATATATTTTTTTTAAATTAGCAATATTATATATATACGGTATTCGAAAATCAGGAATCATGCAGAACATTAATTTGTCATCTGCTTGACCATAGTAAATTTTTTCTCATAAAATTTGGGATCAAAATATCTTTTTTTAGGAGAAAACCATACCCCCCTTTTTTTGAAGTTAAATGTCTAATCCCTTTGTGTACTGATATGAATAGAATTTTACTGGAAATGTTTGAAAAAAGATATTGATGCTAACGTAAATATTTTGTTTAATAAAAAGACAGGAAATATGTCGGTGAACCAAAAAGTTCAAATCTAATTGAAAGTTAAAGTGCCCATGAACTCACTGATCATGCACGAGTGATTCTATTCATAAAAAGTGTCCGTGTAACAACTAAAAAGAGTCCGTGTATCGTCTAAAAAGAGTCCGTGTAACACCCGTTAATGTACTGTTTTTCTATAGCTCTGCGGGGGGCAAAGTCGTACAATGAAAATTAGAAGGCAAATTCTAGCAATTTGATTGGACGAGAAGTTGTAAGTATGTGCTAAAAAATGCTATACATGATTAGCACATACTTACAACTTCTCGTCCAATCAAATTGCTTGAAATTTGCCTTCTAATTTTCATAGTACATACTTTTTCCGTGTACTATGTATCTACGCATGAATGCCCACAAGGGTAAGATTTTATTGTATTGTAATCAAGATATTAAAGCTAAGGAGAAAGTTCTAGACTTAATAGAATTTTATAATTTAACAGACCCATTTAGGGAAATTAATCCAGACTTAAAAAAATTCACATGGAGAAAAGCTAATCCCATAAAACAAGCAAGATTAGATTTCTTTTTAATATCCCAAGACCTTAATCAAAATGTATATGATGTACAATTTCACAACAGCTATAGATCAGATCACTCCCCAATAATATTGTATCTGAAGATGAATGATTTCATAATTGGAAAAGGATTATGGAAATTTAACAACTCACTTTTACATGATATAGAATATTCCAAAACTATAAAAAACACTATACTTAAAGTAAAAGACCAATATGCATCACTAGTATATAATAGAGAAACTTTAGAACAAATAAATGATTTAGATATTCACTTTACAATAAATGACCAACTCTTTTAGAAATATTACTTACTGAAATCAGAGGAAAACTATTTCCTATGCATCTTATAAAAGAAGGAAAGAGATAAACAGGAAAAATGTTATCAGAAAAATTCAGAAATTAGAGGAAAGCATCTTAACAGAGGAAATATTAACAGAAATTGAACACCATAAATCTGATCTTAGAATAATAAGGAAAGAAAAATGGGGGTACTATATCAGATCAAAATGCAATGGATTGAAGAAGGGAAAAGCCATCTAGTTTCTTTTGAATATGGAAACTAAACATTTTATAAATAAAACCATTCCCAAACTAGTTAACAAAAAAGGGGACACAATTTGTAAACAAGATAAAATATTAGAAGAGGCCAAAAGTTACTATAAAAAATTTATACTAAAACAGAGAGCTTGAGTAATGTAAATCTTAACAGCGAAATTCCTGATTCTGATATTGAAAAATTAAATGATACTTTAAAAGAATCTTTGGAGGGGGAGATAACTTATAATGAATTGACAACAGCTTTGCGTAGAATGAAAATGAGAAAAGCCCTGGGTCGGATGGCTTTACAAATGAATTTTTTAAATTCTTTTGGACAAATGTAGGAAAATTTGTTTTCAGATCTATAATTTGTGGTTACAAAAGGGGGGAATTGTCAATAACTCAAAAGCAGGGTATTATTACTTGTTTACCTAAAGGTGATAAACCTAGACAGTTCATGAAAAATTGGCGACCAATAAGTCTTTTGAATACAACATATAAACTAGCATCAAGCTGTATAGCAGAGCGTATAAATTCTGTTCTACCTTTATTATTAACAATGATCAGACCGGTTTCATTCCTGGAAGATATATTTGAGAAAACACTCGTCTTATATATGATATTTTATTCTTTACAGAAGTAAATGATTCACCAGGTCTTCTCCTTCTCATAGATTTTGAAAAGCTTTTGATTCCGTATCATGGAAATTCATAAATGAAATATTAGACTTTTCAACTTTGGACCCTCTATAAAACATTGGATAAGGACCTTTACACAAATATAAGCTCATCAGTATCCCAAAACTGTTTTCTGTCAGATTTCTTTGAGATCCAAAGAGGCTGTAGACAAGGGATCCTTTATCACCTTACATTTTTCTTTTATGTGCTGAAATTCTAGGAATTTTAATCAGAAAGAACAAAGACATTAAAGGAATTAAAATTGATGACACAGAATATCTTATCTCCCAATACGCAGATGACACATCAATAATACTTGACGGTACTCCCAAATCTCTAGATGCATCTCTTCGCTTACTACAAAATATGCTGAAATGTCTGGTCTCCATATGAACTTGGACAAAACAAAAGTGGTGTGGATAGGCAAAAAAAATATAGTCAAGACACCATGTGTGTAAAATGGGGATTGGAATGGGGTTCCAGTAGGTTTACATTACTAGGAATAAACTTTTCTGTCAATTTGCATGAAATGGAATTGTTGAACTATGGTCCAAGAATTAAGGAAATCGAAAATATAATAAAAATTTGGTCTAAACAAACATTAACACCGGTTGGAAAAATAACAATCATCAAGACACTAATTATCTCAAAATTGAACCATCTGTTTTAACATTACAAGCACCATGCAAAATACTTTAAAACAACTAACTGATAAAATTTATTCATTTATTTGGGAAAACAAACCTGACAAGATAAAAGAGAAATATTATGTTCTGAACACAAATTAGGAGGGCTGAAAATGATAAATATTGACAAATATATAAAAGGATTGGAACTAACATGGATTAGGCGGTTGTTAAAAACAACCCAAAACTAAATAAGCTATTAGAAAGTACTGAAAAATCAGTATTGAAAACCTAGTTTATTTAGGCCCAACAAAAGATGTAAAACCCTTTTGGGAAGAGGTCTTTAAAGCTTGGACAGATTTACACAATAAATTTACACCAAAAATGAAGACGAGTTTGTATCAGATTCGCTCTGGAATAATGAAAATATTAAAATAGGAACAAAATCTATTTTCTATAAAGACTGGGCAGATAAAGGGATCTTTTGATAAATGATCTATTAAACGATGAGGAAAACTAATGACTTTTCAACAATTCCAAAACATTTATAAAATCAAGTCAAACTTTCTTACTTATAATGGGGTAATTTCATCAATAAAATCATATGAAAAGCTCTCAAGAAAGATATATCCATAAACAATCTTAATAAAACACAAGGACCAATTATTCCAAATAATATAAGAATATTTTTTATCAAAAAAGGCTCGAAAGATATGTATAATGTTCTATTAGAAAAAACAGTACTAAACTTAACTGTGAAGACAAATGGTCCTTAACGCTGAACAAAAATCTTGATTGGAAAACTGTGCATAGTATGTCTTTTACTCCACAAAAAGCTCAAAACTTCAATGGCTCCAGTATAGAATAATACACAGAATCTTGGGCACAAATAAATTTTTATTTAAAATAAATATAAAAAATATAAAACAAAGCGATAAATGTACTTTCTGCAATGAATTTACCGAAGATATTGAACACATATTTTGGACATGCCATAAAATAGCAAATCTGTGGATAAGACTCGGTGACTGGATTTATAACCAAACACAAATAATTATTCCGTTTAACATGGATATAATTTTATTCGGAAATTTAGGAAAACAGAAAATAATAAAATAAAAATTTAATAATACTATTATCAAAATTCTTTATTTATAGAACAAAACTGTGTGAAAATCAAGTCAGTTTTGCAGGGCTGAAAAATTATCTAAAAAGAAAATCTAATACTAGAAAAGAATATATTTTTTAAAACAAAGCCTCTTCACATTGCCAACCTCTACTGGGACCCTGGCTTCCATTACTAGAATAATTTACACTTAACAAATTAGCATTACCCTATGCAATGTTACTGTGTATATTGTTTTAGCCTTCTCCACGTGCACACCACTATATATGTTATATTTAATATATTGTTATATGTTTGTTTATTGTTTTTGTTCTTGTTTTGTGCCTAAAACCACATGTACGTTTTTAATATCTATCTTGTGTTTGTATGAATTTTTACAATGGAAAACCAACTTTGCCAAATTTATTTAATGTTATATCTTAAGACACACGCTAGTTTTGACCAAAATACTGCTGCCAAAATCCAAATTTCAGTGATTTTTTTTTTTTTTTTTCTAGTTTTATTTTTTTGTTTTTGTTTTTATTTTGTTTTATTTATTTATTATTTTCTTCTCTCTTTTCTTTCTTTTGAAATAAAATTCTCTCTTTATTGAACAATATGGAAATAATGGATACATAATAATATAGTGTATATATTTTATAATTTAGAATACTAACAAGTACTAACTATTTTCTATCTAAATATACAATCAAATGTTTAACGAGGCCGGGATAAGGTACCGGTACTTTCTGTATCCAACTAACAAATGTGAAAGTTTTCAATAAAGTATGTAAAGAAAAAAAAAAAAAAAAAAAAAAAAAAAAAGATATTAAAACAAAATTGCTACTGGCTATTTTGAAATAAATAATGTGTTCCAAATTCAACTAAATAGTTTGTAATTAGTTTTCAAATTGATTTTTAAACATCCTACTAATTATTCTTTGGATCTAAAAATGTTTTTGACGATTAAAAGTTTCTTTCATTTAAATAAAGAGTAACACATATGGGTCTTTATACCTTGATTAGAGTACAACGCCATCTAAAAATTGTAATCATTTATCTTCCATGTAATTACTTTGTACACAAAAAAGAGTGAACCATGAAACCTTGTGAAGGGAAATCTATTTCGTCATGAATTGATTGATTATTGGTTGCTTAATGTCCAGTGACAAATATTTCATGCATGTTAACTATCCACTAAACTACCTATGGGTACATACCAGGGGCAGATCCAGCCATTTTTAAAAGGGTTCCAATCCAAGATAAAGGGGGAGGTCAAACTGTATGACAAAAATATTTTTGTCATCTTGTAAGACAACAAAGTCAGATTTGCCAATTCTGGAATTGCAAATTTGTCCCGCACGATGTTATGTCCTCATTCAAAAGCATTGATCATCACGAAAAAGGCGTTTTCCTCACCCCTGAACTCCCCCTCCCCCTTTTTGGATCCGACACTGCAAACTATCTATATGTGTAAAATTTATTATAGTTTAAGTTTTAATGTGAAATTGAAAAAAAAAAATTCAAGTATGTAAATCTTCCACTGCAATTTAATTATTGCCTGCTTTTGGTCAATTTATTTTGTCATCTTACTATGTAAAGAAGTAATTGTATAGTAAAACACCGCTTTATATCAATAAACATACTTACACCAGCAGCTACCATCTTTTCATTCTGGAGTCAAGGGCCTTTTGAAATCACATATTTTACAATGATACTAGTAAGTAGATTTACAAAACTACGTAAATGAGCTACACCTAGTCAGCTAAAACATATCAATAGACTAATTACAGGATTACTCAAGTTGTAAATATGTGCTAATTGATAGTGTATGGAAGGTATATACTATGAATTAAGAGCTCGGGGCAAGCCCCTCGCTCTTAATTCCATAGTATATACCTTTCCATACACTAACCGACACATGTCTTTTCATTGTAGATTAATTATGAAAGTGAACTGTTTAAAACTGCACTAACGAAGTGTGTTACAAAACCCTGAGGCAATTAAACAGTAAAAGAAAAAAATTCATGAATACTGTTGTTTATCAAATTATTTTAAATGAAAACAAGATAATAGAATTATTAAACATCTTAAATTGAGTTTTGAATATTGCAAAAGTTATATAACGGTATATATATAGAACACACAAAAAATATAAAAAGGGATTTAAACATGTAGGTAAAATAATATTTAATCAAATTTTTAAACGAGACCTTAAAGTCAATGCTTTGTAAGAAACAATGACTGTTGATCTATAAGGCAAAGGCAATTTGGATTTGATTTTTGATTTTTGGTGTTTTAACGCCTCTTTTAAGCACCGCTTTTGGGCTATTTCGTGGCGGCCAGTTTTTATTGGTGGAGGAAGCCGGAGTGCCCGGAGAAAACCACCGACCTTCGATAGGAAAACTGACAATCCTAGTCAATTAAGATTGGAGTCGAGTGCACCCGCACGAGCGGGGTTCGAATACACAACCTCAGTGTTGACTGGCTAGTGATTACAGTAGTAAATACTTAGATCACTCGGCCACCGAGGCCCCCCAAAGGCAATTTGGAAAAAAAAAAAAAACAATACACTCGTCAAAAAAAAAGTAAGCATTTGATGTTGGAAGGATAGTAATTTTATCTTTTTATTAAGTTTTATCATTAATATACAAATATACTATTTCGAAAAGGTAATTTTTATAACATTATGTGCTTTTCAAAATGAAAGGAATTTGAGATATAAAAAGGTATCAAAATTTACCTGAAGCAGAAAAAACTATTTTTGAACAATTCAACCTATTTGTTGTCAAAAAACTATCTCAGTGCTATTTCATTGCACCTGTTGATATGACCATTAAATTTATGATTTACATCCCTTTTTTTAACCATGTTAACAATTAAAGTGAACTCTTATTACGGTCAGATTATTACAAATAGACGAGTTACGAAAATGTATATACTGGACGCTGAGGTTGACAAATTAGGGAGCTACCATTTGATTTTTATGCGGGGGCTAGGATGAAAAATTTTGTCCTGCATTTTTTTTTTAGTTGTAATCTCTGTCCTGCCTTTTTATTTTTCACTCTATTCGATCCTGACCTTTTTTACCTAAATTGTCATCCTGACTATTTTTTTGCAAGTGTCTCATCCTGCCTTTCTTTTTACTCAAAACTCCTGTCCTGCCAATTTTTTTCAAATTTCATCCTAGCCCCCATAAAAATCAAATGGTAGCTCCCTTAGACTTTAAATGTGGGATTGTGTCAAAACATTGATTATCGATTAAAACCGCTAAAATTCAATGTGATGTTAACCAGGTATTTACACACTGCTTTCGTTCATTTGAAATTATATTAATTTAGAAAGATTATTTTCTGATATTGTTGCTTATGATTAAAGGACGGGAAAGGTGTAATGTGTGTGCGGAGGAAGGGGTTGATGGTAATTCAAGTGATGAAGAACAGGAATAAAAGCCCTGTTCATTGATAATTTTCTATGTTTTCTATGTATTGTGTGCGATTTTATCCCATGTACATTTACTCCATATCCTTTCATTTTCTAGTGCACTTCTAGATTTGAAAAAAAAATCACATAATAAGCCAGTTTGATTTTTTTATATTAATTACTGTTCTTCGAGCATAATTAACAATCTCACACTCCACCACTTAACCTCGTCCTAAAAATGCATGAAATATTTGTCACTGGTCGAACAACAAACAACAATCAATCGATCTCGACAAAAAATCGATCTCCCGCACAAAGCTCCAGTCTGGTCTGGTTGGTTTTGAGTTTGAAAGTCTTTTTCGTGTTCAACATATATTCGAAATCCCGAACGATAATCGCAGGTTAACTTTTTACATTATATTCTTTCTGCTCTTGGTCTACATGTATCTCTAAGTTTACGACGCCTAAAGACGGTAACGAGCGGTGAACGACATGTGGTATTTTTTATTACCTAAAATGACAAAATCCTGGGGGAAATCTAATTCCATACCTGGCTAATTGAAGGTAGTAAATTAAAAACTGTTGAGCATCATCCTGTTGTCCTATGAAACTACTGCGTGTGAATTAAAAAAATATAATGCACATGATTCTTATATATTGTCCACAAAAACATGCGTATGTATGCAATACCGGTATCTGGAATAAAACTGTGCCCGAGGCTCCGTGTGTAGTCTGTAAATGGCATGACAATTGCTGTCAATTGCCCCTAACGGTGTGGGCATTTTATGCCACCAGCTATGTAGTTATAGCAATTTTTCTACGGTCGACTAAGAAGTATTCAGTGTATAGATTTCACAAAGAATTGGCATCTAAGCATGTATTTGAACAGAACCCTTAAAGAGAAATATGCTGAAATATGTATTTAGGATGTCAAACAGGCGAAAAACGAGTCACATTGGACATAGAACCGTTACAAGAGGAATTACAATTTCAGTTTAAACTTTTTTTTTCCAAAGACTTAGTTAAAGTTAAGGTTAAAGAAATAAACAAAGAAACAACATGCCTTAGACTTTTCGGACTGTTTGAACGGCTGGTCAAACGGATAAGACAATTTCAGACCTCAAAACTAGAATTCGAAATGTTTTAAAACTGTGCATGAATACATATGGGATGTCTTTTTGTAAAGATTCTCATTTCGATTGGTCGAACCAGTAACATTTTACATGAAAATAATATAAGAGAAACTAAGCTTTTCCTGAGTAGACATTAACAGATTATTATATTATAAAATCATTCCCAAGGTCTAATAAGGGCAAGCAAGGCTATAGAGGTGTCATGTTGGTCATATGCATGATATACAATTGCCAAAAGATCACAAAGGTGCAAACTCCGAAAAAAAAAAAGGCAAACTATATCCAAAATGAATTCATAAAAGGAATTGCACATTTTCTATGCATATAAATACCGCGGCATTGTTCAAAGTTGAGAAGCTCCTAGGTTAGGAGTTTATTACTCAAAACGAATACCCTTTTCACCCGCTCGCCTGCACGTCCACGCGCCCGCAAGCTGGACTTTCATCATATTATAAAATAAGTCGGTTCTGCATTGTTTGCAACACGTCCAAAAGTTCTGACCTCGGATAAACACCCCTTTAAGTTAAATGGTCCGTCGCTGCTGATTACGAAAACTCAAAAAATTAAAAGTATCAGGTAAATATTGATTTAATTTATAAGGATTGGTGGGGAGCGGGTTAGGGTTGTTTCTCTCATCTATTACTTCTTTTTCTCGGCTTTCCTTCTCTCTTTTCTTCTGGATTTTATATCCTTTCTGCAATACTCTTGCCTCCTGTCAGGGTTCCAAAAGGAAGAAATATTATTGGATTCAACGCTTCTATTCCTCAAGAAATTATTGTTATGGACTTTTTGTTCCATTATGAATATTTATAATGAAATGTCCATAATAAAGAGATCAAAGGGACGTCTGTTATAAGGAACAAATATACGTGGACATCAGTACTATGCAGTTTAAACACAAAATTCAACTGGTACACGGGTAATTTAAATATTTAAATCACTTTTGTGTTTTGATACGATACCCGCATTTAAAGTCTAATTTGTCAACCTCAACGTCGAGTATATATCATTTCGTAACACGTCTAGTAGAAAGGATGACTTTTTTAATGTCACTTGAAGGTTTGAATATGTTCTAAATTGGTCAGACAATACGCCTCGGCCTTTAAATATTCATAAAACATGACCAAGTATTGTCTAACCTAAAAAAAGGATATTAATATGTGTCTTTAATTGGTATTTTGGGAGAGAAAAAAACTAGTATTTATGCATATATGTTAATGGATTATGTGTGTTTTTCGTTTGTTAAATCTTGGATGTAGAATCGTCTGATAAAAATTACATGGTAAAATAAAACTAGAATAAATTTCCAGGTATGTAACACTCTAGTGTAGGTTATATAACTAATGAGGGTGTGCTCGATTATAAGTCATATTTGAAACAAAATATGATTCGACATTTAAAACCATTCTATTAGATCAAATAGAATTAAACAAGAAAACAGTGTTTTATGTTTCATGCATAACCGAACATTGTTTTCTTTCTCATTCGAAAGGTGTGAAAAAATGACACTTCTGACTTTTGTATTTTTTTTTTTCTTGTTATTATGGTTTTGTCTACCCCGGCAAGCAAGATAAACTACATCAGACGTTTTAACTACTAGTATAGGTTTAATTAAATAATAATGATAATAGAATCAAAATTGTTGTCACCTTTATTATGTTCATGAAAAATGAAATCAATATAAAAAGAAGATGTTGTCTAATGATTGTCGGTATGATTGCCAATGAATCAACTATTCACAAGAACCAAAGGCCGATGATGTAAACAACTATCGGTCACCGTGCGGCCTTCAACAATGGACAAATCCCATACCGGAAAGTATGATGGTGAAGGCCCCGGCTTGAGAAATGTGAAACAGTTCAATAGAGCAAACCAATGACCTGATTTATGCTCTAAAAATACACAAAAAACAAATATGACAGACAGCAACCAACGACAACCACTGAAAGTCAGGGACAATATAATATTGATACCTCTATATTGTAATTTTTAGATCGCTGCTAATTTGTGCTTGACACGATTTATTTGATTTTTTTTCTTAACAAATTCATGATTCAGAAATTGATTGGATTATTTACTGCACGTTGCCTGGCTTAAGCTATATTCTTTTCTACTTTTTTGGTTTATAATAAGCATTGGTTTTTTTCAAATATGGCTAGAGCATCACATAAGAGACATTGATTGTCGAAATGCGCATCTGGTGCAGAGAAATTGGTACCATTTATGTTATTAGGTACATGTCATTTGCATATTTGATCTAAAGCAGTTTAGAATGTGTGTGTGTGTTGTTTGTTTTTTTTTTTTTTTTTTTTTTTTAATTCTTATCTATGACGGATTGAATGTGTTGTTTTGATCACGTGTGTTAGAGTAATTCTCAATTAAATTTATTTGCATAAATAGATACCAAGGACATATATCATTTTGAAAAGAAAACCATTAAGGTTGTAGTATAACATGACAATTAACAACTTGATTAAGATAAGATAATTCAATTTTTGCCGATAGAACACACAGTATTTGAAATCTAATTGAACTTCTGAAATATTTGACATTTATGAAGCTTAAGCAGACAAAGAATAAATAACTTTTCAGTAATACATAATGCTAATCATATCTATACAGGTAAGCCTGGCTGTCTTATGGCTTGTAATTATCAGCCAATCAGAAAATCATTGTGATTAGTGTATGAAGCTATTACGATAATGTCCAATAAATTATCACATCCGTTGATTGTACAGCATTAATATTAATCAATTGAAAAGCGAGCAGTGCAGATGTTGGAAAAATGTATAACAATGAAAATATACCGAGATGTTAATACTTAGTACATATAAATTCGCTTCTGTAGATTTAAGAAGGAAATATTTGATATGCTTTTTATTATTATTGCATTATCGTTATGGTCTGTTATGGGAGAAATAAATTTACGCGGGAAAGGAGCAAGTTTTCCTGGAGCTGTATACAAAAATTGGATACCAGCCTACAAACGGTACCGATCACCGTATATTTCTTTGAACATGGACTATGATGCTGTGGGAAGTGGGAACGGAAAAGCAGCAATTAAAGATAACATAGATATAGAATATGCAGGATCAGATACTCTTCTATCTTCTACAAACGAGTTAAATTATCCAGATCTGGTAACGTTTCCGACAATGGCAGGGTAAGTTATATCATTATAACACGATGTTTTATTATTTTACTCAAAAGAAATGTATAAATAAATGCAAAATATAGGTGGAAGACACCAGAACGATATTAAAACTCATTAGTCGTAGACAAATTGACAACGTCATTGCAAAACACGAAAAAAGATAAAAAGACAAACAACAGTTCATAAAATACAACATACTAAACTAAAGAGTGAGCACCACGAACCCCACCAAAACCGGTTGTGATCTCAGGTGCTCCGGAATATATTATCAGCTATGAATCAGACACTTATGTTCACATTTCCTATAAGCATTATTATACTGACCAAATGTAAAAGACTCTTCTAATATGAAATTCTTTGAAACTGGTTTCATCAAGATGCTGGATTTTTTAACGTATTTGTTAAGTTTGGTAGACATTCGTTTCAATGGGATGACGGCATTCTTCTGAGAACCAGCTATACTCCTTTTCTCGTAGACCTGTTTCTTTATTCGGTAGATTAAATTTATACAATGTCTTCTCAAGAAGAATGAAAAGAATATAGCATCATTCTTTCAGAATGCGAGTCGGTTAATACAAAAGAGATTACTTTAAACATTGACAGCTTTTCATTCTTATGAAGCAACATTTCGGGAGCACCTGCTTTGTTATGTCTCCCAGATTTTACGACCCTTTCCAGGACTAGTGTGTCATATCATTATTTCTTTGAAGGCATGTTACTGTTTACAAAGAAGTTGTTGCACTTATGTACTTAGGGATAAATTTAAAGTAATTTCTTCGAAATTTTTGGACACCATCATCTTTCCGTTAATCGGTATAAAATATGCGTGTCATTTTCATTACCCCTTTGGCATCATATTTTCATTATGCATTCATAGTAATGTATAAATGAATGAATGAATGAATGAATGAATGAATGAATGATTAAATACAATGATACTTATCAAAGCTGAATGACAAAATGTTTAGTTGTTTACTGTAATTTTGAATTTATCAAATTATGAAATATGTTTCTTTCGTAAAATCATATTATACTTTTTATTGCTGTTTGTTAGTCAAATATTTGATTAAAAAAATATTTGCCAACTTATTTAATATTCAAACTTAACTTTAATGAGATACTAAATTTCGCAGATACATATCTTAATAGTTTTGTTTTTGTATAGATATTTCAGACAAAAAAAAACCCAAACAATATGCGTTTTTCGTCGATTTTCTCTTTGGTTTTTTTCTTCGACTTTTGGTTTTTGATTGTCCACCTGGTATCTTCTCCCTGACTGTTCATTCTTGACTCGTTAAAATATTTCAATTGGTGTCCGTCTATAATAGATTGTGCAAAAGCGGACTATTTCCTTTATGTCAAACCGTTTCTTATACCAATGTCACCTTTTTCTGATTCATTTTGCAGTTTACAACTAAAACTTGAAAAGCGCATTCAAACCAATGTGATCTTATGATAACATTTTAAGTTTTGAACTTCATGATAAAGATTGGTCTGTGAAATAATGCCATATTTAATTTAATGTTACAACCGTATATGTAAATCATAAGTCGCTATAATTAAATGCGGCATCGGTATGCATACACAATTTATAACATCTGTAATATTGATAATGTGATTAGTTAAGTTCATCTTATCGTTGCTTCAACGACATTCTTAACTGCATGAAACTCAAGTATAGCTACTGCCATAAAAATATCAATCCAATAGGTAATAATTAGAAGAAAAAGAATTGATTTTCAAATTTAATATTTCAAATAAGACTTCAATATCGGAGTAACATCGATTGTATGTTCCCAATGAATTTACTTTACTTTTGTGTTTTTGGCCCTGAGTGTTTTTGAAATAGGTCAATCCAGACAGGTGCTTCGAGCACAACAAAGTCGTTTATATTTCCTCTGTATAAAGAGTGTGGTACGTACTGTATTTTGACATTTAATAATGGCCAAATAATCATTTGAAATGCTCCAAGTGATCTAACACAAAAGAAAACTTTAAAATCATGACTAACGTTTGAAAACTTGAGAATACTATTTATATGGCATCTTTTGCTTTGAGGATTTAAACATTATTTTACGGGGTTTCCTTCTTGGGGACATCACATTTGTCCAAAACATTTGATAACATAATTTTGTATTTCTTTTCTTATTATCATTATTCATATTTGACCGACATTTTTATTATGGTCCTGATAAGTTGAGTAAATTTGTTATTGCTATAGACAGTTTTTTTCGATTATCTGCCTTAGTTTGTGACGCTACTCCTAGGCGTCGTCGTAGTAGCGGTCGCCATTACAACCGTGAAAAAATATAAACAAGACAGTCCTAGTTTTGTACCTGAAAGTCATACTTTGTCTGTAATGTGCAATTTATATGAGGCGGTCAATGAAAAATCAGCTAAATTTTGACAATTTTCATCTAAATAGCCAATATTTAAAGAGAGTGTATTATTTTCTAATCATGAAAATAGGCTTGTGTGTTGCAAGACTTGCCTATCTGACTCTTTCATTCATAATATATTTAAATTTTGCAAAAAAAATGGCAAAGTAAAGCATATTTGTTGTTTCTACAACAACGCGCAAAAATTTTGTCATATTGTAGCATAGTCCAAAGCACTCTTTCATAAGGTTTACATGTCA
Source organism: Mytilus coruscus (assembly GCA_017311375.1). NCBI lineage: Eukaryota > Metazoa > Mollusca > Bivalvia > Mytilida > Mytilidae > Mytilus > Mytilus coruscus. Next base: position 100,699,098 of record CM029600.1, on the reverse strand, counting down.
ATATTGAATTCTGTCACTGATCATGTATGCATTTTACTAGTATTCTTCACATATCTATGCCTGATTCTCTTTTTCTTTGGTTGAAGTTGAAGAAAAGTGGAGATTTAAGCCATTGTATACATACATCTAAGATGTCTCATTTACATATATTTGCATATCTCTGAAGCTAAAATTTAAGTTTTGATATACATCTATTTCCCAGACCGCATATAATTAACGTAAACAGAAGAATGTGAAGGCGTACTAGACCTCGGCAAAATTATAAATGCTATAAATAATAAAGTAATAAGATAAGGAATGGATATTAAAATTATAAGTGTATTGCAGGCCAGGTGCCGTGTCCTTGCATATAACTGTATTTGATACGTTACACCAGGGACATAATACATATATACGAATACTAATCCTAGGTTACATCTCGATTATAATCATTTGGTAATCATAGTATGGATTATTTTAACACATACATGAATAAAAATAAAATGTCATATATAAAAAAAAACCGGTGCAATTTTATCAAATCATAGAAATTTCTGTGGTCAGACCTATAATGAGACAGTCCTAAAATTCAACAATCTTCTAATCCGACGGTCCAATAATTCGACAGCCCGTTTTCTCCGACGCGCGGTTACTTGTCTCTGCTGAAAACAAATATCTATAGACATGTACCGTTTGATGATAAACTTTTCACAGAGACGAAAGTTTTGTGCTTGTGTTTCGAATCACGTATACTGCTTTAAATTGAGTGACGTTTTCGTATTACTTTTGTCTCCGCATGAATTGCCCTATATGCTATCGATGCGTCGAACCATATGTAGACTTAACTTTGCGATTAAAATTGGCTGAAGAAGTTTTGAACTTTCACGGCCCATGTAATCATATAGTTATTACAATAATACTGAACTGTCGGAATTTCGGGTTGTCGGATTACAGCTACGCTTCCGTAGGTTCTAGTAAACTATTTGATTACCAAGACCTTTGAAAAATCCTTTCTAATGTGTAAAATTTTATAATTCATGCACAGAATAATCTACTGAAGAAAGTTCAAATCACGACGTGTCAACATTCGTCTTCCAGTGTAATTTTACTTTCATAAGAAGTTTTATTTAAAAAAAAAACGGATTGTGTGCAGTCGGCGCACCATCCAGAAAAACAAAATGTCCGGACCATACAGAAACCTGTTTATGCAAAGTTTTTCTGTTTATAACTTTGATCCACTCAATTTTTGTTGGCTCGTCAGTAAGACATCAAATGAGACTTATATGGAATCAAACATGTGCAACTCGTTGTGTTATTCACATATTGATTTTTTTCCATGTCTGAAGTTTTTTTACGATTATGTGTACAACTATTCACTGCACAAGAAATGCCTCCATTTTTTTTATAACTTTCGGCAGTATCCATAGCAAAATAAATAGGAAAATGAAAGAAATACAAATGTAAACTGAAAATCGATAATGTTTTGATCAATACACGGTTGTAATGGCTGATCGGTCACGCGAGAGGTTAATGGATGCGCCCATGTTTTATAGGTCAATTATAGATAAACCCGTCTATTCCTGTGGTTTCTTTTCTTTCCATTATGTTTCCTTTGAGGAGAGTCTTTTCTAAACAATATGTTCCCCTTTGATCTCCTCTTTCATATACTAACTGCACTTCTATTTAACCTTCTTCCCACTGGTTTTTTTTTATATATGTTACGGCGTTGAACCCATTTGGCTCGTTATCGCTTTGAAGACATAAACGACTATAAAAAAAACCTTTAAGACTAGCCGTGTAAACCGAAAATATCACGCAATCGTTCAATCAAAGGACTTAACTGTAAATAACTGTTGCTCCTCTATCTATCTATCAAGGTATATTGTAAAAATCAAAATGTATATCTATTAATAATCTCTGAAAGAGATATCGAACCATAGGGTAAAGAAATGGTGATACATCAGATTGTTTTCTATATAGTGTTTTGTGAACTTGTTTGTCTTTTCGTCATTTTTCGATTTTTGTCATATTGTCGTAAGTTTTTCTTCGATGGTTGATGTTTGAATGTCCCCGTGGTATCGTCCGCTTCTTAGATTTTAGAAGATTAACTGAATGAATAATTTTCAGTAGAAATTTCAATAATAATTTATGGCAAAATTGCAAAATTAGATTTTTAGATTAATGTGACCAAATGTTAGGTTTACAATAAGGCTGGTTCTTCTCCTTGCAACAAATCCCTTGTTGTCAAGCTTATATTTAGTTTAGTTTATAACGATTTTATTTACATAATATAAAAATTACAAGTATACAGATCATGCACAGTTCAGTAGATGCTCTGTATACTTGAAACTTATATCTATTAGAGCCCCCTTGTTGTCAAGCTTATATCTATTAGAGCCCAACATATAAAGGACATGGCACCAGTCTAGGTTTCCAATAAGGATGGTTCTCTCCTTTGCAACAAACCCCTTGTTGTCAAGCTTATATCTATTAGAGCCAAAATATATAAAGGACTTAGAACTAGTCTAGGTTTCCAATAAGGGCTGGTTCTCTCTTTTGCAACAAACCCCTTGATGTCAAGCTTATATCTATTAGAGCCAAAACATATAAAGGACTTAGAACTAGTCTAGGTTTCCAATAAGGCTGGTTATATCCCTTGCAACAAACCCCTTGTTGTCAAGCTTATATCTATTATAACCAAACATATAAAGGACATGGAATCTGTCTAGGTTTCCAAAAAGGCTGGTTCTATCCCTTGCAACAAACCTCTTGTTGTCAAGCTTAAATCTGTTAGAGCCAAACAGACAAAGGACAGACAAAACAGTCTAGGTTTCCAAAAAGGCTGGTTCTATCCCTTGCAACAAACCCCTTGTTGTCAAGATTAAATCTGTTAGAGCCAAACAGACAAAGGACAGGCAAACCAGTCTAGGTTTCCAATAAGGCTGGTTCTATCCCTTGCAAAAAACCCCTATTTTCAAGCTTAAATCTGTCAGAGCCAACATGTATGAGCAAGGTATTCACAAGGAAATTTTAAATCAAAACAACAATGGATACATTATTAGGTTAAACAAAAATAGTATCTTATAACCAAAGTGACAATCTTATTTCGTTATTGAATATATGTGTGGTGTTTAAATCAATAATAATAATTAAAAAAAAAAGCACACAGACACAAAAACACAATACATTATTTAGTCCTTAATGGGGAACCAGGGACTCCAAAACATAATTCATTATTTAGTGTCCAATGGGGCTCCAGCATTTGTTATCTTTATCTTCAAAGAGATTTTTAAGTGAAATGTATTTTTCTAAGTTCAAGTTTTTCTTTTAAATAATTTTAAAAGCTTTTAATATAAATTTGGAAATACTTCTTGTAGTTTTATCCGTTATAGCAGTATTTTGTAAGCAAAATAATCTTATTTTTAACAAAATTCATTTTAATATTTTTGAGGTTACCAAATACAATAATTTTGATATTCAAAGGAAGTTCAATATTTGTCATTTCAAAAAAGCAATTGTTAAGTGCATGCCAAAGACTGTAGACAATATGACAACTCCAAAATTAATGTGCTTGGGTCTCTAGTTTTTCTTTGCAGAATTAACATATATTAATTAGTACTGTTTATCTTCATTTTATAAAGTAGTGTATTAGTTCCCAAAATCTATGGATTAGTCTATATTATAACAAGCAAAGCTTTGTGTTTCTAGTGTATTTTGTACATGAAGTGTGTACTTTTTTCCAGTTAATGCTAGTCATATTAAGATGGTTTTCCCATTTTTCCTTTGCTGCAAAAGTAACATTTTTCTCATTCAATTCATTGTGCATGTCCTTTGAACAATTCTTTGATTAAAAAACAAACTTATATTTAATGGTAGCATTGCTTGAGAGCTTTGAACATATCTTGTTTGTCAGACGTTACATATATATATATATTTAAAATCAAAAGAATTTAACGAAGATGTAAATAATTAAATACAAAGCTTTCTTCATCTTAAGACCATTGACTTTATTAATAATTCTGCAAGTTTAACTGCATTTTCCGTTCAACGCCGGAAATGAAACATCGATATAACGTAATATGTATTATGTTGACTAGACCAGGCTTAACACCAAAGGAAACTCAATCACAAGCAATAGTTCCTTTTATCTGTTTGCTTTACAATTATAAAAGACATGAATTTCATTTGCGAACACACATATACAGTTACTGATTTTTAACATGCAAATTTGTTTTCAATGTATTAACGTTAGATTAGAGAAAGGTTTTGCACATACAAATAAGATTCTGTTTTTTAGTCACACTTTTAATGTAGAATATTTCCTTTGTGGCAAAAAGTATAGTTGTTATAGGTTTCCATTGTATTGTGTTTTCTTTTTACATTATCCAATCAGATCAGATGCAGGAATTCGATAAAATGTGGCAATTAGCATTACGCTTTTCCGTCAGTTTTATTTTTAAATCATAATAAGTTTATTATTATTCTGTTCTTGTTCAATAACTGCGTCTTGTGCTTTTGGGGGTAAACATAAATTCTCTTTTTAATAGTGTTAAGCAATTATAACATGTTTTTTGTTGGGTTTTTTCTGCATCGAATGTTTACCAAGTTTGTTTTTTGGTATTGCAACATGATCATATCTTCTGGTTCTGTAATTTGATTGTTGCATGAAATGGTCAAGCAGGTACAGCGGTATATGTTGCAGTGTAGGACGGCATGATATCAGCTTGTTAATAATTGAAACGTGTTTACATTATCAGAGAACTTTTTTATACGGTTTAATATTTTTTTATTATTTATTGTTTGCATTGTACTTTTCCTGTACTAATAAAGATTTATAAAAAATAAGAAGATGTGGTATTATGGCCAATTAGTAAACTCTCGACCAGTGACCAAATTACTTAGAAGTTAGCATGTATAGGTCACCGTACGCCTTTCGACAATGAGCAAAACCCATACCGCATACCGCATAGTAAGCTATAAAAGGCCCCGAAATGACATATGTAAAACAATTCAAATAAGAAAACTAACAGCCTGATTTATGTACAAAACAATAAACGAAACGCAAATCTTATATACAGCAACAAACGACAACCACTGAATTACAGGCTCCTGACAAGCACATACAGATTATTGTTTGTTTTTATGTACATTTTGTTAGTCATTAATATGAATTGAAAAGCGGGGTACGGCTAAAATAAAATAAAAAACACAAGTTTAACACCAAATTGGGAAGCTTGTCAGTGGTTGGCTTATCTATATTTTCTTTAGAATTTGGTGTTGGTGACTGGTCTTTGATGTTTTCTATTAATTCATTAATTTTATTTTAGAATCAGGACATATTGAAAAGACACCTGTCTTTTTTAATAATGTATGAAGTCTTCTGTAAGTGTTTTTGTTATTTAGGTTTTTTGGTCGCTGTCTCAATGACGAAAAACACAACTCATCATTCATTTGAGGTTTTACATTTGCGTTAATCAACAATTCAGTTTATTACAAAACATATATAGCCACGTCTTATTCATCTATATATTTCAATCACTCATAGCTACGCTTTTCGTGCATGAGGTACGTTAATTCGCAAAGGCGTGCTATATATATCCTAAATTGAGGTAAATAATATGGCCTTCCAAATACCGTTTCGATTCCTTACATCACTGAAGAGACATTAATTGTCGAAATCCGGATATGGTGTGCTAATTTTGAACCTTTTGGTTTACGGTATACCATCTTTTCCGCAAGTTTATTGTTTTCTGTTCGGTATTTAATTGATAGTTAGGATCCATTTTGTTACATCTGGTGATCCGTTTATTTGGCTATCGCCAATGGCAGTCAGCAGGGTTTAAGAACATCCGTTGTTCGACCTGTTAATCAAATGGGTTTTGTAAAATATACTTTTTCACTTTTTTTGGTCTTTTGGGTAATGTTTTTTGTGCTGTATTTAGACCCCTCTACCAAGAAATTTGTCTTGTATGCACACGTATAAAAATTCAGGTTTTTATCCAACGCAATCATAGGTTTGAACGTTGTTTTCCGTTTAGACTTGTATATATATGCACACGTATACAAATTGTGGTTTTTATCCAACGCAATCATAGGTTTGAACGTTGTTTTCAATTTAGACTTGTTTATATTTTTTTCGTTTGGGTTTGTATTATATTTGCCTTCGGATTTATATGATCCGTTCATCCTATTTTGACTCTTCAAAACTCAACAGTCTATCCTAAATTGAGGTAAATTATATGGCCTTCCAAATACCGTTTCGATCCCTAACATCACTGCCGAGACATTAATTGTCGAAATCCGGATATGTGTACAAATTTTTGCACCTCATGTTTGCGGTATACCATCTTTTCCGCAAGTTTATTGTTTTCTGTTCGGTATTAAATTAATAATTAAGATCCATTTTGTTACACCTGGTGATCCGTTTATTTGGCAATGGCCATGGCAGTCAGCAGGGTTTAAGAACATCCGTTGTTCGACCTGCTAGTCAAATGCGTTTTGTTAAAATATACTTTTTCACTTTTTTGGTCTTTTGGAAAATGTTGTTTGTGCTGTATTTAGACCCCTTTACCAAGAAATTTGTTTTGCATGCACACTTATAAAAATTGCGGTTTTTATCCAACGCAATCATAGGTTTGAACGTGGTTTTCAATTTAGACTTTTATATATATATAATATCCAAGTCTAAAGATTTGCACAACGGTACTAATATAAGATGGTAATATATGAAGATGATGTTATAGAATCGTGTTGACAAATATTTCGGCTTAACAAATAGTCTTCGTCAGTGTCAATAGTTTTGACACTGATATATATATAACAAGTCTAAAAGGGTACAACATCACCAAAAAAATAATAAAATCATGCAATTGCAATATTTTGGCGAGACAGAACAGCCATTCATCAAACGCATGAATGATCATCGAAGTGACTACACCTGCAAGCCCGAGCTCCCCGTAAGTCGTCATTTGAGATCACCTGGGCACGCCCAAGCTGATCTCAAAAACCTTACCATCACTATCATAAACCACAACGAGAGTTGGTCAAGGACAGTTTCCCCAGAGGGCATAAATGAAAAAACATACAATGAGTCACTCATTTTCCTATCATCAATTGTTTCCAGTAACTCAGGCTTCCGTACTGAACTCTTAAAGATTTTAAGAAATTTATTCCTCCTCCCAAACATCAATATTGAAAAAATTTACCAGCGTATTGATTATTGATAATTTGTATAGCGATCAAGATTATTATTTCAGTTTGACTACCACATGTCAAGATAAGATTCGTTTTACATCTTACTGATGAAGGATATTAGTTATCCGAAATATCTAACATTTGTTCATGATTTTATTATTTTTTGGTGATGTTGTACCCTTTTAGACTTGTTATATATTATATTTTGTAGTGTACTGTATCATAATTATATGATCCATCGCCCCGTAAGAATTATCGTTGGCTATTATTCAGTCATTTTATGTATATATTTATATAAATACCTGTTTATAACAAACTAGTACAAATGAATAATACTAGTACTTTTTTAAATGTTTATTGATGATGTGTTAAACAAAATAAACAATTACATCCAGAAAACAATAAAAGAGAGGCGGAAATTACAAAAGGGATATTCAAACTCATAATTCAATGAAAAACTAACAACGCCTTGGCTAAAATCAAAAACTACCAACAGTATACAAAACACAACATAGAAAACTAAAGACGGAGCAAAACGAACCCCACCAAAATCCGAGGGTGATCTCATATGCTCCGGGATTGTAAGCAAATCCTGCTCTAATATATTATCTTTTTTTTTTTTTTTGGCAATTGAAATTTGATTTTGACTTATAAAACATTTTAAAGCAAGCAAGATTTTTACCCTCATAATTGTTCAGTTAAATGCTCAATCAAAACGTTTCAAACAACCATAACGCAAGGAAAACGATATCTTGAAATCTGAATAATATTGTATGGGGGGAGTAACATGATTATTTACATAGTTTGTAAATAATCAATTCCATCAATAAACCTTTTTGATAAAGAGGTTAATATAATTCATATGAATTCATTCCATGAATAATTGCTAAAAATTATATATTCTGTATGTTGAAATGATTTCAAATTGCCCATAAATTAAATAGGAGAAGGATAGTGTTACATTACACAGTAGGTAATGTCAGAAGTCCACAGAGTCACTATTGAAGATTTACAGTAGGTAATGTCAGAAGTCCACAAATTTGCTTTGGAAGATATACAGTAGGTAATGTCTTAAGTCCACAGAGTCGCTATGGAAGATATACAGTAGGTAATGTCAGAAGTCCACAGAGTCACTATGAAAGATTTACAGTCGGTAATGTCAGAAGTCCACAGAGTCGCTATAGAAGATATACAGTCGGTAATGTCAGAAGTCCACAGAATCGCTATGACAGATATACAGCAGGTAATGTTAAAAGTCTACAAAGTCGCTATGGGTAATGTCACAATCCCTAAATTCTATGAAGATATACGGTCGGTAATGTCAGAATCCCATTATGTCGCTACGGAAGATATACCGACAGGAATGTCAAAAGTCCACAAATAACATATGTTATCATTTCTGCATTTCCTATAATTAAGTTCTATTCTTAAGTGTTTGAAAAACAAAGGAGTGACTTGATTTTAAAGATCACATAATTTCAAAAAGAGCCTTCAAATTATTTTTTCAAATTTCTATGCAGTGATATGTGTTTTGATATGTTTATCAAAAAGACATTGTGTGACTGGTTAAAACAATTCAGTTGTAAACGTAAAATGATTAACTTTTTTTTACCAAAATTTTGCATTTCCCCCAACAGTGTATTTACTTTACATACATAAAACAAATCCAGACAAACCCGATCCTTTTTTTTTTATCCGAGACTACTAGTATGATATTTCAAACTGCCCCCCAAAAAATGTTTTAATTAAATTACTTCCCGGTATTAATTATATTTTTAAAACTTTTTTTCTGTATTTATTATATTTTATGTCGTTTATGGCAACCTTGATTTTTTTCTTTTTTTTTTATATAGTATTGGATTAATTAGAAAACACTATTGTATTGAACCTAAAATTATATATGAAAGGTTTATCATGATTTTTTTCCAGGCCAGAAAGCAGTTAATATGATTTTCTGATGTTTTATTCAATCCGACATATTAACCTAATCAGCATTCAAGCCTTAACTAATTACCTCGGATGTCGCAGAGGTCTCATTTATATTTTTTTTTTTACGAAAGAAGATAATTGTCGGATTTTTTTAAAATTTACAAATACCAACCTTTTGTTTAAGCAAATTAACGTTGTGTATCATGTGTATCATCAATTTTCATAATTTTAGCTATTCAAAGGGCCGTGATTTCTTCTCTGTATAACTGCAACGCCGATAATCGGATATGAACTTGGATTTTTGTTATTACTTTCAATTTTGGCTGTTAGATCTAATGTCTATGCATTTATATAGAAGGTAAAGCTGATTCCGTCAGATATTTCAAATTACTGTAATATAAAGCTAACATGTAAAAAATAATATGTTCTGTATTATTCAGAAAGTATGCTAGATTTTTTGCGTGGGTGGTATTTAACATTGACGAATCTAAAATGGTAGTAAATTTTGTACAAACTCCAATTAGAATTTTTTGTTTATCTATATTTTGAATATGCAGATTTAAATTTCAAATAAAATGAATTAGGCTTGAAATTAGTAATAAAGGAGATTTTTTTCAATTTTGGAGGTCAAAACCCTGACGACGACCACAACTACCTTAGTTAACTTAGAAGTTGAAGAATATCACCGAGTCAGTTCAGTCGGCTTAATATTTTGACTTAATAATAAGTAGGCTAAGATAATAAAAAAGATCTAAAATGTGCCAGTGAGAACTTTTCATTGTTTTTGTTTGTTACCTTAATTTATCTTTTTAATCGATTACGAGGTTTGAACGTCGCATTAATTTATGTAGCAGCACTTTCTTGTAGTGATTATAAATCCAAGTTTATACGACATTCCGAGCTTCCGATAGATTATAAAGAGATATCATCATATATTGTTAACAGTTAACAATCCTGTCGTAAGTAAAATGCGAAGTACATAGGACTATTCATACGGAACAACTATATCAGACAAATAGACTATCTTCACATTACCAACTTTTGATTTCGAATTTTATAATTTTTCGACAGGTTACCTACTCTGTGGTAGGACATCCTGATACTCGGTCAAGTAAGAACAAGCAAACGAAGTAAAATCAAACACATAATCGGTGCAATTTGGGGGGAATGTTTACTGTTTCACGAAGATGGTGTCGTGTATAGAAAACATAAAACAGTTAATTTCCCCCTAAATTGTACCTATCGTAAGCTTGATTTTACTTTTTTAGTTTGCTCTTACTTGACCGAGTACCAGGATGTCCTACAACAGAGAAGGTAACCTGTCCAAAACATATAAACGCCGGAGTCAAAAGGCGGTAATATGAAAATAGTATATTGATTCAGTTTCCTAATAGCATGATTAAATATTTATTAATTTTTGTAAGCGTAAATGAGTTTTCCTTATTTTAAAATTGATCTACCGGAAACAATGTATGGATGTTGTTTACTTGGTACCATGTGAAATTTAAAATAAGGCAGAATAAACAGAATTGTATAAATAACATAATTACATGAACACAGACATGATTTTTAAAGAGAAAATTCTGTAAACATATTTGATAACGTCACGTAGCAGAAACATTTCTAACGAGATTACGTCATGTTTTGTTATCAAATATGAATATGTGTTATCAATACTTTTTGTTGTCAAAATGAACAGACACGTTTTTACATATAATATGCATACATTTGAGAAACACACGAATAACGGATAATGTTCAATGCGTCTGTTGATGTCAGACACGTTTGGACCAGATGAACTCATTTTTAGTACGGACACTTTCGGGAGTGACCATATTTACAACCATTTTCAAAATAATACACAGAGTCAATACCAGACAATGGTTCGAACACAGAGTCAATACCAGACAATGGTTCGAACGTTTTTAGACAGATTATTTCACAATTAATTCGTGATACCTCCTATTGTATTATTTAAGTAAGAGCCTAACCCTTCTCTCACAAAATATTGTCTAATTTCATGGTTATTTTTTGCCCAGACATTTATGTCGATTGGTAAAGTCTTAACCGCAGTTACAATTTCAAACACATTGTGAGTCTTGAGATCTATATGTTCTATATTTAGTACATGTATATTACTGATAATGTGCAAAAATGTAACGTCAAATTAAAAATAATTTTCCAAACGAACTATTGAAAACTGAGTAATATCTATATAAAAAACACAAAATAAATGACGCGAATTTTGATAGACAATAAGAAAATCATTCGTGTCATGATCAATACGGATAAACCTCGAATTGTATATTTTCCCTTTTCGATGAAACGGTTTAAATGAGGAATTTATGGACATGTTTACGAAAAAAATAATTACGTAGGCACGTAACAAGGGTCAATGGTCTAGCATTACATGTAATCTGAAACTTGAAAATTGATATGCTCATTTTTCTTAAGGCATATATGATTTTATTTTATAATAGTCAAATATCTTTCTTAAGAGGGCGTTGGATCGTACAATACGACTTCAACAAAAGTCTTCTACAATAATTTATGTCTAATTTATATGTCATGCCAAAAATACATCCGCTAAGAGCATGTACGTCGTGAACAGATTAAGGCAACAGAATTTTCCTGATGTTTTAATCTCATTAATCCATTTAGGTGAGACAAATCATGGAATCAAACAAAACCCGGAGCATTTGCATGAACACAAAAAGGAGCAGGTGCGTCGATTGGGTAAAAGTATCGTACAATGCATGCATTAACCGCCGCAAAAAAACAGACAGCCAGAGATTGCCATCAACATCATTTTTCGTTTGATGTGTTTGAGCTTTCGATTTTGCCAATTGTTAAGGGACTTTCCGTTTTGAATTTTCCTTGGAGTTCGGTATTTTTGTTGTTTTTATAAGGAAAAACGACCTTTCCGGAGCACCTGAGATCACCCCCAGTTTTTGGTGGGGTTCGTGTTGCTCAGTCTTTAGTTTTCTATGTTGTGTTTTGTGTACTGTTGTTTGTCTGTTTGTCTTTTTCTTTTTTAGCCATGGCATTGTCAGTTTATGTTCGACTTATAAGTTTGAATGTCACTTTGGTATCTTTCGCCTCTCTATTTTTTTACGAGGGCGTGAGTGTAAAAAAAACGATACTGCACCAAATAAATAAATTATGTAAACGCCTGAAAAGTCTACAACAGCATGAACGCTTTAGAAATCAGATGTTCTTCATCAGTATGATGTAAAATGAATCTTTAAAATCTATACTGATATTCCTAATCTTCATATTCCCAATCCACCATTAACATCATTTTAACATTTTCGTGATCTACCATCATCATCTATTTTTCAAGGGGGAAAAACTTTAAAATTTAAACAGACACAACACATGGAATGATTCTTGACCTCGGACACACACATTAACATGTTGCGGGGTTTAACTTTTTTATAAGTTTGTTTCGATCAGTGAAACACATAAAGGCAAAAGAAAAAATTATTACGATTTTTTTTTATAATTTTGATTATATTGATATGACATGACGCAAACAATGCTCCAAAAAATATTGATAAATTAAACTCTATAAAAAACTGCTCACGTACACTTAAAGCTAGCTCGAACATTTTTTACTGCTAATTTAAATTATAATGTATTCTTTGTTTGTAATATAAGGATCTCTTTTCAATACAGATTACATACAGGAATATAATAATTAAATTTGATTTCGTGAAATAAGAAAGCATTCTGTTCGATAAGATTATGTTGTAATTTTGAAATAAAAAGATTTGGTATAAATACCAATGAGACAACTTTCCAACAGAGACCACATGACGTAAAGTTAGCAACTAAAGGTCTTCGTATAAATTTATGTTGTATGAAGAGCAGAACCATCATATCAACTGTGAACAATGAGGGGGTATACCACCAAAGGAACACAACCAACTATAGACAACTGTCATACAAGTGGCAGGTTTAGCTAGCTATAAAACAATGTTTAACCCACAATTTCTTTCGACAAAATCATGAATATGCCAGTCGTTTTCCATTCGTTCCGTTGCTTGATATAGTCGATCACTTGGTTTTGTCAGTTTTTATGGACCCCCTTTTGGATATACCTTAGAGTTTGGTATTTTTGTTAAAACATTTTTGATTCAAGAATGCAAAACATACATTTTTTATCACATCTGAAGTAGAAACTACTGCTATAAACATATGTTTTGTCACAGAATTGTTCCTTTGTCATGTGTTACACAATTATCAGCATACAGAAGACTTTGAATGTGAATATTTGCAAGACTCAGATGTAAATAGAAAATTGTAAGGTTTCTTTATGCATGCATAGTGGAAACCTTGTAATATTTAGTTGTATCATTTAAATTCATTCCATCTCTAAAGACGTCCTTGTCTATAAAGTTTTGTTCAATTGATGCATTTGGACTGAAAGTACTAGACTTGTAATTCAGTGTTGTTGTTATAAGGCCATACAATGAAAGCAGTGTCAGTTTGTACGAATCTAAAACGGTTTCCGGGAGTATTGTATATGTTTTTCAATATATAGATATTTTTTTCGAACTAAATGGACTTTTAGTAGAATGATTTTGTATAGAAGGGTATTTGAAATGTTTAAAACGGATACATTAACTTTCTGACAGCAGAATAGAGTGATAGTTTTAGATACGCTGTAGATGTAGTTTTTATGCAAATTCTTCCGGTTAGTATGGAAGATTGTAGAGTTTTCATTAATGTCTGTGTTTACATTTATTCCCTTTTTTTTGTATGAAAGTGTGGAAGTCTTTATCATGTTTAAATCATAAGTGCACTGTCTAATGGATTTTCAAAAAATTGATTTACTCTGTGACATAGCTTTTCATATGACCCCGTAGAATATTTTCCTTTGAGTGTTGTTTTTTATTTTTTTTTTTTTTTTTTTTTTATTTAGGGGAAATATTATCGTATAAAAGAGATATTTCATAATTTAGTTGTATGTGACTAAATGTATCAAAATACAAAACATGAACTAATACTTTAATCTAAGAAAGAAATGGCAATATCCAAATAGTTCAGGAGAAATCTATGGACCCTACACGGCTTAAATAACAAAATCACATACACACTTACAAATCTTGTAGTTTCTAAACATATCTCGATCTGTATTCATGAATTTTTGAAAGAATACTACTTTATGATCTGTAACATCTTCGCCAGGCAGGGATTACAATCCAGTCCCTCGAGAACCCTTTGCTAGCGAAGATTGAACTGTAAGGAATTAGGTATATTTGCTTTAAGTATAAGGAGACGAATGCGTGCTAATGAGATAACTATCCACCAAGCACTATATCGGACTATGCAGAACCACACTCATAATCAATTTATCCTTTTTTAATTAGATTAAGGTTTTAGGGATTGGAAAGGTGATTCGCGTTTTTTTTTTTTTTTTTTGTGAGATGTTTCCTCAAACGATTACCTGTAGCAAACAAAGACAACGAACAGTAGATATATGTAGCAGAACAAAGGTTTTATTTATTATATTATTGCTAAATTGTTTTACCTGGAATCGATTTACGATGAAAGTCAACAGAGGTATACCGACGTTCAAAACTCGTAAACCCTATTTTAATATACAATCAAGATATAAAAACTGATGGAATCCCATAAACTCAGAACGCAGCGATAATGATTTAAATATGACAATTGATTTCCATTCGGTGATTTCTATAGTTGAGCGTTTAATTTTGTCAGGTTTTATAGACTTGTTTTATTTACCTTGGAGTTCGGTATATTTGTTAATGTTTTTTTTAAAGAACACTGAAAAAAGAAAGAGGAAATCAAATACATAGGTAAAAAAAAAGACAATATTTAACCACCAAAAAAAAAATAACATCACGAACAAAGACAAACATGGAATAAGTATTTTCTTATGTTCTTATTGACTAAAATAATGTTGCTACATTTTGACGCAGTAAAGAATTGTATCTCTGTTAAATATCATCAATTTCAAAAACAAATGTTTTACAAACGCTAATAAAACTACTATATATGACGAACAATTCTTTTAGTTTCCTCCACGGAAAATATCTTGAATTAAGGATGCATTCAACATCTCATTAACCATGCATAATTATTTGTAGTATACCTACAGATGTGTACTTGTGATGCGCCTACGTCATCATTACTCCAGAGACACGTCATACTGAAATTCCGTAGAGTCCCAAATAAAAAGTCTTTAAATTACTTTTCATCTAACCATCCCATCTATGCAATCATTTTACTGTCATTATGATTAAATGCACATATAAATAATTAGTATTTTTCAATGGAATAATAAATAGATGAACAGCATATTTAAATACATGAAAGAAATACAATAAAAAAAGAATCCATCTGCAATAATAAAACGGTATAAAAGCATTTTCGTCAGTTGCAGGTTTCCTTTCAGTTTTTACCTTAGACAATTTACCTTACATATATATTTTATCAGTTGATAGATGCACAATTCATACAAATATATAATAAAAAGCTTTATTTGTAGTCGGCTTAGTATACAAACAAGGACATAACATAAGCTTTATTGAGTTTTTAACCGACATACAAGACATAACAATACAATTAAAAACAAGCATGCACTAAGTTACATAAAAACACAAAATAAAGAACTAAAATTGAGCATGGTAGTAATAAGCAGATTTATAAGCATAATAAGCTAGGTATTAAAGCTAAAAGCATGCTTGGAAAGCTGGTAAAATGCATAGCATAAAAGATCAAAAATAGGATATGATCTAAATGGAAAAAATAAAAAAAGTATTAATGGTCTGCACAAACTGCACCTACAGTCATTTCCATTCAATGACTTTAAAATATTTTTTAAACTGACTGAAATTATCAATTTTTTTAAAACCATCAGGCAGATCATGCCATAAAACAGCAGCTGCATATTTAAAAGAGTTCTTACCATAGGTTGATGTGTGAACCCTAGGTATATCTGCAACATTAGAATATCTAAAATTATATTTACAATCTTTGATATGCAATTTTGACTTGATTCTTACAATAAGTATTTGATAATTTAAAAATTGAAAAAGGGAATCGGTTAGTTGTAAAGGTATGGTATACTTTTAAAGTACTGATTACCCAGACTGTCGTCATCAATTCTGTTTTTGGATAAACGCATTTAGTCAAAAGGATTCAACTATAATGATCCGTTGATGATGTTCATGTTAATCATCTGATTCATAAGATTCCAGACAGAAAAATGATAGAAAACATCATTAAATAGAAATAAAATGAAATTAGATTTCAAAGCATTCTTATACATAGTCATGGAAATTAATGAATACCAACCATTAGCATTTATAACAAAGACAGCCACACACCAATTACTTCTATGTTAAATATTTCCAAATTTAGAAATTAATTACTAGAATATTCGTTACCAATTCTACTAGTGAGAGTGGTTTTCACATTACATCGCCAGTTGGCTTTAGGAAATATACTTCACTTTATCATAGACATATAGATAGAAAATATTTTAAAAGTACAATATATAAAAATTACCTAGGGGCATGCTTTTCTCAGACGTCTCTACAATTAATTATTTTGCATGTGTACTGACTGATACTTTAGTCTATGAAGACATGATTTATTAATTAGTTTTACTTGGCTTTGAACTAGCTTTCAAACTGCAAATACTCTTAGATCGGTACTTTGTGTATATTGTTTTTTATTAGTTTTTGTCGCAGAAAGCTCGACATAGGGATAGTTATCCGGCGGCGGCGGCGGCTACGGCGGCGGCAGCGGCGTTAGCTAACTACTTAAAAGCTTTATATTTTAGAAGGTGGAAGACCTGGAGTCTTCATAATTTGTATATAGATGCCTTATGTTACGAAATTTCCATCTGTCACATGTCCATTGTCCTTGACCTCATTTTCATGGTTCAGTGACTACTTGAAAAAAAGTGAAGATTTTTTGTAATGTTAATTTCTTTCTTATTATGAGTAATAGGATAACTATATTTGGTATGTGCGTACCTTGCAAGGTCCTCAGTTGAAGTGCCGATACGTGGTGGTTGTATACACATAGCTTTCTCTGACCGCAGAGATCGTGGTGGCTGGTGGACATTGACAAGTTGTTTAGGTACAGGAGCACGATTGTGTATGGCTTTAATTGAGTACATGAAATGAATTTCATTCAAGCAGAAAAAGAGACAGCGAATGATACTTAAATATAAATAAGAAGATGTGGTATGAGTGCCAATGAGACAACTATCCATCCAAGTCACAATGTGTAAAAAGTAAACAATTATAGGTCAAAGTACAGCCTTCAACACGGAGCCTTGGCTCACACCGAACAGCAAGCTATAAAGGGCCCCAAAAAGACTTGTGTAAAACTATTCAAACAGGAAAACCAACGGTCTAATCTATATAAAAAACGAGAAACACTTATGAACCACACCAACAAACGACAACCACTGAACAACAGGCTCCTGACTTAGGACAGGTGCATAAAAATGCAGTGGGTTTAATAACATAAACGGTACCAATTTTTCTGCACCAAAAGCGCATTTCGACAATCAATGTCTCTTCAGTGATGCTCGAGGCCAACATATTCGAAAATCCAAAGCTTATTAAAAATATGAAGAGCTATAAACCAAAAAACGTTTAAACAGGCGCCAACCTTCACCCTAACCTGAAACAGTGGTATAACATTACAACATAAATAGACACACAATAAAATATCAATTGAAATGGCTTAACTCTATCAAAAAGACAATACACAAAAAACAAGTAAATATACACTGAACGAATAAGTTTGATCAAAGACACAATATAAATAAAAAAAGATGTTTCAATGTCAAAAAGACAACTTTAACCTAGGACAAAATGGCGTTAAATAAAGTAACGTACACAGGTAAATTTAAATACAATAATTTTTTTGTTAGGAGTAGAGAAACATTTTTTACAAAATAAATTTGTTATTCATAGTACGAGTACAGAAGTGAAATTTTTAGTACATTTGTATTGATCATAGGTAAAGTAATTGTGAGGTTTGAAATAACTAGTAGTGAAATATATTATGCAGTGATTGTTTAAAAAAGGGAGGCGGAAGATACCAAAGGGATATTTAAACTTATAAGTTGATGACAAACTGACAACGCAAAGGCAAAAAACGACAAACATTTCGTCCTTTGTTAGTTGAAATCAACCAAGACTATCCAAAAACATGGAGAGAAACATTTCGTCCTTTGTTAGTTAAAATCAACCAAGACTATTCAAAAACACGAAGAGAAACATTTCGTCCTTCGTTAGTTAAAATCAACCAAGACTATTCAAAAACACGAAAAGAAACATTTCGTCCTTCGTTAGTTAAAATCAACCAAGACTATCCAAAAACACGAAGAGAAACATTTCGTCCTTCGTTAGTTAAAATCAACCAAGACTATCCAAAAACACGGAGAGAAACATTTCGTCCTTTGTTAGTTAAAATCAACCAAGACTATTCAAAAACACGGAGAGAAACATTTCGTCCTTTGTTAGTTAAAATCAACCAAGACTATCCAAAAACACGAAAAGAAACATTTCGTCCTTTGTTAGTTAAAATCAACCAAGACTATCCAAAAACACGAAGAGAAACATTTCGTCCTTCGTTAGTTAAAATCAACCAAGACTATCCAAAAACACGGAGAGAAACATTTCGTCCTTCGTTAGTTAAAATCAACCAAGACTATCCAAAAACACGAAAAGAAACATTTCGTCCGTATAAACACTTTGAAGACATCATGTCATTAATAGTTTTCCTGTATTCGGAAACAAAATTATGAATCTAACATAGACATGATATATTGAAACTGGAACCTTTCTCAATGATAAAAAATTCTAGGAGGTAGAATATTATTTTTAACCAGTACAATTCACGTTATTCGATCCTAATAACGCAAAAAGTTTGATTCTCGCTTGGATTATGATACTTAAAGTTATTTTTACCAATACACAGATTATAGTTTAGTAGTTTTAGCCTCCCTGACATCATTTCATCCTATTCAAAATTTGGGAGATTGATTGATTAATAGATTGTTGTTTACTCAACATCCAAACAATTTCATGTATGGACAAGAACAAGTTAAACAATACATTACAGAATTAGGTTATGCAAGGTTGTTGGACGGATGAATGTCGGGAAATGTGGCCTTGCACTGGGAAAATAGGTAGTTTGGACAGGGGCAGAAATAGACCGCGAGTAATGTTTTACTTCTGAATGACCGGGGGAGACCGGTCAAAATCAGAAAAATTCTGAAATCATGGAACCATACTTTTCTCAATAAAAATCTCATGTTTTAAACATCAGTTTTTTATTATACATGTAGTGGTAAGGTTTTTGGTACCAAGATATCTTTTTTAACAAAATCCCATGTTGTTATTTGACAGGTATGTGTGGTTGATTGTTGATGGCATTTGTTGTGTGAATATTTTTTGTAATTCCTGATTATTTCTGCAAATCGTTCCAAATGCCATTTTAATTAGTTTATGAGAACCGGGTTGCCTATCAATAAAAGTGTATGTTATTCTCCATCTCACGAGTTTCCTGATTTTGCAAAATGCGTTCTGAAAGTTATGATTAGTTGTGCAAATGAGCTCCGCTTGAAATACATGCATTGTAATGAAATGTACGAAACCATTAGAAAACTAAAACTTAATGAGAAAATTGCGTTTATTTTTCAAAAAGCCTTGTTTTTGCTGTCAACAGGATACGTTTACTTCATTGTGTCCCCAAACCGGTTATTACTGTTAAAGTTATTTATTTTCTCGATTAGAACTTTTCGTTTTATTGTTTCTGGATACCTTGACTTTCAAGATATTTTGTAATTAAACATTCTTTTGTGTTGCGTAGGGAGGACAATTTTAATTGTACTTGTTAATTTTCTGGCTATTAGTGTTGTGTTGTTTTGCACCAACTATCCAAGTGTATTGTTGTGAAAAATTTTCATTACTCTTACAACTACGCGTGTCAATCGAAGCCCGTTTGATTGGGTTTGAATGTTTAATAAAATGAAGCAACTTCTAAACTAATAAAGGACGTTAATTAAAGGCATGCTCTCTGGAAGCACAAAGCCCTTGTAGCTACTCTTACTGAAGGACTTCCATTTGTTTTGTATGTATTGTATATATAAACTGCTTCGACCGTTCGGTTGTGTACTATATATAATTATATAATTTTCCAACTGATATTACCCATTAGCTTCAGAACGAGTACATGGACCCTCTTTTTAAAAATGACATTTGGCTTGATGATGTATGAAGATTATTTGTATCAATTTTTATGAACAAATCACTGATGATTTCTTTTATATTAGATACATATATATTGCAAAAAAATGCCGTTTTTTACTAAAATCATGAAAATAGACTTGTTACACAAATTTAGAGCATACATATACAAAGAAAATATTCCAAATGCTTTTACAAAAACTTGTTTGGGTTTATCTTTTGAAACAAAAAAGTTAGGAATGTCTGTTCTATTGATGGAAATTTCCAAGAAATCGAAATTTTATCTAAAAGAAACAAACGCAAGTATATTTTTTATTGCATATTTAAATTTACAGGTAGAAAATACCTTGTAGGCAATTTTTCGTAAAACAATCATTGTGGGATCAAAACTGTATCGTATGCCTTTAAGCTAACTTTAGACCGAATGCCAACTTGAGCTATTGCGATCACTTGGCGTCCATCATCTTCTGTCATCGTCGTCGTAAACTTTTTCTATGATCTTCTCGTCGAAAGTCATCGGGCCTAAACCAAACGTTCCGGCAGTCATCCTTAGGGTATCTACAAATTGTGTCGCTAATGTCCGACTAGCAGAAAGATTGGCCAATATGACTAAAATAAAACAATGATTGAAATTATTTATGTGTTTGGTTATATCTAAAACAAATCATAACAGATAGAGAAAAACCCGTCACTGAACACTATGAGCTCGTTATGATCTCCAAATCTTTCTATTGACAACAAATCGTCAATTGACTCCTTAAAGGCGCTTTTCCTTACATATAAAAATAAGGATGTGGGATATTATTGTCTATAAAACAACTATCAAGCTGAGAACAATGGACGAGGATGTAAACAACTGCATATCAGGGGCGGATCCAGAACCTCGGTGTCTGGGGGGCACCATGAAACCAAACTAAGATTTTTATATAGAGATGTATATCAACCTATTCTTTATATATCATCATTTATTTAATATGTTATCTTAAGTGTTGGTCCCGCTCTTTTTCATTCTTTTCTTTGTTCTTTGATCTCTATTATATTTGTCCTAAGCATGCATGAAATATTTGCCACTGGGCATTAGGTAACCAAAAATCAATCAATGTATTCTTTATATTTTATCATTTCTTTATTCTGTCATCTATAATTTTGGTCCCGCTCCTAATCTTTTTTTTTTTTTGCCCATTATTCTCTTATCTGTAAACCCATTCATTCCTCATAAATGGTGACCCATTCATAGCCTCATACATGGTTATCGAAACAAGAAAAATATTCATATGATAATTTACTGTATGCTTGGACTAATAGATAAATGTATTAGTCACAGATTATGTTATAAAGTGGGTCTTATAAAAATACAATTCCATTTTATTGATGATTATATATATAATTAGCAATGCCATTTTTTGGAAAAGATGGTGGGGGCAAGGCGTTTTCAAAAATCAAAATATTGATTTCCTTTTGAAAATAAGAGAGAACAAAAATACGACATTCAGTTAAACAAATCTTGTATGATATTTGAAATTTTTTTGTTGTTGTTGAAGAAAGTAATATAAAAGACAGTTTCGAGAAAAAAATACATTCACAAGAAATGGTAATGTGAGTAATTTGTTATGAAGGTATATATCCAATATATATCAATACCAACATTCTTGACACTAAACATCTATTTGTACCTATTCTTTATAAACACAGATTTTATTTGATAATTTCTTTCCTGATCACAAGATTTAACCTGTTAATCAATCTTAATCTGTAATATTGTAATAAAAACCAATAAAAATATTCGAACTATTCCAACATGTACATATATTTTACATAAAAGCATTACACACAGGTGTCAATATTTATACAACCACCGATAAGTTGCCATAAATCACGTATGTTGAAGAAGGGGTTAATTAACGGCCAGTTTAAGAAGTCAAAATCAAGCTGTGATTAATTTCCGCTTTAGATAAGAAGATTCAGTAGCAATTAAATTATGTTAAAAAAAATTTGTGGACCTGGACGGGGGGGACGTGCCTCCTGTGCCCCCCCCCGGTAAATCCGCCACTGCATATCACCGAATAGCCTTCACAAATGAGTAAACCAATATCTTATTGTAAGCTTTCTATAAAAAAAAACTCTGTTATGAAAAAATGTGAAACAATTCAAAAGAAATTACCAAAGGCCTAATTTCTATAAAAAACATTAAAGGAAAAATAACTATTGCACACAGCAACCAACGAAAACTACTTGTTCCAGACTTTTAAACCAGTTCGCATTGGAAAAGATGAAAAGGAGAAAAGATCCTTTCTTAAACTTTCCTTTGCCAACAAAGGTCTCGATGCCATCAACTTGGGCAATATCCTTTTTCATCATAAAGCAATGCACTCGGAAATACCTCCCTATTTTAAAGATCAGTCTGTAACTATCATTTCTTATACCTATACCAAACCAATTGCAACTAAAATTTTCAATCCGATTCATATATATATAATCCATCTGGCCACGTTATTACTGGTGACCTAAACATTGCCAATAACACTTCTCTGCGAAATGTGTTATCCAAATGCCCGAAATATCGTGAGCCTTAATTCATCAATTGGAAACACAACTTCAAAAGACTGATGGATTCAGCTGAGGATTATGCCAGGCAATGGGTTAAACGCGAGAAAGAAGATGTAGATACTCTTTCCGAATGGTTTAAGGCTGTGAGGTCGTTGATACAAATCAGAATTAAGAAACTGAATCGGTCTTTGAATACCCATTCTACATCAATCTTTAAAGACTCAAATGTTGCAAAACACTTGTCCTACCTCCATGACAAATATGTTGTTGTCCCCGCAGATAAAGCCCCAAACAACATCGTTTTCGTTTGTAAATCACATTACATAAACTGCTTGATAAATGAATTAGGTATTGACAATTCACTTGGAAACTCAACATATACCCCCACGACACTTACCAAAGAGGAAATCCTGGATAATCATAGGTCTGTTCTATGTTCCTTTGGAATTTCAACCAAAGATGGAGAACTGGATCTTCTATCACTGTATTGGATACCTAAACTACATAAGTGTCCTTACAAACAACGTTATATTGCTGGGTCTTCCAAGTGCTCCCCGAATCCTATTTCTAAATTATTAACATCAATTTTATCAGCAATCAAAGCCGGGCTTCAAAGTTATTGTAAAACTACCTATTCTAGAGGTGGCGTGAATCAGATGTGGATACTAAAAAATTCCATAGATCTTTTAGAGTACATACAATCGAAGACTGTTTCATCTTGCAATAGTATTAAAACATTTGAATTTTCTTCACCTTACACAAGTATTCCCCATTCCAAACTAAAAAAAAATTGAAAGAGTTGGTCCTGCTTTGTTTCATAAAAAAAAACGAACAACGTAGCTACAAGTATCTTGTCTAAGGGAGGGATAAATCCTACTTTGTAAAAAATCAGTCTGATTCAAACAAAAAAAATTCTCTGAAACTGACATTATCAAGAATTGACAACATATTTTGTACGTTCGGAGGACGTGTTTTTCAACGAACTATCGACATTCCCATGGGAACTAACTGTGCCCCTCTTCTTGGCGACTTGTTCCTTTATTCATAAAAGGCTGACTTCATACAGGAACTTCATAGGAAGAAAGAAAAGAAGTTAGCGGTATCATTTAACTTTACTTTCCGCTATATAGATGATGTTCTCTCACTAATTAATTCAAAATTTAGTGACTATGTTGAACGCATCTATCCCATCGAACTTGAGATAAAGGATACAACAGATACAGTTAAGTCTGTCTCATATCCTGACTTACATCTAGAAATTGACATTAAGGGTCGGTTGAAAACAAAACTTTACCACAAAAAGAGATGATTTCAGCTTCCAAATTGTGAACTTTCCATTTCTATGTACCAACATTCCAGCAGCGCCTGCAAACGGAGTATATATCTCCCAGTTGATACGATATTCCAGGGCTTGTATTTCCTATCATTATCAGGAAGCTATTAAACCAAGAGTTCCAAGTGCTGAAGATGAAATCATCCCTTCGTAAATTTTACGGACGCCATCACGAGTTGGTTGACTGTTATGGAATATCCGTTTCACAGATGGTAGTGGATATGTTCCAAATGTCGTAACTTCAATCCCGTCCTCTTTTCTCTGAATGTGACCTACCAAATTAGACTTATTACCGGGTTTGTACTAACATGAGCAACACGACGGGTGCCACATGTGGAGCAGGATCTGGTTACCCTTCCGGAGCACCAGTTTTTGGTGGAGTTCGTGTTGCTCAGTCTCTAGTTTTCTATGTTGTGTTTTGTGTTCTATTTTTTGTCTGTTTGTCTTTTTCTTTTTTAGCCATAGAGTTGTCAGTTTATTTTCGACTTATGAGTTTGAATGTCCCTTTGGTATCTATCGCTTCTCTCTTGAGATATAAAGGTAGACTGCAAATCTAAACAAGAAAAGATATACGAATTATTTAATGATCAATACCGTCAATCGACTCGAATTATTGCTCTTATATGGCAACTTATACCATTGTCGAAAACTCAAGTATATAGTGACCAAGAGCGGCAATTAGTCTTTTTGCTGAAAAAAAATCGGAAGATACTAATACCTTGTTGATAAATATTCCGTATCAAATTCACAAATAATACATGATGGTCTTGAAGTATAGATTCTAGGTACTGACTTTGTTTATCATCTTAAATACGTGTTATAGTGTTCTTTTTATTTGTCTTTGTATATTTTTCAACTTTACTGTTTAGTCCATTTTTGGTAAAATACTTTTCGCGTGGCTCGGTATTTATACATCCTTCCATTGTGTCATTGTGCTATGGACTTTTTTGTATTCTTGTCTTTCATTTTTGCTTATGTGCTTTGTATATAGAGTGTTTTATGCCATTTTGTTTTTCTTTGTTATAATAGTTGTTTGTTTTTATAGTTATTTGTTTTTATAGTGATTAAGATTATGACAATGTTGACTGCTGTACCCCTATTTTTGACATTTTTACCTATTATGTCTGTTTGTTTTGCTCACACATTGTTGTCAATATAATGGACTTCTATCCGACTGTCATATAAGTGAGAGGTTTAGCTAGGTATAAAACCAGGTTTAATCCACCATTTTCTACATAAGGAAATGCCTGTACCAAGTCAGGAATATGACAGTTGTTTTCCATTCGTTTGATGTGTTTGAGCTTTTGATTTTGCTATTAGATAAGAGACTTTCCGTTTTGAATTTTCCTTGGAGTTCGGTCTTTTTTGTTATTTTACTTTTTTCATACAACCGAACAACTATCACAACGTTTTGAACGCGTAAAAGTAGTTTTACTAACTAATTCATTTTATTTCATATTCTCAACCAAAAAAACATTTTGTTAAGACCAATTGCCGATAAAAAGAATAATGGCATTTTATTTTTTGAAACTGAATCCATTAGTGTGTGGTTGGTGTGTGGTGGGGTTTTGTGTGGTGATGTTGGTGTTGTGTGTGTTTGCGGGAAAAGGTGGGGCTGTTATCGTACACATATGAATATTGAATAATATAACGAGCATATCCTTCGTTTTCCCTCATGAGCAAACAATTAGTTTACACATCCCTTTAATAGTTTAGTTGTAGTAGTATCGATTTATTTAGAAATTCAAAATTTGAATTAAATGCGATCATATAACACAAATATAAAACTCTTAAAACATTTTATTTTCAGTGCTGTAGTCCTCGCCTTCAAACTACCAGGGTTCGATTCTCAGTTAAACTTGTCAAGAGAGGTGGTTGTCGGTATTTTTAATGGAACAATCCGATGGTGGAACGATACACTCATCCAGCAAAGTAATCCACACTTTACATTCCCGTATCATCGGTTAATTGTCTTAGCAAGAGCTGATAAATCCGGAACCACTTCGCTGTTTACCGAAGCACTCTCTTCATTTAGTTCTGCATGGGATAATACGTATGGAATATTTTCAAATGGTGTTAGTTCAATTAATAACTCGCATGACAGGTGGGAACCAGATGTTATAACTTATTTTGGTAAAACGTCTGCTGGTGTTTCAGGAATTTTAATGTCTTTCGATTTTTCTATTGGATATTTATCAACTGGCAGTGCAGAAGAATCTGGTTTGCAAACAGCATATATCGAAAACAGAAAGGGTTTCTTCTGTCAGGCAACTGCACATAATGTGCAAAACTCAATGGATTATTTTGCCCAAATAAATTCAGATCTTACATTTTCCTTACACAACGCAGGTAGTGAAACGTCGTATCCTATCGCTGGATTTACTCATTTCATTGCATACAAGACATCAATGTCAAGCTGTTTATCTGCCAGAGAATTTATAAGATATGTAGACTGGTTCATGACAGATTCCGAACAACGCAAAGTTTGTATTTCCTATGGTATGGCACCATTGAGTACCAGTATGGTGGCGAGGATCACTGAAAATGTCCTTAAAAAGTTTACGTGCCAAGGTCAATCTGTTTGGGATATGATGAAAGCTAATATTGCAGCAGAAAATAAGCAGCCAGTGACATGGATAGTCCCTGTAGCTGTTTCAGTACCATTGTTTTTATTAGTTGTTCTAAGTTTTTCTAGTTATATATGCTTTCAAAGGATCAAATTCTATAGAAAAATCAACAATGATGACTGGTTTATTCCGATTGAAGATATAATATTTTTTTATGACCAGAAGGTTTTGAATTCACTTCAGTCTAAGTTCATTAGCGGAAAGTCAATATTTTCTCTTAATTCTTCAACACAGGCATCAGAGTGTCCAGATTTAATTCAACAAGTTTTGCAGTGGCCAGGGAAATGGAATAGCGAAACAGTCGGATTACGTTTATTACAAGTACAACAATTAAAAAAATAACTCGACCTATGAAGGCGAAAATGTTGGTTATGAAAGATAGGTTTTTCATAATAATGTAGTAAGATTCTTTGGATTGACGGAGCTAGACTCTGATCATTATATCATCAGCGAATATTGTGGTAAAGGTCAGCTGATCGATCTTTTACAAAACGAGAAATTTAACATGAGTAAACAACTTAAATTGTCTATATCGGTTGACATTGCTAGTGGAATGCATTATTTACATTCTAAAAATATAATCCACGGAAATTTGAAGTCGACAAAGTGCCTTATTGATTCAAAGTGGACAGTTAAAATATGTGATTGGGAATACAACTCTTTGATCATATGTCAAGATGAAAAAAGGAATTCTTTACACGCACTTCGCAAAAATAACCGTGTGGAGGAAACAACCTTTGCAATAAAATATCAAGAGTTTTGGGTTGCACCAGAGATAATTCGACTGGAATATAAATGCAACCCTACAACTGCATCTGATGTTTATAGCTTCGCTATTATATTACAAGAAATTTATACGAGAGAGGATCCTTATTCGGAACTCGCCGATTTAATGTCCCCGGAAGATGTAGTCAATGCTGTTGTTCAGATTGGAGGTATTCGTCCGAAACCTATCGACGATATGCCCATCAGTGTTCGTCAGTGTATGGAGATCGCCTGGGGGCATTCTCCTGAGGATAGACCCTCCTTTGAACAGATTTTGAAAATGCTAAAAAGATCAAGTCCGATTTCTAAATCTGTTTTGGATTCTATGATGGAAACAATAGAGGAATACACGGTTCTTCTAGAGGAAAAAATTGACGAAAAGACCGTCGAGTATAACATGACAATACAACATTTACAACACATCTTAAATACATACCTCCCGAAACCAATAATACATTCTCTGACAGATGGTAAAACACTTGGGGTTAGACGAATAGGACCTGTTGGTATAATATACATTGATGTGAGAAACTTTCATTACCTGATTGCAGGAATGAAGAAAATAAATAACAAAATAAAAAGTATAGAAAATTTTCATTCTAGATTCAAAATTCTAGCTGAGGAATTTTCGGCATTTATTTACAGTATTAGTTTGGATTCTGTTGTGTTCATACTTGGCATGGATTGTGCTGAAAGAGGGCTAACTCCATACCATGTAAAACGGCAAATATGTGTCTTCAACTGAACAAAATCATAAAAAATAATATACGTCCGAAAGATTTGAAATACTCAATATGTGCTACTTTGGACGTTTTACATGAAAAAGTTTTAGATAAAAGCGGGCGTTACCAGATTTTCGGAAGTGCATTAGACAAGGTGACTACCATTTCAAAGGCTGCGAAACATTTCAGTGTTTTTATATCTCTGCCTTTATGTGCTAAAATTAAAGCATATGATTGCTTCCTGGTGACTGAAGTTATCGATTCGCAGGTAAGATATTTGTCAAATCATAAAATACAAATAAACATAGTTGCAGTGCAATTCATGATTAATTAAACAAACGATTTCAAAGAGCAGGTAGCCCTAAACGTATCATTTATCTTTAGTAACAATGGTGGGCATTTATTTTCAATGGCGTTTTGGTTAATAATTGGTATCACAAATGTATAATTTGACCACAGTGTGGTAGTAACTGGCCTTTGATGGCTTTTCTTAAATTCATTTATTTATTTCATTCCTGATGAATTGTAAATAACAAGAGTAATTATCAAACAATAATTATTGATCTGTATTCTGTTAGACTTGTCCTTTTTTCCGTAAAACTTCATAAGGAGCTTTTGAAGAAGAATATAAAATGATTTATCATTTAACTTCACGTTCTGTGTTTTTGGCTAATTGAATAGTTCAAAGTTTAATATCTTTGTTCAGCCCATCACCCCATAGAACTTAAAAGTCTGATCCATGTCTTGACTAACTACGGGGGTTTTGGTTGTTTTTTTTTTTTTTTTTTTTTTAAAGTTTTCAGTATTGAATTTTGCGATATTTTATTTATTCATGTATCTTTTGTTTCGACGGGAAAAAGTAAATAAAAATACCGAACCATAAGGAAAATTCAAAACAGAAAGTCCTTGATGAAATGGCAAAATCAAAAGCTCAAACACATCAAACGAATGGAAAACAACTGTCAGATCCCTGACTTGGTACAGGCATTTCCTCATGTAGAAAATGGTGAATTAAACCTGGTTTTATAGCTAGCTAAACTTCTCACTTGTATGACAGTCGCATAGAATTCCATTATCTTGACAACAATGTGTGAGCTAAACAAGCAGACATAAAAGGTAAAAATGTCAAAAATTGGGGTACAGCAGTCAACCTTGTGTTATAATCATAAAACAAATAACTATTTTAACAAAGACAAAAAAAATGGCATATAGACACTCTAAAGACAAAGTACATAAGCAAAAGTCATGTCTTTCCTTTGTCCTTAAAACCTAAATTCGGTAAAGTAATGAGATTAGAAATTACTTTTACCAGTGATTTATGAAATAAGTGATGTCTTTGTATTAGACAAGGTACATTGACCAAACCGCTATTGTCTGATGCACAGTCACTAGATCTTATGAATCAATGTATTTCAACAGAGGTAAGACGACGGGGTCGCTAGTAGAGCAGAAATTCGCCTTTTCAGAATCTAATGCATTCTGGGTAATATTTTTAAAAGTGTACACCAAAACGTTGTAATTGGCTAACAACGTTCTAAACAATGGAAATCAACCAACGGCTTGACGTTCTTTTCAATTAGGGAGTACAAACAATGAATTTACCCATTGTCCTTTAGATTCTGAAACGGCGAATTTCTGACCGGAAGTTCCTGGGCACTTGAGTTCAACCTCGTGTGGTGGAGACTGCGTGTTACTCAATCTTAAATTTTCTATGTAGTGATTTGTGGACCGTCCTTTGTCGATTTCATTTTGCCGTGTTGTTGTTTTATTTTCTTTGACTTATAGTTTTGGATTGTCCTATTGGTATTTTCGCCCTGTTTTTCTAGGAATTGAGAGCAAGGGTCGGCTGATTCCGACAACTTTTACTGGAATATGACAGCATCAAATGTGACATTCATAATGCTAGGTGTCGACTGGCAACAACTACCCTACATGCTTTTATCTTAGGAGATCGTTAATACATCATTTCCTTTAATATAGCTTGCTATTTCAATTTTCGTTCAAATGAGGGAAAGGAGTAGACATGCTTACCATTAGTTAAAGGGTGTCATTTCGGTGGTGACAGGAGTTGCCAGTCATAATTTGTAAAGGTGATTATCAATATATTATTTCTATTCAGTTTGTTTTGCTGTGCGGGTGTCTAGTTACATATCCATGTCCTGTAAAAGAAGACATTAAATCCAGACGTTCTGTGTTTGGAGAATGTCATACTCTCTGCACGTAAAAGAACCCTTGCAATACATTTTTATGTATCCATAGTTGGCATATTATAAGGAAAACATGTTTTCTCAACCCAACATATTATCTTATTCAAGAGGCAGCGCCTTCATTCCTGCTAACCAACTTTGCGGAACCTATATAACTAAGTTATTCTTTTTTTTCAATTTGTTCTCGTACTGAGACTCCAAGTACTCGCAAAGCGGTTTGTTTTCGTACCGGCAGACAAAGCAGCCAATAATGTAGTGGTGGTGTGACGCATATACTACACGGAAGTTCTTCAAAACGAAATTATCAATTCTTCTACATTCAGGTCCGAACGCTCCACAGAGAGTCAAATTGTCAAAAAAGCATATCACTGCCACTACCAAGCTTAAAGCCTCTTCCGAACATTTGAAAGTCCCGACTATGTACTGGTTACCTAAATTACACAAACATCCATTTAAATTTCGCTTCATCTCCGCATCTAGTAAGTGTTCCACTTCTAATCTGTCAATGCTTCTAACTACTTCCCTTACTACTATCAAAGAACTTGTTATTAACTTTTGTAATAAAGTTTATGAAAATAATGGTATTAATTATTTTTGGTGTGTTAAAAAATCTGTAGAGGTTTTAGATAAAATACTTGCTTTTGATGGGCCTTTTAATTCTGTTGACAGTTATGATTTTTCTACTCTCTACACTACACTTCCACACAATCTTATCAAGAAAAAAAAATCATATTTAATTAAATGGTCTTTTGAAAAATCTCATTGCAAATTTATTTGCTGTAACTCGTTTAAAGCCTTTTTCTGTAACGAAAAAGTAAAGTATGCTAGATACACTTACTGGAAATATGAAGATATGATTGAAGCTTTAAATTTTCTCCTGGACAACATATATGTACGTTTCGGCGATTAAGTGTATCGACAGGTTGTAGGTATTCTTATGGACACTAATTGCGCCCCTTCAATAGCAGATTTATTCCTGTATTGCTATGAATCACAGTTTATGGCCAAACTCAGTAAAGACACGTCATTGTTACATTTGGTTGACATATTCAACAATACCAACCGTTATCTGGATGATATTTTTTCGTTAAATAATCCAGAGTTCTCTAAATATACTACCGAAATTTACCCAAAAGAAATGACTTTAAATAAATCTAACATAAACAGCAGTAGTTGTCCTTTTCTAGATTTAGACATTTCAATTTCTAAAGGGAAACTCCATACAATAATTTACGACAAAAGAGACAATTTTTGTTGGAGTTCCTTTGGCTTCATCATACGGTGTTTATATATCCCAACTCGTTCGTTCATTATGCCCGTGTGTGTAGTGATGTTATAGATTTTAACGAACGTAATCAATGCATCACTGGTAAATCATTAAGTCAGGGATTTCGTTACCATAAATTCTTTCATAGATACAAAGATATTTGATTAGTAAATTTGGCTGTACATGTGGAAAACTTATTAAAAACGGTATTTCACATCGTAAGTTTTACGGTAATATTGTACTAAAAGCTCGGAAATCTCTATGTGATCCGTGTAAACTCGTCGAACCTTTAAACAAACTTATTAGTAAAGGTCATCTTATTAATGTTGTAATGAGATCTTTGAATATTGTTTAAATTGGCACCAACATCGATTTTGGCATCAACAAATTAAAACATAACTTAATTTATATTCTTTTCAAACGTTTTTTTTTTTTTTTTTTGATGTATAAATATACATCCACGTTTATTTTCTATTTAGAGATTGCTTTATCTATATATAACATGTAACATATTTATTTCAAGGTTAAATCCGAACTATCCTACTGCCTGTCGATACTTTTATTTTGGCATTGCACAAGTCATGTCTTCTTTGACTGTCCATGGTGTTAAAACACTAAATCCCTTGGATGTGTTTTAATTGATTTTAGTCTCTGATGCATGATTTTTTATTATTAATTGTTTTTGGCTAGCCTTTTTTATAGGTGTTTCTCGTTTTTATATAGATTAGACCGTTGGTTTTCCTATTTTAATTGTTTTACACTAGTCATTTTGGAGCCCTTTTAAAGCTTGATGTTCGGTGTGAGCCAAGGCTCTGTGTTGAAGGCCGTACTTTGACCTATAATTGTTTACTTTTTACATATTGTGACTTGGATGGAGAGTTGTCTCAGAGACCTGAGATCATCCTGGGTTTTTTAGTGGGGTTCGTGTTGCTCAATCTTTAGTTTTCTATGTTTTGTTTTGTAAAAATGCTGTTTGTCTTTCCGCTCTTTATTTTTGTCAATGTGTTGTCATTTTGATTACAACTTATGAGTTTGAATATCCCTGTGTCATCTTCCGCCTATCTTTATAAGACAGATTATTTTAAACTGTCATTGCAAAATATTATTTTATATAGCCATGAAGTTAATCAATCGTCCAAAGTATGGAATGGCACAGTAAACATACAACTCTTGAGTATCGACTGTCATACAAGTGATAGGTTTAGCTAGCTATAAAACCAGGTTTAATCCACCATTTTCTACATAACGAAATGCCTATACCCAGTCAGGAATATGACATTTGTTTTCCATTCGATTGGTGTGTTTGAGCTTTTGATTTTGCCATTTGATAAGGGACTTTCCGTTTTGAATTTTCCTTGGAGTTTGTTTTTTATTGTTATTTTACTTTTTGACAAATTCTTTTGATAACTGATATGAAGACTAGTCAAATTTCATGCAGAAGTCCTGCAAACTTCCAACATGTTCCTGCAAAACAAAAAAAAACAATATTTCAATCTTTTACTATAATCTTGCAAGAAAAAAATAATAACTTTATTCGGAAACAGAACGTAGCTTAATAGAAGATTTTTCTCAATTTTAATGTTTAACATGTATTATTTTCAGTTGATTGGCGAAAATGTTTTTCGCTTGGAAAGACGAAATGAGACTATTATGGAGGAAGACATAGATGTTTTGACTTTAGATGAAGATGATGAACATACAGGGTCGGTGGATTCTGGACTAGATGTACGAATAACTAAACTAAAGGAGAGTATTGATGAAAATTGTAGTTGAAGTGTCGTTGAAGCTGATCAGTGTTTTAAATTCGAAATGGGGAGAAGGGTTAAAACATGGATCTGTAGTGTTTATATGATACTAGGCCTTAGAAATCCAGACATTTATAAAGCAGAATTGGGATATGAACTACAAAACTTTCGAACTCATAAGGGGCTTTTTATTATTATTTTTTCATCCGACTTGTAGTTATTACGATGTTGTATTTTCAAATCTTAAAAAAAGTTTCTCGATATAAAATTTATTGGAACGTTTGAAAAATTAAAAAGATATGTTCAAATCAATAGTGTTATTTACCTATCAAGAATGATTGATATAAAAGAATCCATAAAATACTTATTGCTATAATAGGCAAGTTGAAGATATATTTTGACGGAATGATTTGCCTATGAAAACTAAAGAAATTCATTCAATCTTCAATTTGAAGTTGCAGGGATAGAATATAAAAATTTCTTCCAATTTCTTTCTTTCGTTACTACAATCCTTTCCCCCTTTCCCCGAATGTGACCTACCGAATAAGACTTATTACCGGGTCTTTACTTACATGAGCAACACGACGGGTGCCACATGTGGAGCATGATCTGCCTACCCTTTCCGGAGCACCTGAGATCACCCCCAGTTTTTGGTTGGGGTTCCTGTTGGGCAGTCCTTAGTTTTCTATGTTGTGTTTTGTGTACTGTTGTTTGTCTGTTTGTCTTTTTCTTTTTTAGCTATGGCGTTGTCAGTTTATTTTTGATTTATGAGGTTGAATTTTCCTTTGATACCTTTCGCCTCTCTTTTCCAAGCCAATGTAAGATTAGTTTAAATGGTCACATTTGTGTCATGATTCATAAGTAAAATGAAACTTTCAATCCAAATGGCAATCACAAGTTATAATGTATTAAACATGTCTATAGTCTTCATATTGAGAATAAAAAGTATTTAATACTTTATCTTCTCTTCTTTTTGCATGGAGGATATTTACTTACGTAAATATATCTTGAATATTCGTTTCCTGTAATACATGTATATATGCTCGGTAACGAGCCATTCATTTGTTTCAGTGATGTATTCGTGTTTGTATTTGAAGCGAGACGAGTTTAAATATTTTATAACGGATGTATGGAGTGTTTGTAATTGAAGCGTGACGAGTTTGAATCATTTATAACAGATGTATGGAGTATTTGTAATTGAAGCGTGACGAGTTTGAATCATTTCTAACGGATATATGGAGTGTTTTCATTATAACCTTAGCATGCACAATTCAATCTATAATGAATAACAAATTACATAGAATATACTAGACGATACCATCGTCGTTTAAATGAATATTACAAAAAAAATATTGAAATATTCAGAAAGAATAACAACACATTTTAACGCCGTCGGCTGCTCCATACGAGCAGACTGTACCATTATGATCCTAACAACGCTGTCGGGTGCTTCATACGGACAGACTGTACCATAATGATCCTAACAACGCTGTCGGTGCTTCATACGGACAGACTGTACCAATATGACCCTAACAACGCTTTCGGGTGCTTCATACGGGCAGACTGTACCATTTTGATCCTAATAACGCTTTTCGGTGCTCATACGGGCAGACTGCACCATTATGATCCTAACAACGCTGTCGGGTGCTTCATACGGACAGACTGTACCATTATCTTGCTAGGAATATATGGAAAGAAATGTCGAAAATATTCATAACATATTATTTACTCTTCTATATTCAAATTTTTTATTTTAACTTTGTGTGAAAAATGTAAATAAGTACTGGGTCCACTGATCGTATGCCTTTGTTAATTCAAATAGCAGCGCACACGAATTTCTGAAGAAAAAATTGTTTGTCTCATTTTTTATTTCATATATTTTGTGTTGATTACAATCAATAGACATCAACATCTTCTCTTGGACAACTATAGTCAAATTCCAAAGAATTTCAAAGTTTAAGGACGTTTAATAGTGGTCTTTATTATATCAGCATATATTAAAGATTAGTACCCAAGGTTATTTAGACTCATTGGGTAATAGTGTTATTCAGAACTATACCAATGCCACCATTTTTTAAATATACAATGTAGGATCTATGCTTTAATATTTTGTATACAATTCTTATTTATTAAAAACATCAGGTGGACTTTTGTCTTTCATTATAGCTGGATTGTGATTTATTAAGAAATGTTGGTACTTGACGTCCTGTGGCATATAGTTCATGCATATTAAAGACGAGAGAAGATAACACATTAGTCTATAGGATCTGAAATGTGGATACACCGTGAGAAATGAGAGATAACCACTTGTAAATAACTTTGTCTATGGTAGAAAAAGACATTTAGATTAATCAGGTTACGAAAGGACCTTTCCGAACAGTTGTTACCAGTTTGGTTACGTATTAACCTGTTGTCTAGAGTCTTAACATTTCATTCCAACTCTGTAACCTATTGTTATTAATGACATGCCACACTTTGAGAAAGCAAGAACGTGATGGATGATGACGACGAGGAGGAGGAGGAGGAGGAGGAGGAGGAGGAGGGAAAAGGAGGAGGTGGTGGTGTGATTTATGATGATGGCGGTGGTAATTGTGCGATTGTTTAAAACACTTTTTCATATTGCTGTGATTGCCTTTTATGATATTGATCACATATCATTTGTTACCGTATATTAGTCTCTGTGATGTCATAGAATATGGATTTCCCTAAAATTTACATAACGTGTTTTTATCTTGGCTTTGTCAATAACACGCTTTCATATACAGACAAATGTAAGGTTCATTAAGGTTTTATTTTAAGTGTATTTCGTAAAAGCTTTCCGGAAAAATAGAAAAATAGCGAAAATAATTGATGCACGTAAAGCTGGCATGTATATTGATCATGAATTTGAATTGATATGAGGCACGGTTTCTATAAAAAAAAATATGACATGCATACTAATTGATTTTGAGACTTAAGAAATGATTAGATTAAGAAATACAAATATACCTGTGTTAAAGTGTTTCTATTACTTATTCCACGTAAACAATGTATCAGTGACACAAGGTTCAAACTTCTCCCATTGTTTGTTAATGCGGACTTGAGCGGTAAATACAAAATATTTAAATTAAGGCGACAGTAGTTCTCGTTATCTCGTTATTCGATTAAAAAGAGAACAAACAGGCCTGGTAAACCATCAAATCTCAACCAAATGGTTAAGCGAGAAAAAAGTTTACTGGTACTTCCTGTTGAGCTTTTCTGGTATAAAATATCAAAAATATAGATAGGGTAGGTCGACTTTTCTTCAATTCATTGTTAATTTGTGAATATTTTGTTTACTAGTAGAATGTCATGCCATTGATAACTTAATGAGATCTTGTCTCGTTTACTACTATAATTTAAAATGACATCGGAATCACTTTTCCCCGCAGGTCAGTGCAGCCAGCTCAGTGAGTTTTTGACAAAATAGCAGTGAGTTCATCAATAAAGCTAACGTATATATTGGTATATTAGTGTTTTTCTTAATCAGTATCAACGTTTAATAACAGTTTTTACTATTTCTTTACAAATATGATTATTTTAAGCTGAATTTGTCATAAATTATGTCAGGTTGAGATTGCCTGGTATCGTTTATGATATTCTGGAACAATGTTGAGAGCTTCTGTTGAATAAAACTTTCAACTAGCAAATTATCAATCGGATACGATCGTCAATATTCACGAACCTTCAATATAGTGGTTGTCATTTCAACTTGTTTCTAGTTTTGAAATTGGTTTTGTATGATCGAGCCCTGTTGGTCTAATACAGATACTAAAGAGTGGTGACTTTTCAAGTCTAGAAAAAAGAGATGGAAAGTCTAGCGATGAGTGAAGATTTAAAGTCTATCTAAAGATGTAATGTCCAACGTTGGAGAAGTAAAGTCTAGTGCACAAGATGTAAAGTCTAGTGCTCAAGATGTTAAGTCTAGTGCTCAAGATTTGAAATAGGAAAACAAAGGACATGGGATATCTATCTATGACAAACAATCCGTACATGCACAGCAAAAACACAAAAAGCAAAGGAACAACACTTTTAAATGCTGTTCTTCATCTCAAAGTCATAGTGAGGCCTTCAACACGGAAATAACTCTCACCTCACTGCAGGTTTAAGACGGCCCCTAGCACCGGATTGAGCGGCATTCTTTGTAAGAATTACACCACCTAATCGAGCCAGGTAAAAAAAAAACATGCTGGAAAATAGTACATATTTAAAACAAAGTAGTTCCTTCGCATGGGTGTAAATATCAAACTATGTAGAATATATTTTGGTAATTTCGGTATCAAATGGAAGGTGAAGGATTGGTGATCCTTGCAGAGCACATTTTGACTGATAATTTTGAATAAAACAAAAAATGTATGAATGAATTCTTAAAATTGAGGGCAAAATTGCCTGTTTCTCAGACATGAAGTACCTGGTTTGTTGTATCCAAAGTTCTGGTAACAAGAAAAGGAATCACTCAAATGGATTGAAATTTTAATTTGAAGCAAATTTTGGGGACATTTGCGACATTTTCATCCCCCTTTTTGCAATTTGTAAATAAATGCAGATTGTTGCCATGGTGTTTTCTGCTCTTTGGTCGGGTTGTTGTCTCTAGACACATTCCCTATTTCCATTCTCAATTTTATTACACCAAAAGATATAACATTTCACCATTTTAACCTATTATGCTGTTTTATACATATGCATATACATTTATTCTTAACAGTAAGCCTTATTTAAAGATATATATAAAGATAGGGAGTGGTTAAAAATGATGAGTGTCAATTTTTTTCCTAACTGTGTTTTCCTACCTTAAGTCAAACGCTGGGTATCTAAAGTCCAAAAGAAGCAAGTCCAGTGCTGCAGAAGCAAGGTCAAGCGATAGAGATGTAAAGCCTAGCTATGTAGCGCAGTCCTGGGGATGTAAAACCCAGCGATGTAGTCCAGTGGACAGTAATACTGGATGACTTCTAGAGCGATGGAACTTTGCTTCTACAGCGCTGGACTTTACATCACCTGCGCCGGACTTTACACGTACAACGTTTAACTTTATATCGACAGCGATTGTCTTTATATCTTCTGCGTTAGATTTAACATATCCAGCGCTAGACTTTCCATTTGAAAACCACTATACAAAAATAATTAGGAATTTTGACGGTCATATCCAATTGACAATTTGCTAGTTGAAAGTTTTATTCAACAGAAGATCTCAACTTTGGTCCAGAATATCACAAACGATACCAGACAATCTCAACCCGACATACTTTTTAACTTATTCAGTTTAATAAAATCATATTTGTAAAGAAATAGAAAAAAATGTTAAAACGTGTTATTAAAGAAGAATACTTATATATTGATATATACGTTAGCTTTATTGATGAATTCACTGTCATTTTGTCAAAAGCTCACTGAGCTAGCCGCACTTAGAAAAGTGATTTCCGTGTCAAAGTCGACCTACCCTATCTGTATTTTTGATATTTTATGCCAGCAAAGCTCAACAGAAAGTGCCAGTAAACTTTTTTCTCGCTTAACCATTTGGTTGAGATTTGATGGTTTACCAGGCATGACAAAGGAAACAAAACAAGTTGCTTTCTTTAAAAAAAAAAGAAAAGCAATACGTGAACCCAAGACCGCTGACTGGTTGTTGTTTGTTTTTTTTTTTTTTTTTTTTTTTTAATTTCGATTTGATATAATGGACTGTGGATAGAATACGGTAATGATGATGTTAAAACAAACATCTTTATTATGGAAAATATGTAAGTGTGGGTAGATTCTTGCTTGCACAAGTCAATTAAAAACACTGTTTAATTTTAGTTGTAAATAGAAAAGTGTATACAGCTTCCATTTGAATGTACCTATTAAGGTTGGGAGTTAACATCATTTTTTCGTGCTTAATATACAAAGTCCTAATATGATTGCAATTCCCAGTTTCTGCAAACTGGATGTCTTAAGCAAATTGCACAGACCAATCTCATTATAAATGTCAGCACTCGGTTTGCTTTATAATCTAGATGCATTTATTTTATCTTTCATATCTTTATATTTTGTTTCCTGGATGCTTTCAATTATTCTTATGTTCATTATTAAAGCTGTCTCTTCTCATGGTAGAG
The DNA here is from genome assembly GCA_017311375.1 of Mytilus coruscus. Lineage (NCBI taxonomy): Eukaryota > Metazoa > Mollusca > Bivalvia > Mytilida > Mytilidae > Mytilus > Mytilus coruscus. The sequence goes on along the minus strand of CM029600.1, from coordinate 100,659,430 downwards.
GTGGTATAGAGAATTTAAAAGTTCAATTTCCATATGGAGTGTAACTTCGTTGGCATGCAACTTGCAAGAAGGTTTCGTATTTTGCTCTTCAGAGTAACACACCAGCTTCATTAGGACCTCTTATATACTAACAATTATTTTGTCTCACAAGTTTAAGAATTTCCTGAAGTTACTTAAATAGATCCAAATATTCTTGTTTTCAAGTTTTATAGATACCTGAACATGCTCTCAAAAGAATCAATCTATATAAAAAAATATGTAGATATGTATAGATAGAATAGAGAATGGAAACGGGGAATGTGTCAAAGAAACAACAACCCGACCAAAGAGCAGAAAACAGTCCAAGGCCACCAAGAGTCTTCAACGCAGCCAGAAAATTCCGCAAAAGCAGGCGGTTTCAGCTGGCCCATAAACAGTTATTTATAGTAGTTCAGCAAAATGGACGCCACACAGAGATCCGAAATATACCAATGAACTAAAATTTAAAAACACACAAGACAAACAAAGGCTAGAGGTTCCTGACTTGAACCCAAAATTGCGGCGGGGTTAAACATGGTTAAACAGGTACCAGGATTAAAATTTTGCACGTCAGACCAGCGTTTCGTCTACAAAAGATTCATCAGTGACGCTCTAAAAAAGTTAAAAAGGCCAAATAAAGTACGAAGTTCAAGAGCATCGAGGAGCTAAAATTCCGAAAGGTTTTGCCAAAAGCAGCTAATTAATCTATACCTGGAGTCGAAAATCCTTGGTTTTCTTGCGCACTCATATTCTGGATTAGAATATGCATTTGCGTCATCACGTATATTTATTCTAGGTTCAAATCTGATGCTAGTTGAATTCGGATGTCAAACTACCTATCCTCAAGTGGTTTGTCACTGTCATTTAATCCGGAATGTGTGTAAACGAAACCGATATTGTTGACAAATCGGATTTACAAAATCGCACCATATTGCAAAGATTTAGAAGATATAAGGTTGAATTAATAAAACAAAAACAAAATGAATCGAAATTTAATTTACATACATTTAATAATTTTATTCCAAAAATTTAAAATATACTATCAATAAACACAAAAGAGGGACGAAAGATACCAGAGGGACAGTCAAACTCAAAGATCGAAAACAAACTGACAACGCCATGGCCAAAAATAAAAAGACAAACAGACAAATAATAGTACAGATGACACAACATAAAAAACTAAAGACTAAGCAACACAATCGTCAAGTATTACTGAAGGACATTTATTTATCAAATAATCTCTACTTCAAGTCTAACTTTCCAATTTATGAATATATTGCTATACGAAATATAAGCAGAGACTTACAAATCCATACTGAAACGGTATGAAATAACTAACGTAGCAATTATTAATATAAATCATTACTAGTATAAACTTCATATATTAATTACGAGGCTCTTTTTATTATAAATCTTCATTAAGAAAGCCCAAAGCCAAACAACGAAAGCCAAGAATGTATAAGTACTAGAAAACGCGAAAGATAACTTAAAAGAATAACCAACCCAATTGAAAACGCGAGAAGCTCAATGACCAAAGATAACTTAAAAGAATAACCAATACACTTGAAAACGCGAGGTACTCAATGACCAAAGATAACTTAAGAGAATAACCAATCCACTTGAAAACGCGAGGTGCTCAATGACCAAAGATAACTTAAAAGAATAACCAATCCACTTGAAAACGCGAGGTGCTCAATGAGCAAAGATAACTTAAAAGAATAACCAATCCACTTGAAAACGCGAGGTACTCCATGACCAAAGATAACTTAAAAGAATAACAAATCCACTTGAAAACGCGAGGTGCTCAATGACCAAAGACAACTTAAAAAGAATAACCAATCCACTTGAAAACGCGAGGTGCTAAATGACCAAATATAACTTAAAAGCTTAAAAAGAATAACCAATACACTTGAAAACGCGAGGTGCTCAATGACCAAAGATAACTTAAAAGAATAATCAATCCACTTGCAAACGCGAGGTGCTCAATGACCAAAGATAACTTAAAAGAATAATCAATCCACTTGAAAACGCGAGGAGCTCAATGACCAAAGATAATTTAAAAGAATAACCAATCCACTTGAAAAAAGCGAGGAGCTATATGACTAAAAATAACTTAAAAGAATAACAAATCCACTAGAAAAAAGCGAGGATCTATATGACTAAAAATTACTTAAAAGGAATTACTGATTCATCCAAGGCAAAAATTTTCTTAATAATTTCTGAATAAATAAAATGTGATTTCAAAACAATGGTAATACTATGTTATAAATCATGTCAGCACCGAAACACTGACTACAGAGCTAGATATACACTAGGAGACTTACTGTTATATATATATATTTATACAATATATACAATATATAAACGCCTAAAAAGTGTACAAAACAACAACAATAACAAACAAAAGAAACTATAAATGTAATTATTTATAAATATTTCGGATAACAGATATCCTTCATCAGTATGATTATGATGTTAAATGAATCCTATCGATCTACTTTGATTAAACCTTATTTGCTATATAATTGAGCTAAATAATATGGCCTTCCAAATACCGTTTTGATTCCTAACATCACTGAAGAGACATTAATTGTCGAAATCCGGATATGGTTTACAAATTTTTGCACCTCATGTTTGCGGTATACCATCTTTTCCGCAAGTTTATTGTTTTCTGTTTGGTATTAAATTAATAATTAAGATCAATTTGTTACATCTGGTGATCCGTTTAATTGGCAATCGCCATGGCAGTCAGCAGGGTTTAGGAACATCCGTTGTTCGACCTGCTAGTCAAATGCGTTTTGTTGAAATATACTTTTTCGCTTTTGGTCTTTTGGAAAATGTTGTTTGTGCTGTATGTAGACCCCACTACCAAGAAATTTGTTTTGCATGCACACGTATAAAAATTGCGGTTTGTATCCAACGCAATCATAGGTTTGAACGTTGTTTTCAATTTAGACTTGTATATACAATATATGTATAGACCCATTGCTAGTAAATGAAATTAACATTATTTTTTCTAAATTAATTGCAGCCGAAATGCTAAAAACCAAAAACATTGAAACCCAATAATGTATAAGAATTTGAAAATGCGAGGAGTTATATGAAATCCATCTTAGCTCAACTTTGTCTTTTGGAGTTGGAATCTTAGTTTGTTAATTATTTCTAAGTTTATGAACCTAAAATTTCAAGAGTTTAATTGCGATTCATAACATATGACATAGAAAACTAAAGACTGATCAACACGAACCCCACCAAAAACTGGAGGTGATCTCAGGTGATCCGGAAGGGTAAGCAAAGTAAATGAAAAGTAAAATAACAAAACCACCGAACTCCAAGGAAAATTCAAAACGGAAAGTCCCTTATGAAATGGCAAAATCAAAAGCTCAAACACATCAAACTATTGAAAAACAACTTACTGTAATATTCCTGACTTGGTACAGGCAACTTAATAGTTAGTAGATGCATTTATTTTACAATGCAACTTTCAAGAAGGGATCGTTATAATGTCATGAGAATAGATTTAACGACTTTTTTCAAGAGCGTAATTGACAGCGTCATCCCTTCAATGGCTTCCATTTTCATGATTGAAAAAAAGATGATATAATGGGGAGATAATTGACTGAAAACAACAAGACAGTTTTCAAAGATGCTTATGACAATAAACAGCTAGGATTTAATAGAAAATGCATCAATCAATATCAATGTGTTATGCCTCTCGAGTTTACTTGCAAGAATTAATTAACAATTACATTTTCTGGTTTGATTGATTAATAGTACATCAATGCAAAATAATTATGTAAATTTGCATCAGCTAATTGAGGAAATAGTGGAAAACTACTAACTGATATTTATATCAATTGTTATTTAAATATCATACGTTTGATATCTGAAGTTTGATATGCATTGTACAAATGATTTAAGTAGGACGAACAAAACATACTTACCTTGTTATCTCTATAGCAATATGGATATTTGAACAGAAGACATCACCGACCTATATATGGTAATTTGTTTTACAATAACATCATTCAATTTAGTATTGTCCTCAGTATCACATAATTTTGATAGCATTACTCCTAATTTTAAACTCTTTGAAATCAAACACGCCATTTGGTTTATAGGGGCTCAGGACTGTTTATTATGTCTGGATGCATTGGAGATTGGCATTTCTTAAAATTGTTTTTGTACTGAGAATTAATAGAAAAATACAGATTCAGATCTTTTATTTAAATAAGGTTTTTCTTAAAGCCATCAGTTGTAAGCGTAAAAAATATTCAAATTCTATATTTAATTTTTGTTAATATACTTCAAAGAGTACATACTTTTTTAAAATGTGAGTTTTGCCTTTCTGGTGTTCTGGTATAAATACTAGAAGCCGATTTTTTAATGCGTTAGACCTTAAATGTTCTACATGTACTTCTCGGACCTGTATTTGATTATCAAAATGGTTATAAAAACTTGCATCAACCATTATTTCTCATCAACATTTTCTCCACAATATTGTTACTATTGGATGTGTCTATCAATGTTGTAACCATATTTAGATACGGTCAAGGGATTCGCTGCTTGGCATATATGATGACAAGTATGGAAATGAAAAGAGGGAGGATCAATTTCCCCTGCATTTGTTCAACTTGCAGGGTCAAAATCTGAAATGCCGCCAATTCCTCTGGAAGTTAAATATCAAAGCGTTTATATCATAAACTTTAAAAAAATTAAACAATTACATTTGAAATGTTATGCAGCGCTCCATGTTGCTGTTCAATGCACTTGGTACAAAATTGCAAATTTCACATGTTTTTGAAAAAATTTGGAATTGAAGGACGTTGGTAACCAAAATGAATAAATGCGTATCCAAAGACAGTATGTATATTTACTTCCGACTTTTAGGTTAAGAATTCCCCACATATACAGTTAGGGGAAATACTCAAAATTTGCAATAATCTGTCAAAAACATTTTTAAGCAGTTTTGGGCTATTATTGGGCGTTTAAATGATCTGTTTAGAAATTAGCCATAGTATAATCAGAACCTTAAAATATAAACATGGAGCTGTAAGATTATCTGTTTTGAAATAAGCCATAGTATTTTTATAGCCTTAAATTACACACATAGAGCTGTGATACTGCGAATTTCAGTAAAGACTGAAAGATTTTTGGAAATGACTCTAGTGTGAAATAAATTCGGGAGAAATTTGCTCTACCTCTTTGATATGTATATATTGGTTTGTGTATTATAAAAATCCAATTAAAATTAACTTCAATCATAGATATGTGTACATATTGGTCGAATTTTGTAAAATCAATATTATACTGGTTACCCTCTGTTATGATCTGCAATGTTGACATGCTACTGAGATATAGACGTTGCGTGCCGTGTTGGTGTATATGGACGTAACATAGGAATACTAATGTATTGAATGCGCTTTAATGTAGCGATGATTTATACATATATATAGACAATTAAAGTTCATTGACTTCACATCTTTTAAACTTAGTTTGACTGCGTTTTGCTGTGTGTTTGTTTATTCTACATTGGCTAGAGGTAAAGTGGGAGTGTTGAGATATCACAAAACATGTTAAACCCTGTCGCGTTTTGCGCCTGTCCTAAGTCAGGAACCTCTAGCCTTTGTTAGACTTGTGTGTGTGTGTGTTTTTTTTTTTTTTTTTTTTTTTTTTACATTTAATTTATTTAACGGTATGTTTAGTGTGGCGTCAATTTCGCTGAACTAGTATAGATTTTTGTTTAGGGGCTAGCTGAAGCCCACCTCCGGGTGCGGGATTTTCTCGCTGAGTTGAAGACCCATTGACGGCCTTGGGCTGTTTTTTGCTCTTTGGTCGGGTTGTTGTCTCTTCCGTATCAACATCACAAATAATATATGATGGTCTTGAGGTATAGATTATATGTATTGACGTTGTTTATCATCTTAATTACGTGTTATAGTGTTCTTTTATTTGTCCTTGTACATTTTTAACCTTTACTGTTTAATTTATTTTTAGTAATATACTTTTGGCGTGGCTCGGTATTTATACATCCCGCAATTGTGTTATTGTGCTATGGTAAATTTTGTATTCTTGTCTTTCAATTTTGCTTACTTTGTCTATAGAGTGTCTATATTCCATTTTGTTTCTATTTGTTGAAATAGTTTATTGATTTTATGATGATTAAGATCATAACTCAATGTTGACTGCTGTACCCCAATTTTTGAAATTTTTACCTATTATGTTTGTTTGTCTTGCTCACACATTGTTGTCAATATAATGGAATTCTATGCGACTGTCATACAAGTGAGAGGTTTAGCTAGCTATAAAACCAGGTTTAATTCACCATTTTCTATATGAGAAAATGCCTATACCAAGTCAGGAATATGACAGTTGTTTTCCATTCGTTTGATGTGTTTGAGCTTTTGAGTTTGCCATATTAGAAAGGACTTTCCAATTTAATTTTCACTTGGAGTTTGGTATTTTCGTTGTTTTACTTTTTGCACATTACTGTTTCCTTTCTCTATTCTAGGATTGCCAGTTTTCCAGCTGGAGGTTGGTGGTTCTCTCCGGACAAGCCGGCTTCCGCCACCAACAAAGACAAGTTGTCTAGACATAACTTAGTGTACTGAAAGTGTCGTTTAACAATAAAAATCAATCAATCGATGACTCACGGATATTATTGCGGTAGCCACTATCACGTCCTCTTTTCCTCAGTTGTGACGTCACCGAATAAAACTTTTCCCCGATTATGTACTAACCATAAACAATATAACTGGTATCAGTACAGCGTCTCGTTACCCTTCCGAGTACCTGATATCACCCCAGTTTTTGGCGGGGTTCTTGTTACTCAGTTAAAATATAGTCATTACAGTAACTGTATTTGAATCTTAATGATTGGTTGAGACCGAAAAAGTTTTTCTTTATGTTTTATACTTTTGATTATGAATTTTTACTTTTGTAAAGCATTTGCGTTCTTAAGTTTGATAAATGTTTAAGTAAAATTTATTTTTTTACCTAGATTGAAACTTTTTTGTTCAACAGCATTTTAGCATTTTTAGAACTAAAAGATAGATTAAGAAATTAGTACGAATAATGTAATGACTATCCAACGGTAGCAATCCTATTTTAATAATAGTTTGTATTGTATCATTTTTTCAAGTCTGAATCATATTTTACGTTCTGGTGATAGATCTGAACAATGATAATTCAATGACTTCAGTATTATTTATCCGAGACTTTTTTTTTTAAACGTAGGTTTTAACTGGTATTTCCTTTGATATTTATCTGTATTCCTCATCAACTGAAGCAAAAATATTTCAGGAAAACGACAAAACGTGAAAGCCTCCATGTATTAAAGTCTCAACACATGCAACTCAAGAAAATTAAGAAAAACATATTATACAATCTTTTGTGTGGAGTTAGCGGCATGAATATGACAGCAGTGCCTTTGTTACTTTAATCGAAAATAATAATTAAGATGATACCATGAAGTCTTATTAGACCTTAATTTTTCACCCTAAACATACGAGGCACATTCAAAAATATTTGCATTAATATCTTAATAGTTTTGCTCATATTTAAAAGTAAAATATAATGGTTGAGTTCTTTTTCAACTAATATACTGTAACATAAATGCTGATTTACAATATAGAATTGTATAACCATCAAACTTTCAACAGTTATAAAGTTACTTCCTTGTAACCACGACTGTCAAACATACTTTGTGCAGTTTCTAAATAGCAATAGTATATTCATTATCAGATTCAAAATTATTTCAGACGTATAACATTAGAACTACAAACATTGAAATGCATAAGCTGAAGCCCGCCTCCTAGAGCGGGATTTTCTCGTTGCGTTGAAGAACCATTTGTGGCCTTGGGATGTTTTCTTCTCTTTGGTGTGGTTGCTGTCTGTTTGTCATCTTCCCCGTAACAATTCTCTATCCAATACATATGTCATTTTATAATAGGGAGCTTAAATATATATGTAACTTAAATCTGATTACAATTGATACATTTTGTTATCCAAATATTATAATTATACCTGTTTCATGGTTCCGTCTACAATACTAAATAGTTGTCATCTCCAGCAAATCAATTGAATTGTCTAAATCAAGTATACGCTTTGTGTAACATTAAGTGCCTTAAATCTATTTTATGTGGATAATTAGACAAACTCAATGTATATCATATTTTGTAAAAGAAACACAGTTAAAACAAGTTATGTAATTATTATCTTTTATATCTCCCTGTTTCTATTTGACGGCTATATTTTGAATGGTTCTCTTGTATTACAATATTTTTTGTGTTTATCTATGACTTAATTATCGTTAATAGCATAGCAATTATTCCATTTTGAATATATATATTACAGATATAACTAGCGATAACTGGTTGTAAGGTGATAATTTGAGGATAAATTACTGAATTATTTTTACCAACACCGGCTATATATAAGTATGTGTATTATAGGTTCATATAATCAAACATGTTCATCCAACACCTTAATAAACCTATGTGAATTTTGTATAAATACCTGAAGGCTAATTTACACTTAATTCAAACTTAGTAGATTGACCACGTTTTCACAGCCAAGGGTCAAGATGTCATAAGAGTATAGGAAAGTATGACAAAATATGATTGCTCTTTCACTTCGTACTTTCTTTGGTTTCTTTATTCGATCGTCACTGATGAGTCTTTAATAGACTGGCATACAAATTTTCAATCCTGGTGTCTATGGTGATAGAATAGAAAATAGAAAAGGGGATGTGTCAAAGAGACAACAACCCAACGAAAGAGCAAAGAACAGCCAAAAGCCACCAATGGGTCTTCAACGCAACAAGAAAATCCCGCACTTATAAGCGGACTTTAGCTGGCCCCTAAACTATAATGTTTACTAGTTCAGCAAAATGAACGCCACAGTAAATTCCAAAACATGCAACTGAACCAAAATTAGGAAAACACCCAAGACTAACAAAGACTAGAGGGTTCTTACTTGAGACAGGTGCAAAAATGCAGCGGGATAAAGATGTTTTGTGAGATATCAACCTCCCCTATACCTCTAGCCGATGCGGAATAAACAAACACACAGCAACACGCCTAGTAAAACTCAGTTTAAAAGAAGTGTCCGACTCCGATGTTAGAATGGACAACAGAAGAAACTATGCAAAATGACAATGATCAACATACATTTTATTTAAGGGTACTTGTAGTTAAAAAACCTAGTTCAAAGCCAATTTCCAATGCCTGGTCTAATTTTTCTAATATTACTTCAATATCAATCAGATCACATATAACGGATTACGCATAAAGACGTCATTATCAGGCTGAGCAAAACATAAGTATGTGCACTTATAAAATATATAAAGTATTGACAGGATGTTTGACCATAAATATTTAAACTGAATAGCAGTATGTATTAAGATATTTAATAAAGTATTGCAAATAAAATCAATGCTAGTACTGAAACACATCATATTGAAAGAATTGATTCAAGAATGAGTTTATTCAAATGAACACGTAGTTAAAATGAATCGTATTTTAACTTACGAGCTCCATTAACAAAAACAACAATATGATATCCCGTTAAATCGGTATCATTAGAGTTATGTGTTGTTGTTTTTTTTTTTCTATAATGAATATTTTATTGTATATTCACGTTTCCCTGTATTATTATTGCCTATTACCTAGCCCATAAGTCTCTGAAACCGCGTAATATTGGCAGTTAAAGCAATTTTTCCTTAAGGGCAATGTCCAGTAAATGAACCATATCATACCACTCCTTACACAAAAATATAATGGATATTACATAATGTGATCTAAATATTACATCATGAAGACCCTTTCTGAGACTATTACAGTTAAATAAAATTGGCGGACTATACCAAGGGGACATATAATCATAAGTTAAGAGAAACTGTCAACGCCATGGCTAAAAAAGAAAGACGACAAAAAATAAACAAATTCATAAAGTACTACATAGAACACTTAAGACTGAGCAACACGAATCCCACCAAAAACAGGGGTTGATCTCATTGAGAATTGAGAATGAGGGGTTGGAAGGTTAAGCAGATACCTGCACCACAAGTGACATATTTTTGAGTTTGGTGGAATAATATTCCAAAAACAGAATGGTACTGATTCTAAAGCCGCTTCCATGGCTTGTTTTTCACTCAAATTTTGAGAATTTCTACAATACTTTCAGAGTACCGTTCCCTTATTATCTCCATTGAACTTTTAAAAAATGATAGCTACAACGGAGGCAAGAAGGCTTGCTTTTTCTTTAACTTGAATTCAAGACGGGTAAACAATTAGAATAGAGGCCATAACAGTGTGGACGGCAGAAATCCGTATGTTGTTAATTATAGTGAATCATTTACCTTTAACTGGTTTGTCAACGGCTATTGATAACAATGAATTTACGCATACAGTCTGTAAGAGGCCTTCCAGTGGGGATGTCAATGATCACGCGTTTCATATTTCGATACATAAAATTAGACTTTCTTTCAAATAAAAATAAAAATAAATTGTTTAAAGTATTATTTTATCATCACACCCCCGACAGTTTCATTTGAAAAATAATAAATTTGCAGAGCTAATGTCATAAAAGTTTATGGGGTTATTTTACAAAATATCTTACAAAGAAAAAATACCCCCGTTGGGAACATTTAAGAGTAACATACCATTAATTCAATGGACAAGATTAGTTTGTGCAAAGGCTCAGCAAAATGAAGAAAAAAAGTTCTTCCTAAGGATATTTTTCGCATGGCAAATCATATAGTATAAAGTCTTTTCTATTTGTATAATGCTTTGTGTAAGTGGGAAACGGGTACAGTTTGTTCATTGTAAATATGTTGTAAATCAATAAGTAGCAAAAACAGAAATTGAAAATGACTGAAAAAAGTAAACATAACAAAAATGCCAACTCCAATTCAAGACGAAAAGTCCCTTATCAAATGGCAAAATCAAAAGCTCAAACACAATTGTCATATACGAAAAGGGGTCTTACGTTTTAGTTTGTTACCCGGATTTGTTTTTGCTTAATCGAATTATGACTATTGAACAGCGGTATACTACTGTTGCCTTTATTTATTACACTGTCACAGGTTTTTGTTGGCATTTCATCGGCCCTCGGTTTATAATTTTAATTTGATAATACAACTTATGGTTTAAACGTTGACACAAAAGAAGAAAAAATCAGATGAATTCTCAATTTTTGGTAATCTGTTAACACTTGAGTTGTAGGTCACTGAAAAAAACACGTTCTCGGTGAAGAACGTAGTAGTCCATCATGCATTGCAACTCATTCAATAGATTGGTCTATTCTCTAAGACAACAAATATTGCTTATTATGCAAACAAACAATTATATTGGCGGGAACGTTAGCATTACAATATATGTGTATCCATAAATGGTAGTGTACCCTACCTGATCATTAATAAATGTATTTATGTTTCGAGGCGATACATTATTTTTTTTTGTCCTCAATCATTTAGAAAAATAGGTGAAAAAATCAATAATTTCCAATTTAGAAATAGGGACAAAAAGATATACGACACTGAGATTAAAAACATTGTTCATGTATGTTCTTAAGAAAAAAAACACCAAAAGCTAGGTCTAACTTTAATGATTCATGCGTCAATAAAGAGTCTTCTGTTTGGCGTACAAAATTATGAGCCTGTTATCTTTGATAAGTTTTTACAGGCTGAACATCTAAAAGTTATCAAATTTTACTGGAATATGACATTTATAGATTTATTAATTGATAATTGGTGTTAAACGCTGCTGTCAGCACTCTTTACTATTTTATGGCGCTCAGTTTGTATTGGAAGAGGAAGCCAGAGTGTTCAGAGAGAACCACCGACCATATGCAGGAAAAGAAGATTAAAGAGTCTGCATCAAAATCAAAATGTTATTCAGCGGTAAGTGTTGCTATTAAAGGCATTTTGGTACAAAATTAAAGGGCGGATCCAGACAAAATATCATGGGGTGTCATCCAAGGTTAATTTATAAAGATAGGAATTCAATACAATGCAAATAAAGATGATGATAGCTAAATGCAATGCTGACCTACATAGACTGTACACGCTACAATATGAACTTGGTAGGATGTTCATATTAAGAAAAGGCTCAGTGTTTCTAGACTGTCGTGTTAATTAGTAAAAATAACTCATAAAAAATACCAGACTTATAACTTTGTATATATCAACCACTTCGTAAAGATCAACTTTTAATTTATTGTAGTCGTCATTCAACTCTAAGCCATTTCATAAACGTTATTGGTCCCAAGAAAGTTTTCAAAAGACCAAGATTGCTATTTGAACGGTCACACTGGCAGCTTAGTCACACACATGGTGTAAAAAAATGTGGTCTTTTTCCCAAATATTGAATCATTGAGCTTGAAATTGCAAAAAAAATTGTACATACAATATAAGCTTCTCACATACAAATCTAAACGAGTCAGACTACTTGATCAACTCGCACGGTACAGCATTCTTTCATTTCTGGTAGTTATACGTGTTGTTAAAAGTTCTGCAAACGTTTATTCAGTTTGTGATACCACTGGAGCGGGCATGCGGTGCTTATAATAATGTAATTTTATAATATACTAATTACAGACAGGTGATCATTAGCAATTTATATAGTGTTTATCCGTGAATTCGAGTGAAAACATCATCCAAATGTATAGTTGTGTTCAAGGAATGAAATTAACATTGTATAAAGTTAAAAGTTGCATGTTTATTTAAACAGTAGACCACACAAGTTCATATGTTTTAAATGTACTTAAAATATGACCAAGTATTGTCTTACCAATTGAGAAGATATTCACATGATCGGAAATGACATTACATCCTTTCCCATTGTTATTAATATTACCTTAATATGATTTCTATTCAAGTCAAAAGATCTAAATCATCTGTGTGGATCATTTCAACAGATGGAATGAAATAGCAATGAGATAATCTTTGTGAGGACATTAGGGATACATTGTTTTAAAATTGATTTTTTATCTGCTTCAAATAATACTGGATACTTCTAATATTCTTTCATTAAAAAACAAACAAAAACACAATGATACATCAGCTTTTTGAAAATTGCATGTGTTTACAATAATTAAACTTTATCAATTAATACTGAAATTACAAGTCGCTCCATCATCAGATGCTTACTTTCGATTTATTGTTTTTTTTTTTTTTTTCAAATTTCCTTTGCTTTTATATATATATATATATATATATATATATATAAACAGTAATTTTAACATTGATTCTAGTGTCTGAGATAATAATTAATTAAAGTTTCATTCGACCTACCCTTTCTCCCCATTTAATTGGGTTTTTTTTTTTTTTTTTCTTGTGACATATTACTATAACGTCATCAATATTTAGAACTCAGTTTTAAAAATGTTTTTATAATGATTCTAGCCACCTGTGTTTATGATAACAATAAGACAAACAACAGTATCCAAGAATTACTGTTTTCCTTTTGGCTGAAATCCTACAGAAATTGCTTCAGGATATTGTACACTTCGTTAGTGCATTTATTAAGATTTCACCATTACAAGTAATCTACAATAAAAAATCATTATACCATTAAACTAATTTTTTTCTAGAGGTTATTGATGTGTAAACTTGGGCGATTAACTCACAAACTGAATTAAAGAAGGACTTTTATGTGAAGTTCGTGAATCAACAGCCCAGTATACACATCAATAACCCCTCGAAAAATGTGTTTCATTCTGATAATTTTTAATCCAAACATTAGCAATTTTTAATTAACATTTTTTTTCATTGGCTACTATATGCCGTCAAATCTACAGTCGCAAATAAGGAGTGAGCCGCCAAATTGACTTGCTGAAATCCATTGATTTTCGATTTAAAGTCATGTTATACTTCAATTTTTTAAAGAAATTTGAAAATGTTTTATTTACTCATGGATAAGTTTTACTTTAAATAAATAAAAACAACACGTCATAAATTTACTACGTCCGAAGCGCAAGTGTCAATGGACTCTACTGTATAGGAAAATCCTTTTTCTCATTAAAATCTTAAGAAATGTACTGCTATTGAATTATTGACTTCCCGTACTCTAATTCGCCGATAGCTTTTCTGTATGCATGAAGTGACCTTAACTACGAGACCTATTATTGAAACTTCGGCAAGGGAAAACTCGTGATGAAAGAAATGTAAACAACGTGCACTGAAAGGCGTAGTTTTAATTGACTCGGGGAAAAAAAAGAAAAATGAATACACCAAATTATTTAACAACTGTTATGTCAAAGTTTAGTTAACAAACAGAAACGGATAGAAAATACATTAAAGAAAATTAATGTAGCTCTATCAACTCATATATTTTCCACGTGCTCCATGATTCTTTATTGATTTTTATCAAATTCACGATCGGTAAACTTCGGCAACAAAACCTGAAAGTTAATAAGCAGCTAAGGTTTTTGGTCAACAATAACTGAATGGAATATTTCGATTATTCGTTTGGGCTTCGTAATAAATGTAAAAAAAACATCTATAGAGGTCTTAGTTTAGTATATACGCATGCATTGGTTCAATAATATCATTAACATTATAATGACAAGAAACTCGTTTCATAATAAAATTGAGAATGGAAATGAGGAATATGTCAAAGAGACAACAACCCGACCAAAGAGCAGAAAACAGCCGAAGGCCACCAATGGGTCTTATACAGCGAGAAAATCCATAAGACTTTAATGCTATAGAATCAAAAGTGAAACAACACCTACCTCAAGAACTTCATTTTGATAAAATATTTTCATAATTTGAAGCGTACAAGTAATCGAATAATCTTCAGCTTGAGGTTTATTTATGTCTGTTTGGGTTGTTTACCCAATTTTGTCAATATAACGCAACTATAAACAACTGTCATACAAGTGGGTGTTTTAGCTACTATAAAAGCAGGTTTTTACTTTTATAAATTTTGACTTGGATGGAGAGTTGTCTCATTGGCACTCATACCACATCTTCTTGTATCTATTAACCCATCATTTTCTTCGTAAAATACTGTACCAAGTCAGGAATACGGCAGTTGTTTTTCACTTGTTCCGTTGATTGATAGCGTTTGATTTTGTCAGTGTCCTGGTGTGCTGTCGTGGATTCATGGGAGGTGTCCGTTGTTATTCTGTGGTTTACATGTTTTAATGTACTATTTTATTATTTATTTATGTGTTTCTCTGTCCTAAGCGTTCTTGCGTTTATTTGTACTGTATTCCTGTCACGTAAGGTTGTCATTTTAGCGGTATTTTTAACATTGCCATATAAGCGGGAGGTTTGGCTAGCCATAAAACCAGGTTCAACCCACCATTTTTTCTTAAAATGTCCTGTACCAAGTCAGGAATATGGCAGTTGTTATCAAATATGTCCGTTTCTATGTATGTTGGCGTTTGTTTTTGTTGCAGTTCAGTGTTTCTGTTGTTCCATTGTTTTCCTCTTATAGTTGATGCGTTTCCCTCGGGTTTGGTTTGTGACCCGGATTTGTTTTCGCGTAATCGATTTATGACTATTGAACAGCGGTATACTACTGTTTCCTTTATTTTATGATCTTCCCCTTTTTGAATTTGCCTTAGAGTTCGGTATTTCTGTTATACTTTTTTTCGTTCGTATTCGATCGTTTTTTTTTTTGTCAAGATTATTCGTGAAATTTCGCAGAATTTTATTTATTTTTAATTAATTTCATACATTTTTCCGAGCTTTTATGCGTTATTTCTTTTTGTTATGCAATAGATAAGGAATAATATTTCTGTCATTTTATTTCTTGAATTCCCTTGGTTCTTATAAGGTGGGTTATGAGTACTCGCTGCATTAGTTTAACAGTGCAACATGTTACCGTATCGCTCGTGATTATCGTTATCTAAAGATACAAAAATGTAAGTCATTGTTTTTATGTTAATGAAAGATTTAGGTAGTATGTCTGGTGAATTTATTTGTAACATGACGAGACTCGGGAAGTTCATAATGACTGGCATTAGAAACTAGAATCTCTATGGCTTTAAACATAAAAATCATTATAAAATACGATATTGCTGTAAATGTCTTTGATAAAACTTAGCTCTAAGTTCTTTTATTATTATCGTATAATATTTTATATGTATTTGCTTGATTAGAATCTGATCAAAGGAAAGCAATGTAATTTATGCTTTCATATCAACAACATTCATACAGCAATGCACACAAAAGTACTGATTACGTATTTATACTTGGATGGAGAGTTGTCTCATTGGCACTCATACCACATCTTCTTATATCTATTGATCAAATTAGTGTGCTCCTTACACATACAAAAACTGCTCAAAAAGAAAGGCGAAGGATACCAAAGGGACATTCAAACTCATAAGTCGAAAATAAACTGACAACGCCATGGCTAAAAGAGAAAATACAAACTGACAAACTACAGTACACAAAACATAACATAGAAAAAAGTAACATAACAAAAATACCGAACTCCATCAAACGAATGGAAAACAACTGTCATATTCCTGACTTGGTACAGGCATTTCCTTATGTAGAAAATGGTGGATAAACCTGGTTTTATAGCTAGCTAAACCTCTCGCTTGTATAACAGTTGCATAAAATTCCATTATATTGACAAAAATGTGTGAACAAAACAAACAAACATAATAGGTAAAAATCATAACCAGTCATTGGGAAGAATGACTGAAATCAACACTACAAGTGTTAAGGTCACCATCACGAATCAGTTGACTGATAAGATTTGTCAATGTCTCAACTCACTAGCGACATGTTTGCGCGGCAGTCTTAATTTTTGATATACCAGTACGTCTTTAATTTTACTGATTGTGTCCTATTTTCGATTGTGACATTTTGATTGAGTATGAATTCACATGGTGATGCATGCATAGCAGGAAACGCTTACCCTGTCTGTACGCATCCGATCTCGCGCCTTTTGGAGTTTATGTGATTCCCTCAGTTTTGTATGTTGCCTTCGTTTGTTTCTTCCTAATATATTTACGCGATTTGAATATCAATAAACTGCTGTCAACTTATTTTCATTATAAAATTATACCACCATCATTCCTAGTACTAATGTTTTATTTCTACAACGACAAAAATTTTCTCAAAACCTCAATAGTTATTAAGTTTTTTTCTATTAACCACTCGTGTTTTATGTATACAAGTTTTATTGTTAATTTCTTTGAAATAATCTAATCGATTGCATTCAATGTATATTCAAAATTCAATTAACAGCTTTAAATGTTTTCATACCATGTATGTGTTTGTCTCTCCCTAAAATAAGATATTTGTATTTACGTTGGACATTCTTTTCTTATGAAACAAAGTAAGACCAATTATTTTATTTTGTCTTTAAGTTTGGAATGGGGAATGTTTGTGCAAATGATTTTATACTATTTCAAGAGGATAGATATATAGATTTATGTACTCTCAACATATCTTCGGAATCACATCTGATTGACGGCATCCCTACCATAGGTAATTGCAAAAGAACTATGAAAAAAGTGTAACAAAAATACCGAACTCCACGGCAAATTCAAATAGAGGGGAAGTCCATAAAAACTGACAAAACATAACACTATCAATCAACGGAACAATTGAAAAACAACTACCATATCCCCGACTTGGTACAGGCATTTTCTGAAGCCCGGCTTTGATTGCTGATAAAATTTATGTTAATAGTTTAGAAAGAGGTTTTGACTAGCACTTTGAAGACCCAGCATTATATTGTTTCTTGTGACTGATCAGTTATGCCGTATATATTTGTAAAACTGGGTTGATTCAAAGGGAGACAACACTGATAACATTAGGTATCGGAAAACACCCAAATTTGTCAGTTGTTATTGATTACAAGGAATACACAAGGATCTTGATGGGTGTAGTTTACAAACTAAACAATGATATAACACAACTGGATACGTCTTTTCAACTGAGTAACTGCTAATACTAATCAACTAATATAAATATTTGTGACTCACAGATTCTAGAAAATTTCATAGTTAGAATTTAATTTTCAAAAGTTCATACAAAATGCATTTGTAAATAAACACAAACTAGAGGCTCTACTTTTTTTTCAAATAATAGGCAAAAACGCCAAAAAATTGGTAAAAATCGTCATTAACGGGCAGTAATTCCATTAAGGAAGCTTCAAACGATTTCAGCAATGTTTAATTGATTTCACAATCTTCTCTTGCTGATCATTATTGCTTTTTAAAGTTTCTCTATATATATTATAGTTTTCAAGATAACAGGCAGGAATAAATATAAATGGTAAAATTCATCATTGAAGGGCAATAACTCCTGTAAGGAGTCGTCTGACAGTTTTAATGTAAATAGACAATAGATAGATCTCGACATTCTATACTGTCAGAATTTCTTTATTTGTAGCAGTTTTCAAGATAATAGACAAAACTTGCATTTTTCCACCCTATGTTCTATTTTTTAGCCATGTTGGTTTCTTTTGGTTGGTTGTTCTAAGTTTGGTTAAATTTGGAATAGTAGTTTCATCAGAGATGTTTTTTGTAAAAGTCAACGGACGACGACGGACACCAAGTGATGAGATAAGCTCAATTTGACCATAGGGCCAAGTGAGCCAAAATGGTTGAGAGACAAAAATGCAAATCCGAAAACAACCTCCACAATTTAAATTCTATTTCTTTCAGTTTTAGCCACATGTTTTCCTGAAAATCTGGCAAATTTATTCCTTTAGTATTATAGATATATAGTAAACATCACCTCAATATCTGCAATGATGCCAAATAAAAAGTCTACAAACTAAACATTTTCATGAATTTGTAAGCCTAATGTCCGTAAAGATGTTAAAAGTATAGAAGGTGAAGCAAAACTCAAATTTTGTATTCAAAACTCATTCTATAACTATGTTCAAGTCTAAAATCTGCAAGCAATGTTGATAATGGTTGAGAAATTCATTTTTGTCAAGAGTTTCAGAGTCCAAGGATCATTAATTAATAATCTAAGTAGATAACAGAACATAAACTTAACAGAACTCACAGGCAATCTGGAACTTCTAAGTAAAATATACTCATTGGAAATCATACGACATCTCATGTTTATACATTTACTGAAAATCATAAAAGAAGAAATGTTTTACCACCTACTTTCTATTTATAGTAATGGCAACATACTAGTCTAAGGTTTGAACAAAATCACAAACCTTTAAAGAAGATAATCTAAATTTTGATTCAGGAGAACTTTGGTCCAAACCTTTCCAGTAGTTACAGACTGAAAGTTATTCAAAAATGCTTTACAACAGCAATGGACAACAATGTAATACAATATGCTTACATGATGCTTGATACAGATAAGCTAACATAAAGTCATTGTGGTCGTGAAGATACAAGCAAGGGTACATTCATACACTTTTTATTTTCATGATATTGCGAGACAAAGAGAGCATTTATGGATTTGTATTGCTAGGAAACAGTCTGATGATAAAGTTTCAAAATGTAAGAACAAATCAAAACACAAAACTGCATCCATAAATATTTGTTAGGTTAGCCTGTGATCTCAAAATACTTCTTAATTGCCTTATATACATAGTATAGAGGACAATTCCATGTGCTTGTTTGATATATGGATTAATATAAATCTAAAAGGCATAATAAATCAAGGTCCATGTCAGCTAGGTACTTTTGTCACTACATTTAACCCATGCATATCTTTTATTTCTTCTTTCAGTGCCTGTAAAACAAAAAAGTGTATTACTAATATTATTTCTTCTTTGATTATGAGTTAAACAAATAATTTTATAACTACAGTACACAAAACATAACATAGAAAAAGTAACATAACAAAATACCGAACTCCATCAAACGAATGGAAAACAACTGTCATATTCCTGACTTGGTACAGGCATTTCCTTATGTAGAAAATGGTGGATAAACCTGGTTTTATAGCTAGCTAAACCTCTCGCTTGTATAACAGTTGCATAAAATTCCATTATATTGACAAAAATGTGTGAACAAAACAAACAAACATAATAGGTAAAAATCATAACCAGTCATTGGGAAGAATGACTGAAATCAACACTACAAGTGTTAAGGTCACCATCACGAATCAGTTGACTGATAAGATTTGTCAATGTCTCAACTCACTAGCGACATGTTTGCGCGGCAGTCTTAATTTTTGATATACCAGTACGTCTTTAATTTTACTGATTGTGTCCTATTTTCGATTGTGACATTTTGATTGAGTATGAATTCACATGGTGATGCATGCATAGCAGGAAACGCTTACCCTGTCTGTACGCATCCGATCTCGCGCCTTTTGGAGTTTATGTGATTCCCTCAGTTTTTGTATGTTGCCTTCGTTTGTTTCTTCCTAATATATTTACGCGATTTGAATATCAATAAACTGCTGTCAACTTATTTTTCATTATAAAATTATACCACCATCATTCCTAGTACTAATGTTTTTATTTCTACAACGACAAAAAATTTTCTCAAAAACCTCAATAGTTATTAAGTTTTTTTCTATTAACCACTCGTGTTTTATGTATACAAGTTTTATTGTTAATTTCTTTGAAATAATCTAATCGATTGCATTCAATGTATATTCAAAATTCAATTAACAGCTTTAAATGTTTTCATACCATGTATGTGTTTGTCTCTCCCTAAAATAAGATATTTGTATTTACGTTGGACATTCTTTTCTTATGAAACAAAGTAAGACCAATTATTTTATTTTGTCTTTAAGTTTGGAATGGGGAATGTTTGTGCAAATGATTTTATACTATTTCAAGAGGATAGATATATAGATTTATGTACTCTCAACATATCTTCGGAATCACATCTGATTGACGGCATCCCTACCATAGGTAATTGCAAAAGAACTATGAAAAAAGTGTAACAAAAATACCGAACTCCACGGCAAATTCAAATAGAGGGGAAGTCCATAAAAACTGACAAAACATAACACTATCAATCAACGGAACAATTGAAAAACAACTACCATATCCCCGACTTGGTACAGGCATTTTCTGAAGCCCGGCTTTGATTGCTGATAAAATTTATGTTAATAGTTTAGAAAGAGGTTTTGACTAGCACTTTGAAGACCCAGCATTATATTGTTTCTTGTGACTGATCAGTTATGCCGTATATATTTGTAAAACTGGGTTGATTCAAAGGGAGACAACACTGATAACATTAGGTATCGGAAAACACCCAAATTTGTCAGTTGTTATTGATTACAAGGAATACACAAGGATCTTGATGGGTGTAGTTTACAAACTAAACAATGATATAACACAACTGGATACGTCTTTTTTCAACTGAGTAACTGCTAATACTAATCAACTAATATAAATATTTGTGACTCACAGATTCTAGAAAATTTCATAGTTAGGAGAATTTAATTTTCAAAAGTTCATACAAAATGCATTTGTAAATAAACACAAACTAGAGGCTCTACTTTAATTTTTCAAATAATAGGCAAAAACGCCAAAAAATTGGTAAAAATCGTCATTAACGGGCAGTAATTCCATTAAGGAAGCTTCAAACGATTTCAGCAATGTTTAATTGATTTCACAATCTTCTCTTGCTGATCATTATTGCTTTTAAAGTTTCTATATATATTATAGTTTTCAAGATAACAGGCAGGAATAAATATAAATGGTAAAATTCATCATTGAAGGGCAATAACTCCTGTAAGGAGTCGTCTGACAGTTTTAATGTAAATAGACAATAGATAGATCTCGACATTCTATACTGTCAGAATTTCTTTATTTGTAGCAGTTTTCAAGATAATAGACAAAACTTGCATTTTCCACCCTATGTTCTATTTTTAGCCATGTTGGTTTCTTTTGGTTGGTTGTTCTAAGTTTGGTTAAATTTGGAATAGTAGTTTCATCAGAGATGTTTTTGTAAAAGTCAACGGACGACGACGGACACCAAGTGATGAGATAAGCTCAATTTGACCATAGGGCCAAGTGAGCCAAAATGGTTGAGAGACAAAAATGCAAATCCGAAAACAACCTCCACAATTTAAATTCTATTTCTTTCAGTTTTAGCCACATGTTTTCCTGAAAATCTGGCAAATTTATTCCTTTAGTATTATAGATATATAGTAAAGATCACCTCAATATCTGCAATGATGCCAAATAAAAGTCTACAAACTAAACATTTTCATGAATTTGTAAGCCTAATGTCCGTAAAGATGTTAAAAGTATAGAAGGTGAAGCAAAACTCAAATTTTGTATTCAAAACTCATTCTATAACTATGTTCAAGTCTAAAATCTGCAAGCAATGTTGATAATGGTTGAGAAATTCATTTTGTCAAGAGTTTCAGAGTCCAAGGATCATTAATTAATAATCTAAGTAGATAACAGAACATAAACTTAACAGAACTCACAGGCAATCTGGAACTTCTAAGTAAAATATACTCATTGGAAATCATACGACATCTCATATTTATACATTTACTGAAAATCATAAAAGAAGAAATGTTTTACCACCTACTTTCTATTTATAGTAATGGCAACATACTAGTCTAAGGTTTGAACAAAATCACAAACCTTTAAAGAAGATAATCTAAATTTTGATTCAGGAGAACTTTGGTCCAAACCTTTCCAGTAGTTACAGACTGAAAGTTATTCAAAATGCTTTACAACAGCAATGGACAACAATGTAATACAATATGCTTACATGATGCTTGATACAGATAAGCTAACATAAAGTCATTGTGGTCGTGAAGATACAAGCAAGGGTACATTCATACACTTTTATTTTCATGATATTGCGAGACAAAGAGAGCATTTATGGATTTGTATTGCTAGGAAACAGTCTGATGATAAAGTTTCAAAATGTAAGAACAAATCAAAACACAAAACTGCATCCATAAATATTTGTTAGGTTAGCCTGTGATCTCAAAATACTTCTTAATTGCCTTATATACATAGTATAGAGGACAATTCCATGTGCTTGTTTGATATATGGATTAATATAAATCTAAAAGGCATAATAAATCAAGGTCCATGTCAGCTAGGTACTTTTGTCACTACATTTAACCCATGCATATCTTTTATTTCTTCTTTCAGTGCCTGTAAAACAAAAAAAGTGTATTACTAATATTATTTCTTCTTTGATTGCGAGTTAAACAAATAATTTTATAACTACAATTATTTTAGTCAAAGTATCAATATACTTGTATCAACACTGGTTTAAGTAACAGTACCTTTATTGGATGATACCACCTGGTTCTTTCTGCTTTGATTGCAATATATTGGTTCATGACACAGATGGAATCCATTATCAGAGGGTAATATTTGCAATTTAAATCTTTCATATACTAATTATCATTGATATTCATACACAAATGTAAGTATGTGATGGCTTACATTAAAACAGGACCAGTTTTCAAGCATTTTACATTATCAAGAGTCTAAAGAACTATGAAAATATTCATGATGCAAGAAGTTTTGTACATGACTGATACAATAGGGATATGCAATTTTAATATCAATTTCATAGAAAAGAATACATAAATATTAAAACATAAAAGTGTTTACAATGTCAGAAATCATTTTTTTTTTTCTCCATACAATTGTAATGTAACAAAAATACTGAACTTCAATGCAAATTCAATAAAATGCTCCACAATATATAAAAAAATATCTCACAATATCTATCAACGGACCTTTTCAATAGAAGTAACATTGAAAAGTTGTGTTGCACTGATTCTAGGTGATAAAAATCAATCCTAATTACATAATCTATGAAGGCTAAACTGTATAGAATCTGGAGATTGACTTGTCATTCTTCTGATAATTTTTAATAGATCTTTTTTTCAAAAGAAAATCAAAAATTCTTTTGAGATGTTGTTACAATTGACTATTTGTTATATGATATTAAAAAAAGGTATTTCAAACACATGTGTGTAGTAACTAGCAACGATTTGCTAGTCATGTATATTTCAAGACTTTCAAAAAGACATTTGTATGCTAGCTAGCGTCAATTATCAGTCCTGTACTTCACATTTATTTCATATAATCAATTACAAAATCATCCCTAAACTATATTCAATATCAATAAAATAATATCATCCATAACATTTTATTGATTTTGTTTTTGTAAAAGAGTTCCATAACATGGTAAATCAAAGAGCTTGGTAGCTCATGGAGGTAGCGGGTGGGTATTGTCGCCCTTGATATTACTGTAGTATATTTCTAAAATCAATTAAAGAGCATGTGTGTTTTCCATTACAGAAAAAGTCTTTCATATAATTCAATGGTTAAATCTCAATATGATTTTTCCAAAAATAACATAAAATAAATTTCCTAAAAATTCCATCTGGCATTTCAACTGTAAGAAATTAATTATTGTTAATTTCAGAAAAAAAAACATTATAAAACATTTTTAAAATTGATTGCATTTGGTTCTGAACTAATATATAGCACATGTGTATGTCTTTACTCTACATTAAATTATTTTCTTGCAAATCAAAAATTTGCAATCATGTGAACAGCATTGCTATTTAATTATGAAAAAAATTATCTTATTGCAAACATAAAAAAAATTATAATGCAGCTGCAAGAAGCACTTAGTGTAAAAGACGTTTAAACAACACTGAAAAAAATGACATACACTCTTTTTTTCATGTTCAATGGCTAAGTTCAAAATCCTGACCTTCATCATGGTCAAACCACTTTACAGAACCTACCCACTCCATATTAGTCACGCAGCTAAGTCCTATAAATTGGCAGAATTGACTACTGTATGGTAAAAGGATGAAACTTTGCATAGTGTTAGTTATGATGCTCATGAACATTTTTTGATATTGAGCCACGAAAAAAAATCCAATATGGCTGACAAAAGGTAATGGGAATAAAAAACCAAACACTTAATGAAGTCTACCAAAATTCTAGAGTTCAGTACATATTCGTACAGGGTATAAAATGAAAGCCCAGGGTGTAAGCTTTCTAAATATTATCAGGTTTTCAACTTATTTGTTCACGATTATTCTCACAATTGAAATATATACCCCGTAACCCATCAAAATCGACAAAAATGCTAAAATAAAACTTGCATTTGTTGTTCCCAATAACATAAAATATAAACACTAATTGAAAATTTGATGTATTCTGATATTATTATTTTTAAAATCGCTAACCTATCAATAACATCATTATAATAACAACTGCAAATATTGTACTTCAAAAATAAAAAAATCTGTATAATTGTCCTGATGACTAAAGTATGTCGACATATTAAAATCAACGTGGAATTTGTTGTCTTTGTATAGTTAACATAACATATATTGTTTTATATTTGTTCTTATCCTCTATATGCATGAAATATCTGTGGTAAGAATGTATAGCAATCAATCAATCAGAACAATCAACAATGGATAGCTTATTACTTTTCTCTTGAATAAAAATTATATACAGTGAAACAATTGAATGAGGAATTTTTAATCTATCAAAGTAATATTAAAGTGAATCTAATGTGTTGCTATGGAATAAGCCTTTTTTATTATCTTTTATATTTCTATTTGCATGATTTAATAACAAAAAGATCTAGAATTAATTCACTGGACGTTCAAAAAACAACCAACAATCATCAACAGATTTAAATTACTTGATTTAATTATCAACATAAATCAAATTTTCTCACATTTTCAAATTGATGATTTGTCTATTGTTGAATGAAAAAGAAATAGACAATTTTTTCCAATATTACCATGATCATGATGATTACTATGTTATTTGAAGAAAATAATTTTTCTCATTTATGTGGATAAAACTCAATTTCATTGTCACATATTGATGGTCAGTGCTCCAGCTAGAAATCAAAAGGGGCAGGGTGCCAGTGGAGGGCAGGGCACTTTTTTATGATAGGAAAAGGCACTGCTCATTTCTTTTGTTTACGTTTCTGTGCGTATCACGAGTTCACATTCTTTTTTTTTAACTGTATATGTTGTTAATAAAGATGCATAAATTGTTGTTTTGATTATTTATTCTATAAAATTTGCATTAGAACAGTCATTCATACTACATGTTCATAATACATGGCAATACACAGTCATACATCACATCACTATTACCTTAATGAGGCAAAATAAACTTACTATTCTCCCCCGCCCCCTCCTTCCAAAAAAAAAACATGAACTAGACAGACATCTCATAGTTTAGCATACATGTGACAGAGTTGTCTTATTTCAAAATTTTCAGCTGAAGTTTGGCCCTCAAATCTTTTCTTCATTGTTTGTGATAAGGAATAAATTAGTATAGCTTCATCAAGTTAAATTGAATTGTTATGATAGTTTAACTTCACACTACCCATTTTTGTAGGATTATAGGTTGACATCATTTAACTCAATAACTAATATATATTTCTAACTTGAAAATGTATAAAACATGGATTGCTAAAAGTATGATTATCAAAAATAAATTGCAATATATTTGTTTTGGTATGTTCAAAGACATTTAATATCCTTAAAGTAACATTCTTTTATAATTTTGTATTCAATTGGTTATTTTTTCCTATTTTTAGTACTAGATAATATTTTAAGAGCACAATTTTGTAATACGCTAAAACAGGGGAAGTAACTCCAAAATTAATTTCCAACATGTTTACGTTTATTAACAACTGTCTGCTTGTTGCTCACAAGTTGAGATGGACGGTGTTTCTGTGAAGGCATAGTTGTATTTTGATGACTTAAATTCTTTTCTAAAGTCATGAAAGTCTTCATTTATACACTCTTCCATTGTGACTTGGAGATCGAAAATGCCGACCCAAGCTAAAAACACTCGCTGACATATTCATCAAATTTATGAGAAAAAGGTACATTGTCTTAATCAAATTACCTAGTTATTAACACCTTTGAAGTCTTATTCACTGTAATTGATTATTATGACATGATTAACCTGGGGGCAATCAACAGGTGTCATATATGTAATTTAACTTCCTGATGAGAAATCGATGAAACAAAAGGCAATTTTACCAAAACGGCACAAGGGTTTTTTGGAAAAAGGCGTCAGGGCAGAAGGGCGCGGTTGAGGGCACCCAGGGCACGGCTATGGGCACCCAGGCACGGCGCCCTTCTATTTTGGGCTAACGAGACCACTGATGGTTTTACACTTCATGTACCTATATCAAACATACACATATAAATAACGATTGACCTGAATTACAGACTTGGGACAATGAGAGTTTGTACCTGTTTAAGTTGCCAAAATAATCTAATGATTAATACAAACTAGAGCTATAAAAGTTCACTGTCACAGATATTATATTACTATACAATTACATTACCTCTTTCACCATTCTGTGCTGATTCAATGTTCTCTGTCCAGAGAATTCTACTGATTCTACATAAACTTTGTACATGGACCCACATCCTCCTAAAAAAGAGAAAAAGCAATTTTATATTAAACTGGTAATATAGAGTTTATCACATTTATCTTTAACTAGTTTCTATTGCATTTTCTCTTTATCTTTTGTTATTCCTTTTCACAATAATGGTGTTATAGACACCAGTTGGCTGTCATTAAAGACTGTTTAAAGTAATCACTTTTTCAACCTAAAGTATGATATTTATACAATTATTAAAACAATCATTTGAGTCATTCAAAGGAAAATCGTCAGAAAATAATATGTCAGTCAGTGCTTAAACAAGTCCATTTTATATACTTGAAGATTAAGATAAAATTTACTTGTATAACATGTATAAGTAAATTAGTCAGATTTAAAAAAACTTTCAAAGTTTGAATAATCTCCCAAATTCTTCTCTAAAAATTTACTTATATAAGCAATTTTATTTTTTACAACCTCTGAATTTCTCAAGGTTAGGTAGGTCAAAACATGTCCCAACACATTTTCTGGTTTGCTTACAATTTTTCAACTAGAGTTCCACCTTTTATCCCAAGAGCTAAACACAGACATCTTCTGTGAACAGATGTTAAAGTATTATGAAAATAACAGACAAATGAGATTTTTATTGTCCATGAAATTATATATAAACAAGAGGCTCTCAAGAGCCAGAATCGCTCACCTGTAATTTTTTGCTTAAATCTTTAATCAATGATTATTTTTGCTTTTCAATATATATTAATGAGTGGCTTAGAAATGCCATTTAAATGTTCTTAGTATCTGTCATATATTCTTCAAAAGCACAAAAAATCCATTTTACCCCTATGTTCCATTTTAGCCATAGTGGCTATGTTTCTTGACGTACAAGGAAATAAAATACAAAATTTATACAAGATACTCTTAGACTCATTCAGCCCAATATTGGCTGAAATTGATTGAGCAGTTTCAAAGGAGAAGATTTTTTAAAGTAAGCAAACTAGATTTTATACACACAGAAGTAGAAGTATACTTAACAACAAAATTATTTTCATTTACCTGTGTATAATATGACGCATGTTTTTTCAAAAGTGATGATTTTCTAAAAATTGTTTAACATTTCACAGTGGTATCATACTTTAACTTTGTTTAAACCTGTTTATTTACTTTTGACCTGAATTATTTATCCCTTATAATTTTTATTAACTATGTATTTGCATTCAGGTATCACAGATCAAATTTATTCGTTCATTGTGTGTTAATTTACGTTTTTTGATTGAGTTAAGCCTTCCAATTGATATTTTATAGTGTGTCTTTCTATGTTGTGATGTTATACTATTGTTTCAGAAAAGGGAGAAGGTTTGGTACCATTAAAATATTTAATCCCGCTGCAAATGTTTGCACCTGTCCTAAACTTGTCAGGAATCTGATGTACGGTAGTTGTCGTCTGTTTATGTAGTTCATACATGTTTCTCGTTTCTCGTTTTTATATAGATTAGACCGTTGGTTTTCCCGTTTGAATGGTTTTACACTAGTAATTTTTGGGGCCCTTTATAGCTTGCTGTTCGGTGTGAGCCAATACTCCGTGTTGAAGGCCGTACCTTGACCTATAATGGTTTACTTTTATAAATTGTTACTTGGATGGAGAGTTGTCTCATTGGCACTCATACCACATCTTCCTATATCTATAGATAAGATGAACAAATTGTGAAAAATTGTCTTTAAAGGACAATAACTCTTTAAGTGGTCAATAGACAATTTTGGTCATATAAAAACTTATTTGTAGATCTTACTTTGCTGAACATTTTTGCTGTTTACAGTTTATCTTTATCTATAATAATATTCAAGATAATAACCGAAAACTGCAAAATTTCCTTAAAATCATCAATTCAGGGACAATAACCTAAAAATCAGATACCCAATTTGGCTGATAATTTCAGGGCAGGTAGACCTTGACCTAATGAATACTTTAACCACTTGTCTGATTTGCTCTAAATGCTTTAGTTTTTGAGATATAAGTCAAAAACTGCATTTTACCCTATGTTCTATTTTTAGCCATGGTGGCCATGTTTTCTGAGGAAACAAAAAATAAAACACAAACTTTATTCTAGATAATCTAAGAATCATTCAGCTAAAGTTTGGTTTAATTTGGTTCAGTAGTTTCAGAGGAGAAGATTTTTTAAAGTTAGAAAACATGATAAACAAATTGTGTAAAACTGCCCTAAAAGGGCAATAACTCCTTAAGGGGTCAATTGACAATTTTGGTCATATTAAATTTATTTGTAGATCTTACTTTGCTGAACATTTTTGCTGTTTACATTTTATCTTTATCTATAATAATATTCAAGATAATAACCAAAAACTGCAAAATTTCCTTATAATTACCAATTTAGTGGCAGCAACCCAACAATGGGTTGTTAAATTCATCTGAAAATTTCAGGGCTGATAGAACTTGACCTAATGAACATTTTCCCTATGTCAGATTTGCTCTAAATGCTTTGGTATTTGAGATATAAACCAAAAACTGCATTTTACCCGTATGTTCTAGTTTTAGTCATGGCGGCCATGTTTTTTGACGAAACAGAAAATAAAACCTAAACTTTATTCTAAATACCCTAAGGATCATTCAGCTTAAGTTTGGTTGGAATTGGTTCAGTAGTTTCAGAGGAGAAGATGTTTGGAATAGTTTACACCGGACGGACGATGACGACGGATGCCAAGTGATGGCAAAAGCTCACCGTTCCAAAGGAACGGTGAGCTAAAAACTTGTACAAATATGAAAATATAAGCATGGGAAAGAATTTGCATTGAAAAAGTGAAGGACAGAAAAAAAAGAATATAACTCCTCTGGAGATGTGAGAGATGATAATAAATGTTACCTGATATATCTAAAGCTTGTATGTCAGAAGCTTTGGGAAATTTTTCCTTAAGTACATTAACAATCTTCAGTTCTCCTTCTGTCAGAGTGCTTGCATCTGTACATCTTTGTCTAAGTGTAGATCTACTTAAAGCTATCAACTATAATGTAATAGATATTGTTAAAGGGTGTAAAATTATCTCTATGAAGAACATTTTTTCAGTGACAATTATTAGAAGACCTCTTCATGTTTTGTTTACTGTTCTCCCTTGGTGCTAAGTGCTTGCCTCTACACGTATATTTGTATGTGTTTACGTGTAGATCTACATAGAGTTGCCAACTATAAATGTATAACATAAAAAGATATGGTATATGGTTCAAGGCAATAAAGACAAATCTCTTTAAATTGCAATCATAGATTTTTTTCAGTGAAATTAATAAGAAGTCTGAAGATTATCTGTTTTCCTCATATACAGATATGTAACATTGAAAATATCATCATTGATCATTATCATCACCTTTAAGCATGTTAAGTTGAAACATGAGAGCACTTACATGACTTAAAAGGAAATTTGTAAATATTGCCACATTATAAATGTACTTCCATTTTGGAATTTATAACATTTTGAATTACCCACTAAATAATAGAAATTTAAACTTTTAAAATCTTAACATTAATGTCATATTTTGCTATTTTTACATGTTTTATGCAAGAAGAGAAGGATGTAAGTCAAATGAACCAAACATATCATCATTCTGCATGTTCTGTCCATAAATTCCTAAGACTTCCTTTTGAATCACCCTTTATCATTGTTTATGTATGTCTATGCTTATTCTGTAAATAAGAGCGGTTCAAAAGAGTCTTTCCAGCCCTTCTTTCTTTCGCTACATCTAAACTGATAATGAGTTCCACAAGGTCATGTTTTTCTCTGACTGTTAATGACGTCTTTACACTAATTCTGTTGGATGTGTACTGATTGATATTTTAGTCTTAGATACATGATATTTTTTATTAGTTGTTATTGGCTTTGAACTAGCTGTCAGTAACTGTGAGTACTCTCAGATCTGTACTTAGTGTCTTTTGTTGTCAGGATGTATAAGTACCCATCCACCTTCACTCTGTGTTTTTGTTAGATGTATTTCTATTGGATCCATCTGATGAGTCAAGCCTTTTTCAACTGATTTTTATAGTTTGTTCTTATGTTGTACTGTTACACCACTGTCCCAGGTTAGGGGGAGGGTTGAGCGCTCGTAAACATGTTTAACCCCACTACATTCTTTATGTGCCTGTCCCAAGTCAGGAGCCTGTAGTTCAGTGGTTGTCGTTGGTTCATGTCTGTTATATTTGTTTTTCGTAAATTGTTTTCTCAATTGAATTGTTTCATATTTTTCATTATGTTCATGTCTGGGCCTTTTATAGCCAACCATACGGTATGGGGTTTTCTCATTGTTGAAGACCGTATGGTTGCCTATAATTGCTTACATCCACTTCATTTGAACTTTGGTGGATAGTTGTCTCCTTGGCAATCATACCACATCTCCTTATTTTTATATTAAGTCACTTGAAATCAACAAGTTACACTGTATTGAAGAGGAGCATAAGATTTGATTTTAAATCAATAAACCTTTTTTTTAATTCATTTGGAAGGAATTTGTGTTCTAAAGGGAACTTTGTTATTATTTTATCTGAAAATTGTAAGTTTTCTAAGATCGAGGACTTCATAATATTATGTCCCCACCTGCATCTTCCCCCTACATGTTGAAAAAATAGAAAAATTAACATTTCCTATTCTTTATCATGTTTATAGGATCAAACAAAACAAATTTTTCAAAAATGACATAAAAGTATTTGTCTGAAGATAATCATGATAATGGCAATGTGTTACAGTATGAGTAAACTTTTTTTTTCATATCTAAATGAGATACTTTTGCTTCTACCATTATGTGGCCAAAATTAATAGACTGATTAGATGCACAAGTAAATTATTTATAAAGATAAAGAGCAGATAAAAAAACATCCTGCTATTCACCGCTACTGGATAACTTGGCCTAAAATAAACTCAGCCTATAGCAAACTCAGACTATATTAACAAACTACCAATATTTATACAAAGAAATAAAGTGAACAAACTTGGCCTATATTTTGAAGGTTGTGTTTTTTATTTGTTTTTTTTTACAACAAATGTTTTAAGTCTTCATAAATAAATAAAGATAATTAACTGCTATTTGATATTTTGTTGTGAATTTCTCATTCTTACCTTTTATATTGATGGTATGTTTTGTTTTTTTTGGGGGGTGGAGAGGGGGGTAAATGGCAGTGGGCGTGTGTGTATTATATGTTCTTATTTTGTTTAATCTTTAATACAAAAATAAGAAGATGTGGTATGATTGCCAATGAGACAACTCTCCACCAGAGACCAAATGACATAGAATTTTACAACTATAAGTCACCTTACGGCCTTCGACAATGAGCAAAACCCATACTGCATAGTCACGTTGATTTTTATGAATGAGTTAATTACACTGGTTGACCACAAAAATTACGACTAAGATTGATCTGAATTGTTCATGACTTACGATCAATCTTGGTCAGAAACCGACTCCTGGGGCGTGTTTTATTGGTCTCTTCGGTACATCTCCAGAATGTCTTCTGGTGAAAAGTCAAAAAAAATGAATCTGGACCCCTTCTGGAGATATTCTATCATTTTGTCTATGGAAGATCAATAAAATAAAAATGCAATTTGCTGCCGAATATAGCAGGTTTTTGTTATGTTGGATGACATAAATTAAGTTTACAATTTTTTTAGAAAATTAAGATACGTCCAGTAGACATAACTGTAAAAGTGTTCTCTGTTAGTTATAATTTTCTTTATGCTTTCCTTTAACTCAATTTTGCTAAACAAATCAGGCTTAACCCCCACTGTTTGATTTTTAAGAATAATCTGAAACTGCACAAGAATTCGTCAATGTTTGTCTGGAATATGACTGATCAAAAAGGAAATCTTAGTCTTTCCATTTTTTTTTTTTAAAGTAACCGAACTGGATTAACAAGATATCAGAAAGTTCGAAAAAATCGTTTTTCTCTGGCGGTCCTTGAAGAAAATCTTCTGGTCCTAACTATTATTTCTAATGCAAAATTACGATGGTCAAATCCTTCGGACTACCACTATTCAATTTTTTTTTATTGTATATGGATCTATATGTAATAAAATTGAGAATGGAAATGGGGAATGTCATGAATGTGTCAAAGAGACAACAACCCGACCAAAGAGCAGACAACAGCCGAAGGCCACCAATGGGTCTACAACGTATACCAGACGTTTCTTACGTGTGTACTGATTGATACTTAAGTCTGGGAGAACATTTATTTCAGTACTAGTTGCAACTAGCTTTGAACAAACTTCTAGTAATTGCAAATACTCTTAGTTCAATGCTTTGAGTCTATTGTCTTAATGTTAGTTGGTCGGTTTCTTTTGTGTGTCCCATACCGATCTTTTGAGTTAATCTAATTGCAACTGTTTTGGGCAGGTTGTTCTTATATTGTACTGTAAACTGGGAAATTTTCGTGCCGTCTTTATTTCGCGATTTATTAACACAATCTAATTTCGCGCAGTTTTGAATTCGCGATATCCCAGTGGCCTATATATATATTTCCATAAATGCTTTAGAAAGTGAATAGCTTTACATGTAGACTTGCTACAGTTTCCTTAATTTTCTTTCTTTCTTACTAATTTATATGTTTACCGAAAACTGCCAGTATACTGATTGCCCTCGGAGAAATGCAGGTGTCCGTATAATTGAAATATATTAGTTATAGCCGTAAATATTAAAGGGGTAAAATTGAAAGAAAATTAGGAAGAGACATGTAGCAAGTCTACTTTACATGTATCGTAAATCAAGTGATAAAATCAATCAGAAATTTTTTGTTTTCGGTTCATTATTGTTAAAGGAGATTAAAAGTTGTGTCATGTTTGCTTGTAAAAACACATAAACAATAAACAGTAAAGAAGACCTAATTAAGAGTGAATTAAATGCTGTCAAGGTTAATGCTAATTAATCGAACTTTTAATCTGATTAATCTGTGTAGCAGATACAATGAGGTAATAATTTTAAAAACTGATTGACAGGTGTCATTTACATATCTGTAGCGAGTGTTGTTTACAAAACAATATCCGTATTGTCCGCTTGCTTGGGATGTCTTCCATGTTTTAAAAGATTAACTTGAGTAAAAGTCAAGATTTCTATCATTGCTTTTCATTTAGAAATATAGTTATGATTTGGGGAATAGATCTATCTTATTTAAACTTGGTGTTATACAGTGATCCTATACATATACGTACATGAATGGTCTTCATCTTATGAATAGAGTTTCCTTGAAATTTTCGCGATCGTTTTATTTTCGCGTTTCAACTCTTACCGCGAAAATAGCGAAAATAAAACTGCCGCGAAAATTTCCCGGTTTACAGTACTACTACACTACTGTTTCAGCTTTGGGGAGGATTGAGCACTCACAAACAAGTTGTTGTACTGTTACATCACTGTCCCAGGTAGGGGATGGTTGGGATCCCGCTAACATGTTTAACCCTGCCACATTCTGTATGTATGTGCCTGTCCCAAGTCAGGAGCCTGTAAGTCAGTGGTTGTCGTTTGTTGCTGTGTTACGTATTTGTTTTTCGTTCACTTTATTTTGTACATTAGTTAGGCTGTTAGTTTTTACCATTGAATTGTTTTACATTTGTGATTTCGGGGCTTTTTATAGCTCACTATGTGGTATGGGCTTTGCTTATTGTTGAAAGCCGTATTGTGACATATGGCTGTTAATTTCTGTATCATTTGGTCTCTTGTGAAGAGTTGTCTCATTGGCAATCATACCACATCTTCATTTTTATATAAACCCCTGCCATATTCTTTATGAACCTGTCCCAAGTCAGGAGCCTGTAGTTTAGTGGTTGTTGTTGGTTCATGTCTCAACTAATATTTGATATTTTGTAAATTGTTTTGTTTTGTATAATTAGGCCCTTAGTTTTATCGTTTGAATTGTTTCACACTTTTAATGGCCTTTTATAAACAGCTTTACAGTATCGGGTTTTGTCATTGTTGAAGGCCTTAAGGTTGCCTATAATTGCCTACATCCACTTCATATTAGGATAGTTGCCTCATTAGCAATCATATCACATCTCTTCGTTTTTATATAATTTACCCGACTTTTTATCTTGTGTTTTCCTGAACATGCATGAAATATTTGTCACTGGGCATTAAAAATTAGCATGATCAAGTTAAACTTGTGTTTAATAAGAGAAACCATCTGATATTTATTTATTTGTTGGGATGGGGGACAGGAGGATTTCGTATATGAATATGGTTGCCTGGTAAGAGCTAAAAAATAGGCATGATTAGCGACAAATTAAAATGAATAATAATGCCCTCTTTCCTTCTTCATTAATTCCTCATCTATTGATTTAAACTGACTACTAGCCCAATCATGAGTGTTGAAAGTAGCGTAAAACACCAATGAATCAAAATCCCTTCCCTAGAATTTCAAATAGTTTTCCCTTAACTGTTATTGTCCATGTAGTTCTTATATTCATCCAGCTTATCATCCTACAGAGATGTCCTACTAAGGCTGTCATACCATAAAAACATTTATAACACAGCTCACATTCTAATATATCTTCATTCATGAATTTATTAATGTCATTTAGACTAAACGACGCCATGTTTGTTTTGTGCCTCTGCCGTCTAAATCACCTATTTAAAAAGAAGAGGTGGAAGAGAGCCAGAAGATCTTCCTAATTCAAAAAAATAGAAATGGACTTCTTCTGGCTGACTACCGAAGAACAAAAAACACGCCCCTGGGGTTCATCAGCATCAACAACGTCATAGAACGATCATTTCTTAGTGTGACGTTATAACATAAGCATTGTGACATAGGAAATTAAATGTTTAGGCAGCTGGAAACCTAGTCGAAATAATTATGACATCATGAAAGGATATTTTAATTTTGCTTCGCATCACGGTGCAGAGCTATTAGTTTCGGTCGAAATACACGCCATCTTGAATAAATTACTTATCACGTATAGATTCTGATTGGATGCGGCTGACAGCTATTGGCTTAAATGAGATAAAGAATTACAGACTTTTCTCGTTCAGGATAAAACATCAAATGCCGGAAAATTAACTATGTGTATTTCAGTTCCGATCAACTGTCATTAATTCATGTTCGTTTTATTATGCATACATTTCACAGATAAATTCAATATTGAAATATCAATTATTAATGTATATACGTGTTTATTTGCTTTGTTACTCTGCAATTTGCACGATTTGCTTTGCTAAACAATGTTCCTATACAATGTTTACAAAAATGCATTATCTGTAGTTTATAACTTCTGACAATCTAGGCACACCTCCAGCAAGGCACCCCACAAGAGTCGTGTCTATTTATAATTGTTTTAATTTTTAACAAGAATTTTTTTTTTAAAAGCATGGCCATGGGTGTATAACGCACACTCTTAAAGTACATCTATTTTATATCAATCAATATCTAAAATTCCACATTTCCAATACTAATTAACAACCACATGCACACATATTACCTTAAATTAGGGTAGAGCGAAGCACTCCATAGCTTTTTAGAAAGCTCAAACTTGATTTCTCTTATATTTGAACTA
Organism: Mytilus coruscus; assembly: GCA_017311375.1. Lineage (NCBI taxonomy): Eukaryota > Metazoa > Mollusca > Bivalvia > Mytilida > Mytilidae > Mytilus > Mytilus coruscus. The sequence goes on along the minus strand of CM029600.1, from coordinate 100,622,602 downwards.
TCCTCTGGAAACCCATGCAGGCTGAGATTTCTATGATCAAGCCATGCCACGGTAATGAAATTGTGACTGCTTTAAAAAGAACTTTCCTCATGTGTTTGAAAGGTTATTACTTTTCAAGGAGAGCTTTCTTTTTAACGACGGTTTACTTATTTAAAGGTTACCTGTGAAACTGTAAGACGAAAATTCCGAAACATTTCAGATTCACCTCTAAACGATTGTTCCGAAAAGTATGACGTACTGGTTCCTAAATTTCAACCCTGTTCTCCTCTGCTCTTAATGCACTTTCTGGAATAACAGGGTTGCACTAATGACAGGACGATTGCCCGGATAGTGACAGGACGGTTGACCGGATGAGATATAAATAGTCATAACTTTTTTGTTATTCGGTGGATTTTTTTAATATTTGCAGACCTTAGAGATATTAAACTATATTTTATGAAAATAAAACAAAAAAAGTGAAAAAAAATATTTTTGACCAAATAAAGTTGACCGGATGGTATTCACACTCGCCGATATACGCTATACATATATTCAATTGGTCGACAACAAGTGTTAATATCTCTTTTGTTTTAAAATATTTGTTCATGAAATTCAGGAATCTGTGAGATTTATAAATATTTTATACGAAAATATAAACTTTATAGTAAACAAAATATTTTGACCAAATAAAGTTGACCGGACGGTATTCACACTCGCCGATATACGCTATACATATATTCAACTGGTCGACAACAAGTGTTAATATCTCTTTTCTTTAAATATTTGTCCATGAAATTCAGGAATCTGTGAGATTTATATATATTTTATACGAAAATATAAACTTTTAGTAAACAAAATGTTTTTCTGCAAAAAGTTGACCGGACGGAATTCACATTTGCCGATATATGCTGTAAATTTATTAAATCAAGACAAGTGTTTATATCTTTTTTTCCTTTTAACTTCTTCATTAAACCAAGAAATCTTGTTAAGTTTTGCCTTTTTACTGGAGGTGGACTGTCAGTAAGAAGTATCTGATGATCTTGACTGACACCATTATCAGCTAACCTCAATCTCTTAGTAGATTTCGGTGTTGATACAGCCGTCTGTTAAGGTGTTTTAACTTAGCTAGTGTTTTCAACTTGGCTGATGTCTTTAACTTGGCTGGGTGTTTTCGGAGACTGAGGTTCCAGGGAACCTCAATCAATGTGCCTCCTCAGAATCTTGAATGCTTTCGAGAGAAAGTTAACTTGAAGACTTTGGTAATTTTTTATATAGATATAGGAAGATGTGGTATGAGTGCCAATGAGACAACTCTCCATCCAAGTACCGACCGTGCAAGGGCTGTATAGCCAGTCATGGTCGTCAAAAACTTCCATTTGTTGTCCATTTAAGTCACAATTTATAAAAGATAACCATTATAGGTCAAGGTACGGTCTTAAACACGGAGCCTAGGCCCCAAAAATTTTAAAAGAACTTTATCAAATTTCTTCTTTGATTGGATTCTAATTGCCAGCTGATTATATAAGGTAATTCAATTAAAGGTATTTGATGTCTCAGGTGTGAAAACTTTAATGACATGTTATTTGGCTTGATTGGTGATTACGACAAGTGTCAAAATTAGATAGTAATCTAATTAAATATCAGTACTTCTAGTGTGCCAGTGAACTTACTCAAGTCAACATTTTGGGCTCAAAGTTTTTACTATAAAGTATATATTTTCTTATAATATCTATTAATCTCACAGATTCCTTAATTTCATGGACAGATATTGTAAAATAAAAGATCGGCGAATGTAAATTCCGTCCGGTCAACTTTGAAGAATTTTTTTACTATAAGGTTTATATTTTCGAATAATATATTTATAAAACTCAAGATTCCTTTATTTGATGGACAAATATGGTAAAATAAAAGAGATATTAACATTTGTTGTCGACCAGTTGAATATAGGTATAGCGTATATCGTTTTAATTGTTTTAATTTAAAGTTTATAATTTCATATCATATTTTTATTGTTTTCGTAGATTTCTTAGTTTCATGTGAAAATATTGTAAAACAAAAACAAAATTACACTTTTGTTCGATCAGTTCAATAAAATTAACGCGTACATCAAGGTATGTGAACACCGTCCGGTCAACTTTATTTGGAGAAAAACATTTTTTTGTACTATAAAGTTTATATTTTCGTATAAAATATTTATAAATCTCACAGATTCCTGAATTCCATGAACAGATATTGTAAAACAAAAGAGTTATTAACACTTGTTGTCGACCAGTTGAATATATGTATAGCGTATATCGTCGAGTGTGAATACCGTCCGGTCAACTTTATTTGGTCAAAAATATTTTTTTTCACTTTTTTTGTTTTATTTTCATAAAATATAGTTTAATATCTCTAAGGTCTACAAATATTAAAAAAATCCACCGAATAACAAAAAAGTTATGACTATTTATATCTCATCCGGTCAACCGTCCTGTCACTATCCGGGCAATCGTCCTGTCATTAGTGCTTCCCGGAATAACAGCTATTTCGGAATCCTTTGGGGAAAATGGCAGCGCCCTGTCGAAGTGCAAGATTTTGTTTAAATTTTAAACTTGACTCGGTATTGTGGAAAAACTTATGCAAAGTAGGAAAGTTTTTAATTTTTGTCAACAATTTTGTATTTTAAATATTTTGTCGTTTGAATCAATCATTTAAAGCATTCGTTGGGCTTTCGTTGTCCCAGATTTTGACCTTTTTCGTCTGCTAGTTTGAGAGATTTTACTCTAACTAGAGCCGTATAAAAATACAGGTTAGGCGTTTATAACTTATGTATAAATGATAAATGTTTTAATTGTTCAACTATTAAAACGCCTTACCCAAAAATGTTTCCTACCACATAGTTTTTATTAAGATTCATCATAAGGAATTGAAAAATATGGCCGTGTTTTCACCTCAAAATTTACTATGAATACAGACAAACTGGTAAGTCTAGGAAAGTTTTAAGGCATGGCAGGAACTAGATATATAAAAGTTATATGAAGTCTACGTTTCAGAAAATTAAAAGCTTACCTTGATTTTGATGTCCAGTTTTTTCCAGTCTGCAGAAGAGAGAAAAATAAACAAACACCCGAGTTTCATTTGATACGGTCCACTCAGTTACACAGTTTAAATCACCTATTATCTGCAGATGTCTATTGTCCATTTCAATTAATACTACTCACAACATGTATTACAATGTATTATATGAGGAGATTCTCAAACCTCTTTCCCAACTTAGTTTATTTTGACACCTTCTGCAGGAACGAAAAAACTGGATAACAAAATCTAGTAAAGTTTATAATTTTCTAAAATATAAAATGCATTTAAAATTTATATATCTAGTTCCTGCCATCCCTTAAAACTTTTGCAGGTGCATAGTTTTGTCTGTAAAATTTGTGGTGTAAATACGGCCATATAAGCCAAAAGGTTATGATGAACCTTAAAATAAAATAAAGATATATCCTCGTCTCATTGGTTTTCGTGCTATTAAGAATGCATTGTGACGTCACATCTTCCATTGAAAAAGCATGCATAGTACGAATTCATATGAGTACAAAAACATATGATCTGACCATGCTGACCATATAGTTATTTAAAACAAGCACAAATATGACGGCCTAGCTATTCAAGTACACATTCTAGCTTTCATGTCGATCCGCCCCAAGTCGATCCGTCCCAAGTCGTTCCGGCCCAAGTCAATCAGGCCCCATATTTAAAGTCTATCCGGCCCCCAATATAAAAAAATATTGATAAGGAATGAAAATAAAGATATATATATGAACTGTAATACATAAATGTTTATGAATTTTATAATATAAAAGGTGGACGGTACAAAAAGTTAGCCTTAATGAATATTTGAATATTTAATTTTCTTAAGATGAGACATTTATTTGAATATTTATTTTAAATTTATATCTGTACATTAAGATTTCATATAATATTATTTTAATATAAAATATTTGAATTCAAATCAATTTATCACCTTAAATAAATACGGATGATTAAGCAGTATAAAACAATTATGTTGATTATGTTTTTATTACAAGTTTTAAAAGACTATTGGGTGTGCATAATTATAACAAAAACATATATAACAGAATTTAGTACCATCAACATTAATCAGCAGTGATAAGCATTTTTTCAATTGACTGTGATCTTAACAAGTCTTTCAACTGGAGTAATAGCAAATAGTTGCATACACAAAAGTACAAGCTGATCCCCAAGTCAAATTTACAAATGGATTCAGTAGTACAAAAAACAACACAGAGAAGACAATGATGAAAAGAAATAATGGTACATTTCTTCTTCGTGTTACCTGAAAAAAAAAATATAACAATTAATTATTAAAACTTCAAATTAAAGATCAAACTATAAAGACCTTGTTGATGATGTAAATTTTATCAATCAGGATTTTGATTGAATTAAGTGATTACAATTGGCGTTACTTTGGTTAACGATCATCAGGCAATTGTTGAATAAACAAACCAATCATAGACTAATGATTTGATTTAAAGAAGTCATTATGATGATTACATAATTATATGCTCCATTAGATTGTAAATAACTATTTATCTCTTCTATATGTGAATTAAATAAAAACATTTTTCCCCATGATATTCCAAGTTATCATCATGATCATGGGAAATAACTTCATATTTATATGCTGATGCTGCTTTACAAACAGTACCAATCATACTCATTTTCGTATCGATTTAAAATAATTCATCTGAATGTAAGTCTTATATTAGGCATACTTCACTTACCTGCTGTCTTTAATCACTGATAATTTTTACAAATTCCATTTATCCTGATTCAAATATGTCACCAAATCCTATGAAGTTAATATAAATAATTCATTATTTTATTATGGGTCGGATCGACTTAGGGCCGGATCAATGTGGGACGGATCGACTTAGGATGGATCGACTCGGGGCCGGAACGACCTGATACCCACATTCTAGGTTGCTCTCAACTTTAGTGACTCAGCACATTAAGGTTTTTTTTTAATTTCAAAGGCTGTTTAGGAATTTTTAAAAACAATAGACATGATGGAGAGTTGTCTCATTGGCACTCATACCACATCTTCTTATATCTATGATAGTTGTAGTCCAAATTATTATTACGTTCAACATTGTTGAAAGGCTATTTTAATTTTCTGCTGTGACAAAATTAAAAAAGCTTTTCAAGACATCATAATTATTTGGACTAGATAGACGGCAGTATAACCATGATAACGTAGACAAACAAAGTAAATGTTTTTTTCTGTATAAAGTTTGGCTTGATTTACAACAAAATCACTATTTTCCATCAAATGCAATGAAACATTAATTATAATTGCTGTGAAGGACATTTCCCTTTGGTATATTTACAAAATAGCACTTCTCTTTTTTTCATGTTTTAGTTTATTCATGTATCTTTAATTTGCTGTTTTGATATCATGGTGTTTTGAAAATTTTGTACATCACTCAGTTTGCAATTAGAATAATGTTTATATTTACCACTTCAGACAAAGAAATTCTCCACAACACCTGTCAGCCATGTTAAAGACCATTCCAAAATGTTCCCTGCCCAGATGAAAAAGATGTTACCAGATGGAACATTTGATGGAAAGATAGCTTTTATTACTGGCGGAGGAACTGGACTGGGGAAAGGCATGGCTACCATGTTGTCTAGACTAGGTGCTCAAGTGGTTATATCAAGCAGGTAGTATACATACTAATACATCATTTAATGGGTGGGGGGAAAGGCAACTCTTTGAGGGGTCCATAGATGGCCTGATGGCCTGTTGCAAGACTAAATTTCTGTCCCTATCCAATATACTCTCATTTTCCAGTGGCATTCCTAATTTTCAGCCCTCAATCCTGGTTGACCCCCTATGACAGTACTTACCCACTATATTAATTGTTCTCATCCTATACATGTATAATATATGTACTGGACATTAAGCAAACAACAATCAATCATCAGTATACTATTGTTTTGATTATTAAGGAGAGTAGCACTAAAATAATTGCTTTTAAAAAAAATAGTAATGGCTTTATCTTGAACAACTGCTTAAACTGCCTTTGTCATTTTATAACAGAACTAGACAGAGTAGGGGAGATAATCTAAAATTGAATGTAATAAATAAGCGTTTTGATGTCTGTTCAACATTGTCCAAGGAAAAGAGTGTGGGAAATATTAAATTGCTTAAATTTGCAAAAAGGGTACGTACATGGTTATAAATGTTTGCCCACATATCTCCTCATACCATTTTCATTTGTCTCCTCCCCATGATAGAAGAGTGTCATTATTTTTTCCGGTCTGTGTCTCCATCCCATATAAGGTTAAAAAGTTTTGTTTTAATGTAGTTTGTGGTCTAATCAATTTGAAACTTGGTATATGTAAAATGAACTATTTAAAATATATATTCCAAACTAGGGTTTTGACCTGGAATTCACAGTTCACTGAACAAGGAAATGTGATAGATTAAAATTTGGTTTAGGATTGTTTGTGGTCACTTGACTCGATACTTAGTACACAAGCTTATTATTAGGTGAACTGTGTAATTATATGCCAAATTAGGATTTTGACCCAGATTTAAAGGTTTACTGAACATGTAAATGTCATGGTGTGAGCAGGGCATGATGTCCTATGGAAACATATTCTTGTTTTGCCTAATAAAGGTACATCTACAGAAAATATGTAACATAAATAGTAGTCAAATTTGTCAAAGCATACAATAACAGTTTACCACATTACTATTATCTTCAGGAAAATGGATGTATTAGAGAAAGCTGCATCTGAAATTACCTCTGAAACAGGAAATAAGGTACAAATATTGTCTGATAATAAGTGATATATATGACATTCTATTTATATGGCCTTTGTGGCTTGTTATTTTTGTGATTTCAATACACAAACTCTACTCACAGAGATGAAATTCCCACATCAATGATAGGGTGGCCTGCCTTTCTTCAAACTATGCATACGAGGAAATAAAGAAAAATAATCTGCATGAAAATGTCCACAATTACAGAAGTCTGGTCACTTTAATGTAGAAATGTCAACTGTGACATCATATATTTGACATACATATATTAATAAGGGGAACCTAAAGTAATATGTCAATGATATTTGGTATGCAGATGTATTAGCATTGGCATAAAAAATTGGTACCTTCTACAGCTGCTGATATAAGAGGCGTTTTAGCCACTATATCAGCTTAAAATTTTAAAAGGTGATTGTCCAGGTTGTACCAAAGCCTCAGAAATAAGAGACACCGTAGCCATCAAATTAGCTGTGTACATATTTTATATTTGTTGTTCAGGTTAATGCCCTTTAGTCATAAAACTGCCTTTAGAAGACATTTATATACATTTTATGTAGGCCTATAGCTGCAATAATTATAGAACCATAAGCTATTAAATCTTGCTGATTTGATGTGTGGTTAATTATAGAACCATAAGCTATTAAATCTAGCTGATTTGATTTGTGTTTGCATTTTCAAGATTGCAACTGTATCTCCAAAATTAGAGACCTTATTGGCATAAGATTTTGGTTCAATGAGTTCGATACATATTTTTACTAGGTTCTACCTATATCTACTGATCGTAGAGACCTTTCTGTCATAAAATCTTTGTTCAATGGTTTATACATATATTCCCCAGGTTTTACCTATAGCTGCTGATGTGCGAGATCCTCTATCCATTAAATCTGCTGTAGATGAATGTGTATCAGAGTTAGGATTGCCACATGTCATTATCAACAATGCAGCAGGCAACTTTATCTCACCATCAGAGAAGTTGTCAGCCAATGCCTGGAAAACAGTCGTTGATATAGTCCTCAACGGATCAGCTTTGGTCTCATTAGAGATTGGTAAAAGACTAATAGAGGCTGGTCAAGGTAATTATACATATAAGTGGAAATCACATATTGTGTGATCTAGTTCTTAGTTGTTGTCATTACTGTAGACCCCAGTATATTCCTTGTCCTAGTAACAACAATATTAATGAATGCAATGTTTTCCCTTGCCATAACAATAATCATTGAATAGAAATTATTTTGTTTTGTATCTATTTGTTGAACTTATCCAAAGGATGTGCAATGGTCTTGTCCTATGAAGGTCAATTTTAAAGATCAAAGTCACAGCAGATGCAAGTTCCAGTAGTTAATGATTACAAGGATCAAATCTTTGTTTCCTTGCACTTAATCTCCCTGTGGTCAGCTTAATTAACTTGAATGTCATTAGTTTCAAATACAGCAGAGATTGAAAATAGGAGGGACAGAATGTCTGACAGGCTTAATTTTTTTAAGGCCCTGGTCAAGGTCATAGCAAAAAAGTTTAGACCCTATTTTCATATATATGTGTTAGGTCCAGGTTATTCATCACACAATAATTAGCCATGGACAGAAGGTGTAAGATGTCCTTGAGTCTATTTCACAACCATTAGTGAAAGGTTATTACAATTTGTAAGCTACTCATATCTGATCAATTTTTAATTGTATAAAACTGAAGCTGAAGGCAGATATATTTATTGTCCACAGTTCTAGTGGACAGTTTATTGTCCACAGTTCTAGTGGTCAGTTTCAGTTGATTGTAATGAGTGTTATTTTCATTCACAGGTGCGGCATTCCTTGCTATAACAACAATATATGCCACCAGTGGCTCTGGTTTTGTTACACCAAGTGCTGCTGCAAAGGCTGGAGTAGAATGCTTGACAAAGTAAGATAATTTATAAGAAAATACAATTTATTTTTATAAAAAAAAAGATGATGTGGTATGATCTATGAGACAACTCTCCACCGAATGAGCAAATGACATAAACTACAAACTGCTCAGAGTCTGAAACCACTTTTGTGCTCAGAAACATAATAAATGGTTTATTTTTCATTGCCTACAAGTCTCAATAACCAGTTCTTTTTTTACAGGTCCCTAGCTGCAGAATGGGGAAGATATGGGATAAGATTTAACTGTATAGCACCAGGACCAATAGAAACAAAGGTATGGGATAAGATTTAACTGTATAGCACCAGGACTAATAGAAACAAAGGTAAAACAAGATATGGGATAAGATTTAACTGTATAGCACCAGGACCAATAGAAACAAAGGTAAAACAAGATATGAGATAAGATTTAACTGTATAGCACCAGGGCCAATAGAAGCAAAGGTAAAACAAGATATGGGATAAGATTTAACTGTATAGCACCAGGACCAATAGAAACAAAGGTAAAACCCAGATAATTCTAAGTGAAAACATAGGTAACCACTTTCAGGATAAAACTGGAATCTCTAAAAAAAAATTATTGGAAATAATTCTCTTAAGACCAGTCTCATTTAAAGGTCAAATCAGTCAAGCTTTTACTTCATCAAAATTTTGTCCCCATTGTACCACCTAATTTTTTCAATCATTAAAATGGAAACTATTGTATGGATGATGCCCTGTTAATTTAGCTCTTGAAACCGATAAATTTATCCACATGTCATTGTTACAATCCTCAATCCTCACATGACAGCTGTATTTTAAAAGGCAAATGTATCTGCTATCTTATTAGCATCATTTAATATACTTTTAGGCCTTTTGTCAACTTATTGTCTGATTTTTTGCCCTGGGTGAATTTTGAAAGTCCAAAAAGCTAAAAACATTGTATTTAAATATTTCATGGAAGCGGAGACTAAACATTTTCAGAGGTTGAAGACTTATTGTTTGTTTTTGTCCTGTCAAAGTTCACATATTCTTGTTACAGTAATTTCAGAAATTATGCAATGTTTTTATTATTGTGAAAATTGCAACAGAATTGGGTTTTGCGAAAATAATTTTGTAATCTTAATTTTGATAGCAAGCATTATTTGTGTGCAGCTTTTCCTGAAATGGCAATAATTAATCTCTCAGTTTTGTCAATTGTTCAACAATCCCAATTATAAATGCATGCAAAAATTTCTAAAGGAGATGGGGCAATAAGGCCCTTATTTGGCCCAAAAATTACTGCAAATTTAAAAGTCATCATACATATTTTCAAATTTGTCCTAACCATGCTAACTAGACTAAAGTACAAGGTATTCAGAAAATAAAAACAAATTTTACATTTAACAAGTTACCATGGCAACAAACCATGACGAAATTTGTATATTTTGTAAAATTTCTTGATTTTCCTTGTTTTACATCAATTTTTAAGTATATTTTAGATTGGCAAAGTATGTGGTCTCCCAAGAAACAACTTTATTTTTTGTGAGATTATGTCAATAGTTATAATTAAGCGTCTCTTAAATTATTTTGTTGTTTTTTGGCTGTGCACGGTGTTTCCACAGTGGAAATAAAGATCGAAAACTGCATAAATTCTGTATTTTGCATTGTTTTCGTGAAAATAGTACATATTATGACGTAATTGTGACGTCATCAGATAAAAAATCTTATGTTTTTCATTTACATTTCTTGACTCTGTGCATTTCCAAACATAATATGCCAATTTGGAATAGTTGTCAAACATTTTATTTTCTTGGGCCAAAACTGGGCCTTAATGCCCCTACTCCTTTACAGTATTTCATTGACTGTTTAAAAATTGTCCCAAGTTACATGACCTGTTGTTTTAGCTAGTTAGTTCATGAATGATTGAAACCATTTTAATGTTGATTGTAAGGATTTTTTTCTGTAATATTAATAATTTAATAGCAAAAGTAAGATGACATGACATAAAGAAAAAAGGTTCTCTGACAGTTATTAATAGAAAAAAGGCTTCTACAATGGGGGCACTGGACGTTAAGCAATCAACAATTAATCAATCCACACTTTGGGTTTAAAAAGTTAAATTGAATGATATTAACAAGATATTTTAAATTCACATGTATACATAATTCTCCCTAGGTTTATATGCAAAATCACCAATCAAATATATCCACGAAATAACAATTTTTCTTCCATCCAAGAAAATTGTAAAGCAAGAAAAAAATGAAGCCACAGTATTAACATATATGTAGGAATTAAATTGCTTTGTGGAAGAATATTAGGTAAATTCTAATAATTATAGATAATCAATGGTATTTTAAACAAGAAGGCATTTCTGAGCTACAATCTCCTCAAAGGGCAACAGCCCTGAGATGCGATATAGCAGAGAAACATCCTCGAGTTTAAAAGACCATTGATAATTTGTTTATCATGGTTTTCCTAGGCAATACCTATGACCTCAATACATTCTCGTTTTACTTGACTAAGAAAATTCCATATCACTTGAGTAGTGTGATATTTATAGATTATCAATGGTTTTTAAGACAAGAGGGTGTTTCTCATCTACAGTCTCATCGAGGGGCGACAGCCCTGAGATGAAATGTGGCCGAGAGACATCATTGAGTTTGAAAGACCATTGATAATCTGTTTATCGCTATTTTGCCAACAACGTTGTTTATGTTTACACTGACAATGTCACATGCACCCTTAGTTTCTGACGATAATTTTCTATCTCAAGCAAGTAGCATGATATGAAAAATTATCCCAAAAAAAAGATCAATGAAAAATACACAAAATAGTGATAAGGAAAATTATTACAAAAAAAAAATCAAAGGAAAATTTGAGAATATGGTGATAAAGCTTTTCAATACATTACAGGGAGCATTTGGAAGGTTAGATCCTACAGGAGAATGGAAGGAAAAGTTATATGATGTTTTACCTGTTGGCAGATTAGGAGAGGTCCCTGAAATAGCCAATTTAGCAACATATATGGTTAGTGACTATGCTAGCTGGATGACAGGAGAGGTAAGAAAACATACTGTATATGATATATATTTTGCAGTTATTATAACCATAAACAAGCAAATTAAATTTTAGAGGAGTTCAAATTTTCTATTACTCATGGGTTTTCATATAAACACAAAATGAAGAGGAATTCTGTGTTGTTAAAAATTTAATTGATAAAATAACAAAATATAGAACATTGTTAAACATGTTAAAATTTTTTTTTTTGAAAATTAACAAATAAAAGGAATGAACTTGCAGTTGATAAATATATTTTGTTATTTAGAAAGAAAGAGAGTATGGTGACCCCAATTTGTCTTTTTATTTTCTGAAAGCATATTCTTAGAACGATCTTCCAGCTTATTTTTAAAATTCTATTGTTTAGTTTTCTTTTTTTTTTTCACAAAAGTGCTTTTATAACAAAATCTGACAATTTGCACTTTCTCAAGCTTTTAAAAAATGCTCAGTGATTCATTATTTTTATTGTATTTTGTTTTAAATATATATGATATAAACCAAATTTTGCCAAGTTTGAAAAATTCTATTCAATTGTAAAAAATATGCACATGTTGTTCATATACAGACATATAAAAAGGGTGAGGATAATTTATTATGATGTCTGAGGACCATCAATTGCTACTAGCATGCATTTATTTTTTTCTTGTAAGATTAATTCCACTACATTATGTTCAGTAATTACAATTGCTAGAGTTGCATTTGAATCTGATTGTACTGGATTTACACTAAAATGCACATATTAAGTTCTCTGACGGGTTGCATTTTCACTTTAATTTATTTTAGATTATGATGATCATTCAAAGTGAAAATTGTATGAGATTTACATTTCCTTTACAGGTTGTTAAGTTTGATGGTGGAGAATATGTAAGTAGAGCTGGTGAGTTCAATGACTTAAAGGTTGTCACTAAAGAACAATGGGACATGTTGGAAGCCATGGTTAGAAAGGCAAAGTCAGAATAATTATTGAAATAAGAATATGACACTCGATGCTACTGATTCTGTTAATGCAAAACAGTTGCATTAGAAAACCATGCATGATATATTTCAATTATAAAATTAGTGAAGCATAAGGATACAATGAATATGTGTAGTACACATTTTAATTATGAATTACAAAACTATATGTATTGATTTGGAAGCTCCTGTTTTAAAAAACGAGAATATATCTCATTACAAATAATCTTTCATGTATGACATGTTCACCAAAGTGAAACAAAGACTGAGCATGGAGAGAGGCCTGTGATATTTATGTATGTATTTTTGTATGTTTGAATTGATAGTAAATATTAAAAAGTTTGAAACTGTGTCATTTTATAAAAAAACAACAATGAATCAATTGAATACCCTATATCAAATCATAATCAAACTATAATTAGGTCAGGGCATACCTTCAATCTCTATCAAAGTTTGTATGCTTGGTCATTACATACTTCTATTGTCATCAATCTTTTAATGACTGACCATGGCATACATCAAATCCTCATCAAACTTGTAATGCCTAACCATGTCTGAAATTTAATCTTCATCAAACTTGGTCAGGCTTTACCCCAATTCAACAAAATTGTTAATGCTTGGTCATGGCATACTTGAATCCTCATCAAACTTATAATTCATTTTCACATCATACACCAATCATCATTAAACTTGTAATGCTTTGTAGTAATGCCATATAACCAATCATCATTTAACCTATCAGGCTATACCCCCAAATAATTCTTACACTTATAATTAAAGTTGGCAATCAAAAATAGAAGCCCAATAAAAAACAAAGAGCACCATGACCAAAAAGAAAAACGATTCGAAGACAAATAACAAAGCACTTCATAAAAACTAAAGTTTGAGCAACTTGAACCTCACCAAAAACTGGGGTGAGCTCAAGCTCAAAAAGGGTGAGCAGTTCCTGTTCTGCTAGTGGCACCTATTGTTCTATTCAATTCAGGTAAAAATAAGGTAATAAGTCTCATTCTGATATGTTACAAACCACGGGATTGTGGTAACAACTAATGGAATATATCACTGGTCATCTGTGACACCAATATACCATAACGTTCAGCCAAATCATGATGGGCACCGAGAAATTTTCATATGGATGACTGTAATTTTATCATTTGAAACCTTGATGCAAACGCTTCCTTGTAAACCTTCTATCAAGAAAGTCATGATTGGAAAAGTAATTCCAGAAATATTGTATCAACTGGAAGATATATACTCCTTATACAGGACTGCTGGAATGTTGCTACACAGAAATGGTACATTCACAATAGGAAAATTGAAATCATCTCTCTTATAGTAAAGTTTCGTTCTCAACCGACCCTCATTATCAATTTCTAGATGTAAGTCGAGATATGAAGCCGACCTAAAAGAGAGGCGAAAGATACCAAAGGGACATTCAAACTCATAAGTCAAAAATAAACTGACAATGCCATGGCTAAAGCGAAAAAGACAAACAACAGTACACAAAACACAACATGAAAAACTAAAGACTGAGCAACACGAACCCCACCAAAAACTGGGTGATCTCAGGTGCTCGGGAAGGGTGAGCAGATCCTGCTCCACATGTTGCACCCGTTGTGTTGCTCATGTTAGTACAAATCGGTAACAAGTCTAATTCAGTAAGTCACATTCGGGGAAAAGGGGACGGGATTGTAGTTACGACATTTCTGACTGGTGATGGTGTCCATAAAATTTAGGAAGGGATGATTTCAACTTCACCACTTGGAACTCTTGTGAGCAGCAACCCTCTATCAAGGAAATCATGATATGACATACGAGCCCTGAAATATCAACTGGGAGATATATACTCCGTATCCAGGCGCTGCTGGAATGTTGCTACATACAAATGGAAAGTTCACAATTGGGAAGCTGAAATCATCTCTTTTGTCGTAAAGTTTTGTTTTCAACCGACCCTCATTGTCAACTTCTAAATGTAAGTCAAGATATATGGCAGACTTAACTGTATCTGTTGTATCCTTTATCTCTAGTTCGATGTGATAGATGCGTTCAACATAGTCACCAAATTTTGAATTATTTAGGAGAGAACATCATCTATATAGCGGAAAGTAAAGTTAAAGGATACTGCTAACTTCTTTTCTTTCTTCCTAAGAAATTCCTGTATGAAGTCAGCTTCATATGAATAAAGGAACAAGTCAGCAAGAAGAGGGGCACAGTTGGTTCCCATGGGAATGCCGATTGTTTGTTGAAAAACATGTCCTCCAAACGTAACAAATATGTTGTCAATCAAGAAATCAAGCATCTAACTATATATGTGGAATCCTTCATTTCAAGTCAATTGGGATAGATGCAGTCAACAAAGACAGCAAACTTTGAACTATTCATTGAAATACATCATCTTTATACAGAAGGTAAAGTTAAAGGTTAATGTCAGCTTTTTTGCCTTTGTCTTCTGCTGTATTAATACTGCCTAATAAGAATAAGGAACAAGTCGATTATAGAGGGGAGCAGTTTGTTCCTATTGGAATGCCGATTGCCTGTTGAAAATCAAGTCCTCCGAATGTGACAAATATGTTGTCAATAAAATATCTAGCATATTAATATAGTCTGTTTCAGTGAAGTTTTTGTTTGAAGCAGAGTTGACTTTTCTATAGTTTGATTTGTTCCTTCCTAAAATAAGATATTTATATTTTCGTTGGCCATTCTTTTTCAAGAGACAAGGTTTGACTTAGTCTTTCAATATGTCTGTAAGTCATAGATTAGAACGAGGAATTACCATGTAAAGGACAGAGAAGCTAAATTCTTCAGTATTATTGCACTATTGGAAGAAATATTTTTAATATTATTTCCACTGGAACAATCATTACAGTATGTGTATCGAACGGAATAAAGGGTTTAAAATATTTGTTCCAACAGGATTATATATTATGGCATTGTTTATAACAAAGTTTCCAGGGGAAATTCTTTTATGCGGAACAAATATACGTTGACATTCGGAGCACCCCTCGAGTTTCACAGTAACTTTGAAGCCCGATTTGGATTGGTTATAAACTGAAAGAACACTTTATTATATCGTGTGTCCAGAACGCTCAAACCCAAGCATATAAAAGCCAAGGATGTATATAGAATACATAAAAACGTATATGACCAACAGGGACCAAAAAAGTATAGCCAAATTCATCAAAGGTGAACTTTGCCCGAAGGAGTTGTCATAAAAGTATATGTTAATAAGGGGACGACCATTTGATATTGGGAGGAAGGGGGAGGATTTTTTTAAGGACTACTCATGTTTATCTGCTGCTTTCGAAAGCCTCACTTAAGTACGCAATTGTTTCCTGCATTTTGTGTTGCAGAATATTAATTTTCATCATGTTTCATGCAAGGTTATATCTTTTCAGCTTTTACCAGACCAGGATATTCATTTTCAAAATCCTAAGTAAGGATACTTATGTAATTTGGGTATCCATCAGAACAAAGGGAGACCCAGTTCTACATATTTGTTAAGAATTCCAAAAAGACACAATACAAACCTATATAACTGTTTAGGATTTCATCCTTAGTAAATTTTGTTTAAGTATTTAAAAGAATATAATATATGTCCCAATGACTTAGTGAGAGAAAATGGCCCCGTTTTGCCCTCAGTTATTAAAATATTTTTTCAAAAGATATGTATAATATTTTAAATAGTAAAAAGTCAAATCTTAAACAGAAGTGCGAACAAAAATGGTCTTTAATTCTCAGTACAAACTACAATTGGAAAAATATCTATATATTGCCTTTTTATATTACTAAGAATTCCAAACTGCAGTGGTTTCATATACAGAATAATACTTCGAATTTTAGGCACGAATGAACTTCTCTTTAAAATAAAAATGAAAGATACAAATAAGTGGAGAGGTCGAAACAATAGAACATATATTCTGGACTTGTCCGTATATATCAAAATTGTGGGAGGACTTTAACTCCTGGATATTTGAGAAGATAGAAATAGAACTAACTTAAAATATAGATTTGGTTTTATTTGGTATTTTAACAAAAACCGATAAAAATGACATAAGAAACTTAATAATTCTGTTAACAAAATTCTATATTTATAGAAGCAAATTATCATTGGAACAAACCAATATGATAGCCCTAAAAATATTTAAAAGAAAACTTATTAATCGAAAAAAATATATTTTATAAAAATAAAAGTCTAAGTAGGGTAGAGAACTGCTGGAACCCCTGGACTCCTTTATTATCATAAAAACAAAGAAAAACAACAGACACCATATATTGTATAAATTAAAAATATTCATTCTTTGTCCAAGCAGCCTCTGTCTTTCAATCATATTCAGCAATGTATTAAACTATTTTAGCTGTGTCTATTAATTTAAAATATGTTGTATATCTTCTGTCTATATATTAAATTGTGCATAAAATGTGTATAACTTGCTATTATGTTCCTTTACAAATAAAAAGAAATTCATTATAAAAAACCATTTTTTTTTTGTTTAAGCATATGTTAGGCTTCGAAGTGAAGTGACAAACGAGACGATTTGAATTTTGAAGTTATTAATTTCCCCCACCTTAGTAGCATTATACCAACTTCACCTGCATATGGGATATACATTTCCCAACTTATTCGGTATTCAAGAGCTTGCAGCTCCTACTCAGACTTTGTAAAACGTCACCAGTGTCTGAGCAGAAAGTTGATGAACCAGGGGTATGTCAAAGAACGTCTCGTCATTTTTCTCAAAAAGTTCATCTGAAGGTACCAAGACCTTGTTGATAAATATTCCGTATCAACTTCACAAATGATACACGATGGTCTTGAAGTATAGATTCTGCGTACTGACGTTGTTTGTCATCTTAATAACGTGTTATAGTATTCTTTTATTTGTTCTTATTAATATTACTTTTAATGTTTAGTCTGTTTTTGGTGATATCCATTTGACGTGACTCTGTACTTATGCATCCCGTCATTGTGTTATTGTTCTATAATTTTTGTATTCCTATCTTTCCTTTTTGCTAATGTGCTTTGTCTATATGACTTTTTGTGTTTCTTTGATACATATGACGTGCCTCTGTACTTATACATCCCGCCATTGTGTTATTGTTCTATGATAATTTTTGTATTCCTGTCTTTCATATTTGCTAATGCTTTGTCTGTATGCCCTTTAGTGTTTCTTTGATACATAGTGACGTGGCTCTTTTTTTGGAAGAAATTCACAATAAGCATATAAACAAGCGGCAAGAAGGACAAGGGAAACTTCTAATTTAGATTCTGCAGAGGATATGCCTAAAACAACTATAGACTATATTCTGTTCATACTTTGAACGACAAAATTATTTTATTTCTACCTGTGTGACGTTTACATGTTGATCAACTGATGTACGTCAAACGCCCGATTCTACGTCAGAGTTAATGTTAACTTAACCATATGCCTGTCAGGGTAATGCAGTATGGTGTTTGCTCTTTTATGAAGGCCGTAAGGTGGTTGAGAGGTGTCTCATTAACAATAATACCACATCTTCATATTTGTATATTAAAAGCCGAAGAACAATGTAAAACACAAACGAAGATTGATCAACAACAACCAAACCAAAACCGAGGGTTAATTCATGTGCCCCATATGGGTAGGCAGTATATGTATATTCATCCGGTAGTAAGTTATAGTCGGCGTAGGTATTATCTTAAAACCGCAATGGAAAAGTGATCGGGTAGTAACAGATGGAACATCTGACACATTTTTCAAGTTATGATGGCGTCTGTAAAACTTCCGAAGATATTTTTTTTCAAATTTAACTTTAAGTACATTGGTTTAATAGAAGGAATGTAACCTTCTGTCAAGAAAATCCTGATTGGCAAAGGAAACTCTGAAATATCAGCTCATGGCGAGTGAAATGCTGGTGCTCAGTCATATACATTGTCGTATTAACATATTAAATCGTATGGATATCACTGTATCATACGCGATTTGCGACAATTGATGTCTCTTCAATGATGCTCGAGGTCAGATTGAAAGTAATTCCAAACAGTCTTCTTTATGGATGCTCTGGCCTACATAAAACGTGTATGTTGATTCAATAAAGTCAAATAATTGAACACTTTTGAAATATCTCACGCGATGTAAGTTTCTTTATTTAAACAATTACATACACGTACCAAGTTTATGTTTTTAAATTAGCGATGAATCCGGCACAAAGGTATACAGATGCTAAACCTCTACTATATAAAGGCAAATTAAACATTGATCATGCGGTTATAACACCAGGTTTAATCCACCATTTTCTACATAAGGAAATGCCTGAACCAAGTCAGGAATATGACAGTTGTTTCAATTCGTTTTTGATGTGTTTGAGCTTTTTATTTTGCCATTTTAAAAATAACTTTCCGTTTTGAATTTCACTTGGAGATCGGCATTTTTGTTATTTTACTTTTTATCTACCAAGCATAATGACAAATTTGAAGAAATTTCAACGAAACAAAAGAACTACCTCCGCAAGCCATCTTTTGGCCTTTTACTTTTATGATTCGGTCGTCACTAACGAGTCTTTTGTAGACAAACACGCGTCTGACGTACACAATTATTAGCCTGATATCTTTGATGAGTGTATATAATATAAAATAAGGAGAAGTGGTATGATTGGCAATGAGATATCCATCCAACAGAGTCCAAATGACGTGCACTAAAGCAACTATAGGTCATCGTAAGACCTTCAACAATGAGCAAAATCCATAGTCAGCTATATTCGTCCTCAACATAACAAAATGTGAATAAAAATTTAAACAAAAAGACCATCGCCTGATTTATGACAAACCAATAAACGAAAATTAAAAATAACAGCAACAAACGAAAACCACTGAATTGGAAGCTCCTAATTGGAACAGGCACATATAGAATGTGGCGGGGTTAAATATGTTTGTAAGTACTCAAACCCCCTGTTTTAACCTGTTTTAACAGCAAAACATAAGAACAAATTGTAAAACCAGTTGGAAATGGCTAAACTCTTCAGATTGGCACGAACGCACAAAAAAACTAACATTAAAGCAAAAGATACAACGCACCTATTTAAGATACTCGCAGTTACTGAAAGCTAGTTCAAACCCAATAACAATTATATGATCTCCCGGATTATAAGCCCGGAATCTTTGATGACTTTTTAAAATCACTGGCTAGTTACAACTGCTGACGTTTTTTCTTCGGGGATATCATGAGCCCAGTAGTAAACACTCTAGTGCTGTCATGAACTGTCATATATATTTTCAGTAAATTTAATGTTCATATAATGTAAAAATAATTCGAAACACGAAGGCATGGTTGGCTTCTACAAGATTTGGTATTTGGAACTTTTTGTATTTCTTTTTTTTTTTCGATGCTCTTTAACTTTATGATTTTTTTACCGCAATTGGGGAGTCTTTTGTAAACGAAAGGCGCATTTATTGTACTTTATTATAAGCCTGGTATACGGTATCTTTAATGACTTTTTTTCTAGAATTATAAATGTTCAGGTTAATATATCGTATATCCCTTGCTTTGAAAAAAGTAAAATAACATAAATACCGAACTCCAAGGAAAATTCAAAACAGAAAGTCCCTTATCAAATGGCAAAATCAAAAGCTCAAACACATCAAACGAATGAAAAACAACTGTCATATTCCCGACTTGGTACATGCATTTCCTTATGTAGAAAATGGTGGATTAAACCTGATTTATAGCTAGCTAAACATCTCACTTGTATGGCAGTCGCATAGAATTCCATTATATTTACAACAATGTGTGAGCAAAACAAACCGACATAATAGGTAAAAATGTCAAAAATTGGGGTACAGCAGTCAACATTGTGTTATACTAGTAATCTTAATCACTACAAAAACTAACAACTATGTCAACAAAGAAAAAACAAATGGCATATAGACACTCTATAGACAAAGCACATAAGCAAAAATGAAAGACAAGAATACAAAAGATGACCATAGCACAATAACACAATGGCGGGATGGACTAAACAGTACAGGTTAAATATATACCAAGCCAATAATAAGAACACTATAACACGTAATTACGATGATAAACAACTGTCTGTCAAAGGCAAACGATGTGCCGGATTTCCTGAACTCTACCATATATGCCAAATCAAGAAAACAAAAGTTGTATTGCCGTCAGTTTCGTCCTGATGTCTACCTTTTGTAGTGTTGAGAGAGACACTCTTATAGAAGAGCAAGTGCGTTCAACATAGTCACCAATATTTAAAATTAGATAGCGAGAAGACATCAATTTATATAGCAGGAACGTGAAGTTAAAAGATATAGCTTCTTAACATTCTTCATAAGAAGCTCCTATATGAAGTATGCCTCATATGAATAAAGGAACGACAGAGGAGCACAGTTGGTTCCCAAGCCAATGCCAATTGTTTGTTGAACACCTGCTTCAAATGTATCAAATATGTTGTCAATCTAGAAATAAAGCAATTATGTCAGTTTCAGATTATACTATGTTTGAATCACGAGTGTTTTGTTTTTTAACAAAGTATGATGTGTCCATCCTTAAATAAGATATTTGTATCTACGTTGGCCATTCTTTTAATGAAACAAAGTAAGACCAATTCATTTGCAATTATTTCAATTTGTCTTTAAGTTTGGGATGTGGAATACTTTTGTAAAGGGTAGAAAAGTAAAATATTTTTTACTACTGCAAGACGAAAGAGCCTTAGATTGTATGTTTTCTAACAGATCTTTGAAATTTTTAAGTATCCACATCTGATTCACCCAGCCCTACAAATTCTCTGAAGCCCTGCTTTGATTGCTGATAAAATCAATGTTTATAGTTTAGAAAGAGGTTTCGTGGACACCTGGAAGACCCTGCTATATAACATTGTTTGTAAGGACGTTATGTAATTTATGTATCCAATACAGTGAAGAAAGATCCAGTTCTTATTCTTTGGTGAAATTCCAAAGGAACATTGAATTATAATTGTTCAGAATTTCATCTTTGGTAAGTATCGTGGGATATATGTTCAGTTTCCAAGTGAATTGTCAATACCTAATTCCTTTATCAAGCAGTTGGGATAACCAAAAGTAGAAAACAAAAGCTGAAGGATCTGAAGGAATCGCATGAACCCTGAATGAAACGATCCTAATTGAGTTTATAAGGTGTACATCCCAAGCCTCATCTGCCTTGAGAATCGACAGTCAGTCAAAATGTCACAACGGAGAATAGGATACAATTAGTAAATTTACAGATCAGATAACCATTCTTGTATCTAATGATCTATGACCGCAAAACATATCTTTAACTACTTGAGACACAAATACATTGTATCAGTCAACCAATTTGTGATGTGACCGTAAAATGTATGAAGTGTTGATTTCAGTCGATTTTACTCATTTATCTGTTGGAGAAATTTTTGTGTAAGCAGAACACTACTGTTAATGAAGTTCCTATAGTATGATCATGACCAAGAGTAATATAAATCAAGCCAATGTTTCACATTTTGTAATGATCAGGCTTTTATAACTTAATACAAGATATGGGTTTTGCTCATTGTTGAAGGCTGTAAAAAATGAAAACAAAACTTTATAAATTTCATGCGTCCGTTCTTGATTTACCTTCATCAGGAACACTCTAAGCTAAATAGATGGAAGCCAAAGATGTATAAGAACCAAAACAGTTGAAGAGCTATATGACCAAAAAAGACCTAAAAATAAGCCAATCCATCTAAAGGTCAACCTTGCCTTAAGGAGTTGAAACCCTTACTTTTTAATAATTTCTTAATTCTTAAACAGAAATTTTAGAAAGTTTTGTTATAAATCATGTCAGTTCAGTATTACTGACTAATGAGCTGACGATAGATACCCTAAGGGACTGATAGTCCACCAGCAGCGGTATTGACCTGAAAAGTGCCCTATATATACAGTTGTTTACATCCTTGTCCCTTAAAGGACCAAATTGTGCTCTTGTTCATAGTTGTCTTATTGGCAATCATCTACTTTATTTTTATATGTTTTCTGTAAAAACATGTTTTATGAAATATCCAGTTGAAAAGTTTTTCCACAAACATGACTGAGGTCAAATGAAAATGAAAACTATTTGTTGAGAACTTTTTACTTATTTTGTATCTTCTATAACTTTTTCATTCAAATACATATATCATATAACATTATCAATTCATTCCTTTAATCATAGCAAAATCATTTATATCTAAAAAAGAAACAAGATGTTAATTTTCACCCTTGTCCTACACCCTATTATGATATAATTCAATTTGCTTTTAAAAAAATAATTATGCATCAAAATTTTAAAATTCTTTTCATGAATTTCATATTAAATTGATTCAAACAAATATTGTACTTTATAATGTAGATAAGATGTGTAACAAAAAATATGCTTTATGGGGCAAGAATTTTCTACTACACATTTAGTCATTTTAAAAATATCATGTTAATAAAATAACTTATAAACACAACATTAATAATTAAATCACAGAAAAATTCTAAATTATGGTATTCCAAAGAACTTTCACTTGAGTTCTTTTTGTTTTATTTTATACCAAATACATAATCATAAAAATGTGTAATGATATGTAATGATAAATGTTTAATTCATATATAGAGAATAAATGAAAATCGTGGCAGCCATGAATAAATTATCATTTCAAGATGGTGTTCTTGGCTTTTAATTTTGTGTTTACTTTAAATTTAAATAAATATTTTTAAATGGAAAACATTTTACTACAGTGAAAGAAATAAATGCATGTTGAACTAAAAAGCAAAGGAAATATAATAGCATACTATAAGTTTACTTTAAAACTGATAGCTCCATCTTATATTACATGAATAAAGGGAGACAACCAAACAAAACAATAAATCCAAAGGACATAAAAAAATAAAGGAATCAGTAAATGTGGGAGGATTGCTAATGACACTATCCTTTAAAGACCAAAGGACAAAGAAGTGACCAATTACAGGTAACTAAACAGCCTTAAAAGAGCATTTATGTTTTACCTCGACCAATGTTTTTATTTGGATATTTTACACTAGTTCAACTCCCATTTTCTCTTCTGGAAGATGCTTTAACATTCAAAAGTTGAAGAGAATTAAAGCATTGTAAAAAGCATTTGATTTTGCCCATTTATGTCATTTTTGCCATAAATATTCTGGAATTTATATTCTTTTTTATAACTTGGTGAATATCTGCTCAATTGCAAGTCTTGGTGTGTCATTACTGTTAGTCATTGAAAATGTGTATCTATATCGGGAACATATAGAGTACAGTTCAGTGCAAGCATGGGGTTAAATAGAAACCTCAATTAATAATTTATTTCAGAATTGGTGTGTAAGAGAATGTTGTTGTTGTAAATCTCTGTGGTAAACAGTATTGTATGCCCACATTGAAAAGGAATGAGGTAGAATTGTTTGAACATTGATGTACATACAGCATGTTACAAAGACAATAATATACAATAGAGGCTGACTTCAACATAACACTGTACATTTGGTCTTACAATTCACCCTTGCCAATACACAAAATGTATAAGTAATTAATCATGGAGTCAGTTCACATGAAAATTTTGTAATAAGCAAACATAGGTAAATGAAAAAATCACAAAGTTCTTCCTCACCAAACAGGTTTTGGTTTTTGCATATTTTTACATTACCTGCTTGCATTACACTGTGTGAGTATACTTTGAGATTAAACAGTATAAATTTCAAATGATCTCACAAAATTTCATTTCTAATCACTCTTTTTATATATTTGATATTGTTATATGTTGAGAGTGATGCTTTTGAGTAAAAAATAATGTACTGTTAAATAATAATCATATAATGTTATTTATTAAAAGGAAGATTAGCAGAAATATCCATTACAATTGAAATATATAACGATAAATAAAGCCCATGGATTTTTAATTTGTTTGGTTATGACCAATTAACCATACTTTCCTTTTTTTTCACACATCAAAAGCACTTTTCTGGATTTACCTTCCTCAAGAAATATATAAAGATTTATAAGGCAGATGGTTTTTTTAATTTGTTGGGCTAGAGACTCATTGACCTTACTTTTTCTGACTTCAAAAAAAGATAAAAAATAAATATAAAGTTTCAGGTCTTTTGGAAATGAAATTTGCTAATGATAATACTTCTGCATACCAAATATCATTGACTTACCATTAGTGGTTCCCCTTAAACTGACCTAATTAAATATTCTTTTGCTGATTCCATACTTCCGTTCTAGTTAATACACATTGCTGTAAGTTGGTATTTTAACAAATAATACATCTGACAAATACATGTTTTAAGTACTGTTCAAAACAGTGACAAACAAACAAAAAGTCCTAGCAGAAACACAACCTTTTATATATATATATATTTTTAAAACTATTGTTTTAGTTTTTCACTTCAAAGCCTGAAACAATGGATGAGGCTCTTCAACTGGTAAATGAATATGTACATTTACAATTTTCAAGGTTGGTCATGCTTTAAGAATCATAAAATAATATTATTAATTTGTACAAATATTTTGTGATATTTTGTTGTTATTGGTAAACCAGTTATATTCCACAGGGAATCAGTTAGCAAATTAAAAAATTTTAAATCAATGTTTTTCCATTTTTTTTTCGTATTTCCTGTCTATTTGTTTTACATTATTAATGTATTTGACGTCAATATTTCTTTGTTTTCTAGCAATGTGCAGTTTACTTTCCATATCCATAAACTGAAAAATCCTGAAGAGCTATCGTTTCATTTAGGTAAAAATCAGATTTCCCGGCAAAAGCAACATAACTGGCAAACATGTTGTTTTTCCACAACACAGACGAGATGGGAGATAAATCTGTCATTTGGAAACTTTCCGGTTGATACCTTTATTACAATGATAATCCCTCATAAATAACGAAACAGATATGGATAGTACACTACACAATGCTAGGAAACAAAGAAATATTGATACCAATGTCAAATACATTAATAATGTAATACAAATAGACAGGAAATACGAAAAAAAATTGAAGAACATTGATTACAAATTTTTTAATCTGCTAACCATTTGATTAGTCCCTGTGTTCTATTCAACATAATATCAGTTATTTTTAAGCATGAATTATTTTTTAGTCTAAATGGGAAATTCTGTTTTCACTATTTTTGTAAACAAATATTTTGAAGTATTTAATATTCAATATGTACCATCAGTGTAATGAGTGTTTTCAGTTTGTATTGGTTGATTATGTATTGAAGACTACTATTTAGACTACTGTCTAAAACACTGTTTACAAATAGAATAATAATGAACTATCTTTTCTTACTATCTGTGTCATACTTATGTTTGATTTATTAGATGTTTTTTTATCAATTCTAAGTGATAAGAAAATCCAGATTATTTTCAAATTTTCCAAAATTTTGAGATCTGAGTAGAGGAACTTCATGAACTTAACATCCTATTTTGTCTTTTGTTTAAAAAAAAACTTTCGTAATATATATAAAATGATCATATCTCATACATTGTGTTTCTACTAGTACATGCAATGAACCAAGACATTTTTAGCATAAATACAAACAACCTTTGTGATTAATAAAAAAAAGTAACATATAATTACATGTACAGATGCTTAAAAATATTACTGAAAAAAATCCTAACATTTCTGCAAGCAAAAAACTTGCCAAGATATTCATGTATACAAATAGTGTATAAACCTCTTAATAAATATAATCATTGATAAGTTTGATGAGTGTAGGACAAGTGTAAATTCCAGTCTAGTTTGAGGACTAATCCATTAAAGAAAACTGACACATGGACATATAATGTCTACCACTGATTGAAGGTGCTTGTTTCAGAAGACTTTAGTTAGTCTGTCTATCACGTTATACTTTCACCTGGCTATACAGGTGATACAGATTTCACTGTACAAAACACATTTCTAGAATAACCTTCAATCAGACAATAGGGCTTGGAGCCCAATATGTTTTAAAGTTCCAATACAAAAAGGACCTAAACATAAAACTATCAAAGGAGAACATGCCTAAAAATGAGATACCATATTGATGAACCTGTTTCTCATCATCACGTTTAGTATGGTAATGCAAAATCTCATATTCTGCAGTTTTGACGGTTCTGTGCCCCTATTGTTCTTATGCTATAAAACATGTTATTTATTGGCTCTCCAAACTTTTGGTATCAAGGTCATTCCAAAACATGTGACGTATGCATGGTAATTGGTCATGTTGGTATCATACATTTTATAATCAGTAATGAATACCATCAGGGGCAGGGGTTCAAATTTGCTTTAAATAAGAAAAGGTCAAGGGCCATTTGAATTTTCAAGTGAAATGTCCTCCTTGAGAAAGTCAAATGTCCTGTGTAAAAAATTAGAGTCCTTGACTTTTGCAATTCAAAATTGAACAGTAACTCCCAGAAAAGACAGGTCTCGGACCTCAGAATCACACTAATTTGAACCCATATGACAGCTGACAATAATTGTAATAGTTTAAGGTGCCATAACTTGCATCATTTAATGGACTAGTCCTAACATAAAGCATTTACTCATCTAAAATATTCACACTAACAAAAAATATATAATTCAATTGTTTATAACTTCTAAATAAAACTAAAAAATTATCATTAAAGGGCTGAGAAATTTTTTAATAAAATCTATTAACTTTGTCAAAAAAGGTTAATATTTGTATAATCAAGTAGTCTAGTTTTGCCGAAATATTTAAGATTAGTTTATGAATTACAAAATTTCCATTTGAACTATTAAAGGTACCTGAAGAACAATGCTACACAGGATTATCACAAGCTTCTGGGAGTTTATTATCACACGCTTCGCAGGCATACGAATCTGCTTTATTTAGTAATGTACATCGAGGACACTGCTTTCCCCATCGGACATCTGGAGATTTGACGATATCCCTACTTTTAGAACACATGTAGCATGTATTGACATATCTATTGTTTTTCATGGTACAGTGATCACAAATCCATGTCTCTTCATCTCCGAGGCTACATGATGGTATTCTTTCTTCTGGCTCCCTACGTGCAACAGGAGCAGAATGGCTACTGAAAGCAAATGGTTGACAATGCCCAGGGGATGAGAGCTTATCATTCACAACAGGTTTGGATATGCGTGAATAAACAGGTGCAGCAGTAGGGTTTTGTGGGGTCTCAAAAACAAAGTCCGTCTTTGTTATTGACCTTGAGGGTCGAATAACTCCAACAAAGTCATCAGTTGTTGACTGTTCGACGATTTCAGACTTAACATTTTCTTTTGGCGGCCACTGATCAGGTGGAAAAGCTGAACTAACGGATTTATTTCTGGCCCTTAAAAGTTCTGCTTTCGTTGTTTGTTGTTGTCCTTGTGGAAAGGGAGAAGAAAATTGTGGTCTGTGAACCTGTGGTGCCACAGGCTCATGCTGTGGCCATGAATACTGTGGTCGATGAAGGGGTGATTGTTCTGGATGAGTTGGCCATGAAATCTGAGCATGAACAGCACTATGTGGATTTTTTTCCTTGATAACACGAGTACTTCTAGTCCTTATGGTATCTACATCCGCATATGGTAATTCCGAATGAACTCCAGATTCTATTCCCGAGTCGCGATAAGGTCGACTCTCTTTGCTTGAAGGAGTTTGAAGAATATTTCCTCTTTGTCCATTGAAGTATTTTTCTCCGTATTTTTTCAATAAACCTTCATTTACAAATGACCATTCATCTGATGGTCGAACAGACGGTTGTTTAGGTGTTTGTGACATTTCTTCTTTTTCTTCTTCAATTAATTGCAAACTTGCCATCATATGATCTTCCAATGTGCCTTCTTTAAATTCGCTATTTAGTATTTCTGGTCTAACATCACTCTCGACAACAGAAAGTGCTTGTCCGTGTTGCGTCTTCATCTGTTGTTGCCTTGGAGACAACTGATCTACGTAATCTATATTTTTATTGTTTGATCTGGTGATGTCATAATGCAATCGTCCTTTTTTAAGTTAAACGATTTTCTCAAAACAGAATACATTTCTTCAACGTCACCACTGTATGTTGTTCGTAAGTTTGCTATGTTAGCTGCATTTATCGAAAACTTAGTTCTTATCTGCAGTTCATGAATAATAATGCATTCTACAGAAGCAATAAAACACTCAAATGCCAATGCTAAAAGCAATTCTTTGTTTATATTCTTACTTAATTTAAACTCATTTTTTATAGGATTTTCACTATATCCAGCAATTCTAAACAATTCTTCAACTCCTGTAAGATGAGATGCTATCTTTGTCTGAAAAAATCCACTGTATTTCTGAAAAGATAAAAAATACTACATGTATATATATAGACAGTGACAGAAGTGTCTAAATATATAACCTCAACATACCCACAGAAAGATTTTCTATTTGATACTGGAAATTAAAGCTGACGTTTTAACTTTTAATAATAGATTTAAACCACATGTTAAACATGAGGCTCCTTAGAGCCTGAAACACTCACCTGATACAAATATGGCAATTTGATATTTATTTTTACCTTTTTCACAATCAAAATTTTTTTTTAAACAATTTGTTCTTTCAAAATATACATTTTTACCTGCATTCAAGTTAATGTTAAATCAAGTGGAATATATCACATCTTTGATTTGTACTGCTAATTATTTTAACTGTTTAGTTTTATTTCTACCTATAGTTTTGAGATAGAAGACAAAAACATCAAAAAATCAAAAATTCTCATTTATTAATAAGGACAATAACTCCTAGAATTATAATTTTGATGTTTGACAGTCTGAGTTCCCCACCCCCCTTTCCCCCCTGTCTCCTATTTTCTCTTTTTATTTATTATGGTTTTCAAGATACAAGTCAATTAATCCATTTTATCCTTATGGTCTATTCTTAGCCATGGCGGCCATGTAAGTTTTGTCAAGAAAAAAACTTTATACAAGATACCCTAAGGATCATTCAGCTGGAGATTTGTTGAAAATGGTGTAGTGGTTTCAGAAAAGAAGATTTTCTTAAAGTTTATGACGAGGACGACAGAGACAACAAATGTTAAGGGATGGTTATAAGACCAATAGACATCTGGAGGGCATCATACACAGGTTTCTTTACAATATGTCAGGCTGTAAATTGTTATGAGTCTATATAACTGTATACATATATATATCAGGCCTCTACAATAACTTTTTCTCACAATTGTTTTATTGGACTTTCCGTTCTTCATCAAATTGAGTTGCAAATTTTAGGTCAAGAAGTTCATCTTCCCACGTTGGCAAATAACTTTTCAGGTCTATTCCTTGCCCTGATCAAGTCCAAGTTTCGGCATCCAAAAAACATTTTATTTATAAGAAATCTTAAGTCAACACATATGCTAAAAGCTTATGAAATATCAATCTTTTTCTTTCACAGAATGAATTCCATTGAAACATTTTTATTTTCTTTAAGGTCTTTTCAAGACTGGTTCAAGTCTTAATCCTTCTATCAAGTGCATTGTTGATTCTGAATAGTAAGCTTGATTTAGCCCCATGTGATTTACCTATCAAGAATTGGACATGGAAAGTAAACACTTTTACAAGATCATAAATCTAGATCTAGAATTTTCATTGTTTTTCTGTTTGTTCTTCTATCTTTTCTATCTGCCTTGATCATGTAATTATAATATTAGCATAATTATAACATTGGTCAGACAAGCGTAATCTGTTATTTTTTAACACATTTTTTCTCTGGTAAATATTTACATGGATTTGCCTTATCTTTATAACTGTACTCCATGACATATCAGATAAATGGTAAATATGGTCTGCATGGCAATTCACACTTTGGTCAGTAAAAGCCTCAAGACTGTATGTTGACCCCTAGATGTCTTTTTTACCGGTTATTCTATTGTTGGGTTGCTGTCTCAGCGATATATATACTTCATACCCTTTTAAGTCAAATTGAATATTCAATAAAGGCCTTCCCGACTAACAAGAAGTATTATATTAACCCCAAATTACCTTAATTGTGTGGAATTCAGCCTTCCATGGGTTACTTGACACTAGACTGAAATAATACTCTAACTTCTCAAATGATTCACTGGCCTTAGATGATATAAAACTTTCTTGTTTTGCACTCTTCATAATGATACTTGGAATCTCTATGACCTTGAACTTCTGTGAAGGTTGACATTTACAGACAAAATGTCGCAAATACTCTTTGACTGTAGTTAACTGATTACTGTTTTCAGAATTGTTACATCTGGTGAGTTTATACAGTTCTTCAGCTTGACTTCGATGATCCATACTGAAAGGTTATAGGTCAGTGATACCACTGATAATACTGAACACCCTCCAACATTTTATCTTTTTGCTGAAATCACTGCAAAAATTTAAGAACATGTAATTAATCATCACAAGAAAAAAGTCTTACTTTGTTTCAAATACAAATTAAATCTGAAGTGACAAACAGTTTTATTGTTTCAAAGCGATGGCAAACTGTCAAAGTTGCCCTTCATTCCGGGTTAGATAAAAAGTCATGATTTCATACGACTTATTATCATTACTATGGATTTGATGTTTTCCCCTAGTATTTCTGGTGTCATTTTTTATTATTGAGCAAACATTTGCTCATAGCATCTTAAATTATTAAAATAAGCTAATTTTGTTCATAGGCCAATCAATTTAACAATAAATGCCTACTGGCAGATTCCAGGTGAATTTTGTTGTTTCTCAATACAGTTTATACATGGAATATACATAAAGCTGTATAAACATGTAGCTCTACTTGATTCTATGTTGTTTTTGTTGTCTACTATACTTTTATCATAGATATGATATTGTTAACTTCTATGTCATTTGGTCTCTTGTGGAGAATTGTCTCATTGGCAATCATACCACATCTTATTTTTATATTAAAATTAAGTCCCTTTTCTGAGCTTATTTTTTATTGAACATTCTTCTATTAACATGATTAACCCTTTGTTATTCAACTTACAAAGATAAATATGAAGATAAAAATTATAATGTAATATAGGACATGTAACACCACTTCTGATTGGAGATTTGCAATCAAATCCATGGTGAACACAATCACAGTAGAAGTTTCCTTGATATTTAAAATGTTTTTTCATAATTAGCCACTAGCAAATCCCAAACTGACAGTGGCAACATTTTAAATTCAGCAATAAAATTCCATAAGTGGAGGGTTGAGCACTCAAAAAACCTAAGAACTAATTTAACTCTGGTACATTGTCGTGTGCCTGTCCCAAGTAAGGAACCTTAACTCTCGTACATTGCCATGTGCCTGTCCAAGTCAGGAACCTTGTCCATGCTGGACTACATAATACAAAATGTATATCTTATTTTGATTTTTCTATTAATATTTATCAGGAGTAGATCCAGGGTTTTATGAAAAGAGGGGCGAAAGATGTTTTTATAGTTGTAATCAGCTGGTTGTAATACTGCTGAGTGTAGCAAAGGAAAAAAAAATCTTACGATTTTAAGCAAAAAAATGATATTTTTTCCTGATTAAAGGAAAGAGGTGCGTACACTCCCCACCCTCCCCGAATCAGCCACTGTGATTGGTAGATCTTGGCTTTTGTAAACTCAGAGAATGTAATCTTGGCATATTGCAATGGCTTGCTAGTTCTGACTTATAACATCTAAATAAATTGTAAATATAGGCATGACACATCTTTGATAGTTACTGTTCAACTTATTCACTTTTATGGACTCAGGACGATTTAAAGCATGGTACAGACATCTGTCTATTGTTGAAGACTTTATGTTGCCCTCTTCAAGTAAATGTCTCTTTGTAACTTTTGTTGTTTGGTTACTGTCTCATTAACATATTCCCGAAATCTCCTTTTATCAAAATAAAGGGGGGAGATTGTAAGATAATGTACATGTAGTTTGTGTAATTTTTTTTTAAGTTCTTTATGATCTTATATTAGAATCAACCTGGTGAGATAAGCCTTTTTCAACTGATTTTTACTTTTTGTTCTAAAGTACTGTTACACAGCTGTCCCAGGTTATGAAGACGGTTTAGCATCCACAATATAAAAACAAGAATGTGTCCATAGTACAAGGATGCCCCACTCACACTATCATTTCCTATGTTC
The DNA here is from genome assembly GCA_017311375.1 of Mytilus coruscus. Lineage (NCBI taxonomy): Eukaryota > Metazoa > Mollusca > Bivalvia > Mytilida > Mytilidae > Mytilus > Mytilus coruscus. The sequence continues at coordinate 100,589,882 of CM029600.1, read as the reverse complement.
AGTGGACCATGAAATGGGGTCAAATCTCGAATTTGGCATTAAAATTAGAAAGATCATATCATAGGGAACATGTTTACTAAGTATTAAGTTGATTGGACTTCAACTTCATCAAAAACTACCTTGACCAAAAACTTTAACCTGAAAAACTTTAACCTGAAGCAGGACAGACAGACAGATGGACGAACGAACAAACGCACAGACAGAAAAACATAATGCCCCTAGATGGGGCATAATAAGGAGATGTGGTATGATTGCCAATGAGAAAATTATCCACTAAAGTTCAAATGAAGTGGATGTAACATGTTTAACACTGCCCGATTCTTTATGTGCCTGTTATTCAGTAGTTGTAGTTGTTTGCTGTCTGTTATAACGGGTTTTTTTTTAAATCTTATGTCATTAGCTTAAATAAAGCTGATACTTTCATCGTTTGAATTTTTTCACATTTTATTTATGAAATGGTTTTCATCTTGATCTTATTAGATTGATTGTTGTTTGCTTAACGTCCAGTGACAAATAAACTTTTGTGTTTTTTGCTGTGCATCTACTGATTCTGTGTCATGGATGGATACCCAATATCCTTTGTTTTTTCTATCATACATGTTCAGGACAACAACAAATTAATAACATGAATAATAAATACAATAGGTGGGTCCTGTAAAATTAATGGGGGTTGATTGGGATGATGAGCAGGATTTTGGACAGACATTGGGAAATAAGGGTATATCAGATAGGGACAGAAGTCTAGTCTTGCAACAGTATATTATAAAAATAAGGAGATGTACAAGTGGTATGATTGCTAGTGAGACAACTATTCACCAGAGTTCAACTGACGAAGATATAAGAAATTATAGGTCACTGAACAGCCTTCATCAGGCCACCTACAGACCACCCAATGATTTGTTGCAAGGATTTTTAAGGTGCAGACAGTCTGGCAATTTTTCTACATGGTGGCTCTCGATTGGCGAGTTCCAGACGATCTGAATACACTGAATCAATGGAAAGTTCAATGAAACAAGACAGAACTGCATTCTGAATGTGTTCCAATTGCGCTGTAAAAATAGAAGGTGAAGACAGAATTCTAAATTGCAGAGAAGGGAACTTGAAAGTAAAGATACAATTATCTTTAGCTTAGAGTGAAACGCAAACTGCAAATGGATAATAAGTTCAAGCAAGGATTTGTTCAGTAAGACTATACAATTCATTGGTTGAATATATATCAGTGTATTTGATCGTATAAGTATTATCTGAAGTGAAATAAGCAATAAAACTCTATTTTTCTTTCAAACTAACACTTTATCATGTTTATAATGGCTGTCAGATGTCATTTTCGTTTAATGAAAATCATGACGACTTTGAAGTTAGAAATTTTTATTAAATTTGGACCTTACAAGTGTCATGTTTTGTTCAAAAAGGCCAATAGATGCAGCTAATGCAGCCAGTAGTGAAGCTAGGTGTAAATAGTCTTGCACATGAAATTATGTTTATTCAAAATAAAATCTGAGGACATTTTGTTATAGTTAAACAGCATCATCCATGAAACACAAAAATTTGGTCAGCAATGAAAAAATAAGAATGATAATCTTTGCAAAATCTTGATCTTTTTCATCATCAATATCTGCCAATACAGTTGTAACCCTAACCGCCATTTTGAATAATATATGTCTAGAATTGGGACAGATGGAACATGTAACTGTTCTGAACACGCCAACCAAGCGCACCCTGGAAGGCATTGTATATAATGTTTTTATACTGATAGGATATGGTTGCGTATTCAAACATCCCTCACAACTAAACTGAAGCACCACTTTATCAAGAGTTGTACTTCTGGTTGGAAGAAGACCAAAATAACCATTTTTCTATTCACCAGTCACCCTTGGGGTTCCTCATAGTTCAAGGCTGTATGATGACCTGTGATTGTTTACATTCATACCACACGACATTTATTTTTATATGAACTCAATGGTTTTGTCAATCATATGGCATGGTGTTTTTGCAGTTGAAAGGATGTAAATGCCACTTAAAACATCAAATGGAATGACATTTCCAACTAAAACATTCATACATGTACATTAGGATACATTTACAAAAAAGTACGAACTATAACCTACTAGTATCAAAGACCTTAAATTGGCTCTTACTCTGTGAGCATAGAAATATGTAAACAAATTAACAATTTCCTACAAACAGTCAGGGGTACTACTTGTACAAGTTAATTTTATTTACTTGAAGAAGTAAAAAAAAATATACACATATAAGTAAATAAATAACGTTTGAATAATCTCCCTTAATTTTCTCAAAATTTACTTGTATAAGTAAATTTTTCTTACAATCCACAAAATCCTCAAGTTTTGAGATGTAAAATCATGCCTTTAATGATTTTTCCCAGGTTTGCTCAAATTTTTTATTAAAGTTCAATGTTTCATCTCATTAATTCAACAAAGAAACTGATTGAGCAAAGATCTTGTATATTTCATAAGGCCTTCAAAATTGCTCCTTTGGGACTTGTAAATGAGCAGTGTTATGAAGATAACAGACAAATGGGATTTTCATTGTCCATGAAATTACACTTAAATGATTAGTAAAGACATCTGCAAAGGGTACACAATTTAAAATTCTATTAGAGCAAAGAAATCTTAAGAATTCAAGAAAGGAAGAAAGGATGACTTTTTTACTTATACAAGTGAAAAATTCTGAATGTCTAAGGGACATAGCTAAGACAATTTTTTTTTTACCTATACAAGTAAATAAAATTCACTTGTATAAGTATCCTACAAATTTACTTATATGTGTATATTTTTTTTTACTTCTTCAAGTAAATAAAAATTACTTGAATAAGTAGTACCCCTGATGACAAACATGTATAAATGTCACAGAAAAACAAAACTCACAAGGAAAGGAAACAATGATCTTTTTGAATGGTTAATATTATTGGGAAAACAGTGTTTAGTGTAAAGAGTCCCTAAAATCACAATCATGTAATATATATATATGAAACTCATAATATAAGAACAAGACCCAGGACAAGCACAGAAGGATAAGATGTGTACAGATATGACAGGTATGTTCATCATGAAAAATCAAATTAGGACAGGGACTACTCCACTCTATACATGTATATATTGATATTATTTCAAAATTCCAATGACATGAATGATAACACAAAATTATTTTTATTAATGCAATTACCATGTTAACATGTTATTTTATGATATATTGGTTACCTTTTGTAACTTTTTGCCACATCAACAGTTTTAAAAAATTGATACATATCAAGTGTTGGGTTCAATACAGAGGAGTGCATAGCTTAACAATGATGAATCTTGTGAATTTTAGGTGTTTGAAAGGGATGGCGAATAAAAATGTGATTGGTTTTGTTCTATGACCGAATAACCCACCTGATTTACAGTTTTGTGATACACAAGGAACTCTTTCACGGAAAATGTTAAAAAATGAAAGCAAATTTCAGGAAAAACCTTTATTTATTCGATTAACGAGTCCCCCACTGATACCTCGAAAATGGTTATCATATGTGTGTTAAACATAAGCAGTTTACTTTGAAATTATGACTACTTGTAATTATGTAGAAGACATAGACTTTTTGTATACACCATTTCGACCCTTATTTACCATGTTTTTAACGAATTTCCTCCTCATTTGGAAAGTTTGTAGGAGATTTGGCTAGGAAAGTTTATCGGGAATTCCCCTGCCCGACTTCCTTTATCGGAATACATCGGCACTTTCCATGTACTTTCGGAACCCCTTAAATCCGCGGGAGAATTGTCTCCCTTTGTATGCTTTCTTGCTTTTAATATGAACATGCCAGGCTAATGAGACTTCAAACACTATATGTTAAAAGTTCAATGAAGCTTATGTTTTGGAAACCAGGCCGACTCTAATTAAAGCTTATTTATTTAAAATTACATTCTCTGAGAAATTACGGTATCGGGTCCGTTCGCCCTAATTACATGTTCGTCCTGAGTCCGTTCGCCCTAATTACATGTTCGTTCTGAGTCCGTTCGCCCTAATTTTTATAAAAAAAATATAAATATTAATGGTATAATTTAAGGTTTTATAATCTTATTCAGATATTTAAAATGGTAATTATCAAAGAAAATATACATCTTTCCAAATTCATGAATATACATGAAAATAAAAAAAATATATATTGGTTTTTGTTTTGGAGCATTAATCAGGTTGATTGGCTTCATTGTTACATTTGCTTTTATTCAGAATTACTTTTAATGACTGTTGATTGTAAATAAACTCATCATAGATACCAGGATTGAAATTTTGTACGACAGACACACGTCTCGTCTACAAAAGACTCACCAGTGACGCTCGAATAAAAAAAGTTAAAAAAGACCAAATAAAGTTGAAGAGCATTGAGGACCCTAAATTCTTAAAGTTTTGCCAAATACAAGTAAGGTAATCTATTCCTGAGGTAGAAAAGCCTTAGTATTTCGAAGTTTTGTAATTTAGAATGCTGATTAGGTATAATTACGATGTCTTTGATCTCACTGATTGTGTTTGGTGGATTAATAATGATTTTTTTTAATAAACAAGTCAGCTTGGAATGAGTTGAAACAATGATGTAAAAATTGTAAGACATTAAGGGGAAATTGTTTTCGCAGCTTGGCTTCTTTGATCTCAAAAGTGTTGGATCTTGTTATTCCCGTTAGGATTGTTTTGAAATTGTAACAATGATTCAAAAAAGATAAATTCATACAGATAACTTGGTCTCCAATTCCTCAACACTTCTTCTTCCTCCAAATACTACCCACATTCAGCATGATGAATATTCTGGCAAGAATATTCAATGCAAATCAAAGAAAAATAATTATCTGGTAGCAGCAATACAACATAAATATTCGACGAAATTTTCAACAAACTTTAACATAATAAAGTAAAATAATTTATTTTATACAGGACCACAAAATAAAATAGAAATCAGGGCGAACAGGTACTAGGGCGAACGGACCCGGATTCAGAAATTACCGTACCGGGATGTACGAGGGTCTGGATGGAGTTTACAGAATACGGACTAATTAGCAAAATGTGAAGAATGAAGGACAAAAAAAATAACGAAAAATGAAAATTAAGCCAAAAAAAAAAATAAAGGATAAAGAATAATGGGCAAAAACTATAAAGAATAGAGAAAAACGACCATCAAAATGAAAGAATACAGAAATGAAGACCCTCATGCACCGAAAAGAGAAAAGACATAATAGATTAAACACCTCTGTCTTGCTCAACTGTAGACACATACCGAGACAAGCTAGATAAGTTACAAGCACAAAATGATATGTTCAGTTAATATAGTCAAATATCAAAACCATACACATAATTCTCCTCTTTGGTCGGGTCGTTGTCTCTTTGACACATTCCCCGTTTCCATTCTTAATTTTAATTTTACATAATGTTATTCACTCAAAACTGAAAAATCAACTCCACAAATAGCTATTAGCAGATAATTTGAATAAAACATTTATATTCTTATAATATTATTTTCATATATATGTAGGACACGGAGGTGCGATGTGGACACTGAAATGCGATGGTCACGCTAGTGCGATGTTCTGCGCCGGAGTGCGATGGTCCTTTCGCTGGTGTACGGCGGATGGTCTATATCACGCGTGACGGCTAGTTTATTATCTACAATTATCCAAGTTATTATGATAGTTTTTTTTTTAACCCAAATTTCCATATTTTCTCCAGGAAAAACATCTACGAGATCTATCTTATTCCTTGCTCTCATTCCCAGCAGTCATATACATGTTTCGCTTATTTAGTTTCGTTCTGACTAATCAATTAGTATTTGCATTTCAAACAACTACAATGATTTACAGTAATTGAAATAGTACTGGTGTTCATGGAAATAAACTTTACATGTAGCGTTTATATAGTGATATATTTCTGATTGGTTGTATCACCGTTGTATGTTTGTCCAAGCCTATTTATAAAGTAAACCACATACTATTTATCATGCCTGACTAATTTAAATCAAATGAAATACGATATTTTCTTGTATATGTCTTAGGGTCAAGAATATTAGTATTATATACAATGTTATATCCAGCGGGATTCGAACCCTTGCTTTTGTGACATCGTGTAACAACCATTTTATAACAGGCCCGTGGTAAGGACAAGTTGAATTTATTTTTTAAATGATCTGTCTTTTTTCAGTCATAAAAAGAGGAATAACTGTTCATTTATCAAAGCTTTTGCCGGTTACCAGGCTAATGCTGAACATAATTATAAAGAACTGTAACTATAAAGTACTTGAGCGTTTAGACGATTTTGTATTTGATCTGATTTGACATGATATACAGTCCCATTGAAAAGAAAATGGTTCTTTTGACGGTGTGTTATTTTATATGTCACCATAGATATATGTCATGTAACACATAGTAGTACCCATGCAGCGCTTCTGGAATAATTCTAATGTTAGAATGTGTATATGTCTTTCTGTTCGTTTTTAAAAATGTTACTTAGTAGGTTGTTATGAGTACTTTTTGGAAGGAAAGGGTGGATTTTATTTTCCAGAGATGAGCTCACGTACAAAAGAATCAGTGTATGCTTCTTAGAGGAATGGTTTTACTCTTTTCATTGTTCTCTTCGTAGTCAATATATATGTTACAGTACAAGTTGAAATTCACTGTAGGATCCATAACCCTCCCAGTACAAACTGGAACTCCAATATCTACTAGAAGAAGTTTGAATTCTGATTTATAAGGGGGCAAGAGGGGGTCCATTAACAGGTTAACAGTTTTTGATTTTGCTCAAAACAGATAACAGTAAATTTGAAATAATGATAACTGATAACAGCAATTGAAATGAGAAAACAGAAAATAGTGAATCCAAAACACAGGCACTTGTCTCAGAAAAAAATCTCCTATATACCTTAATATAACATTAAGGTATATAGGAATTTTTTTTTTCTGAGACAAGTGCCTGTGATCCAAAAGGCAAAAAACAGTTAACAACAGATTTCATTAAATATATATTAAAATCAGTCTGGTCCAGTACCAATCCAGATCATTTATACTATATAATTGAAAATCAGTACAAATTAGAATCCAATATCTACTAGTAGTAATTGAGATAATTATATTTGTACTAGGAGGATTCTGGATTGTACACAATTTCTAGTAGGATTCATGATATTACTAAAAACTATAGGTTCTTATGTTGTACTGTTACACCACTGTCCCAGGTTAGGGGATGGTTGAGCGCCCGCTAACATGTTTAATCCCACCACATTCTCAGTTATGTGTCAGGGGCCTGTAGTTCAGTGGTTGCCGTTGGTACATGTATGTCATATTTGTTTTTCGCAAATTGTTTTGTTATGAATTAGGCCGTTAGTTTTCTCGTTTGAATGGTTTCACATTTTACATGTAGGGACCTGTTATAGCCGATTATATAGATTGGGTTTTGCTCATTGTTGAAGGCCGTATGGTGACCTAAAATTGCTTAAGTACCAAGAGTCAAGATTCAAGATTTGATTAACCAATCATGGACCCTCAAGAGGGCATATATTCAAAATATAACAATTTCACAATGATTACCATAGCATGATAGATTGGTAGTTCACTGATAATTGTATGAGGCAAACAATATTCTGTATAATATCATCATGGAATATGACAGAGTTAATATAAGTATACAATTAAATTTCATATTGGTGAATAGTTGTCTCACAGCAGTCATGCCACATCTCCACATTTATATATCAAAACAAAGATCAATAATATTACATATTGCCTAAGAATCAAAATGTTATTAAGAGCTTTATATTGCTGTTTAAAACAATATTCAAAATTTTACATGTTTTTGTCAAATTATTCATCGAAGGACATTAATAACATAAACGAATATAAATGTTTATCTGAAAAAAAATTATTATAGAAATACGTCCAATAAAATGTTGGTTTTGGTTAAGAATGTTCTCCATACATTCTCCATACATTTTAGATAATAACTCAAATTTCGCCAAAATCTATCAAAATGAATTTTAAACCATCTATATGTATCTATATAATTTGATTAATTTAAAATTCGGAAATACACTAACGTGTTGTGAAATAAATTCAAGGGAAATTAGCACTACCTCGTTTCTTTCAGTCAAGTTTGGATTATATTAAGGTTATTATAATTAAAATCAAAATTGTTTTATTTTTTTTTTGGGGGTAATCATCTAGGACAATCCAGGACCCCCTAGTACAAATCTGAGTATCCCAATTTCTGTTACGGAGTATATATCTCCCAGTTGATACGATATTCCAGTGCTTGTATTTCCTATCATGATTTCCTTGATAGAGGGTTGCTGCTCACAAGGAAGCTATTAAACCAAGAGCTCCAAGTGGTAAAATTGAAATCATCCCTTCGTAAATTTTACGGACGCCATCACGAGTTGGTTGACCGTTTTGGAATATCCGTTTCACAGATGATAGCGGATTTGTTCCAAATGTCGTAACTACAATCCCGTCCCCTTTTCCCCGAATGTGACCTACCGAATTAGACTTATTACCGGGTTTGTACTAACATGAGCAACACGACGGGTGCCACATGTGGAGCAGGATCTGCTTACCCTTCCGGAGCACCTGAGATAACCCCCCAGTTTCTGGTTGGGTTCGTGTTGCTCAGTCTTTAGTTTTCTATGTTGGGTTTTGTGTACTATTGTTTGTCTGTTGGTCTTTTTCTTTTTTAGCCATGGCGTTGTCAGTTTATTTTCAACTTATGAGTTTGAATGTCCCTTTTGTATCTTTTGCCTCTATTCTACTTGAAGATATTGGAATTCCGACTTGTACTGGATTTTAATTTGTATGAATCAGAATTTCAATTTCTACTAGTAGATATTGGAAGTCCAACTTGTATTAGGTAGATTCCTCATCCTACTGAATTCCAATTTGTACTATACATATTTTTAAACAAGGACCAGATTTATGCGTTATTATACGTTTATAAACTAATTACTTTAATTACTAAATGTAGAGAATCCGGCATGTCACCTGTCTAATCAATATTGCTACAAGTACACGTGTATATATTACTTCTGATAAATTTTAAACCAAACCATGAGTGTTTCATATTGCATATAAAAGATAAACTACGAAAATAATAAATTATTAAACATCAAATATTAAATATGTAAATACCTTCCATCATAATAGGATCTTGACCAGGCAGGCTTAAGTGACTCGTGAAAAAGTGTTAAATCTGATTTGTTTTTTATATTAAATTGAATAAAAGCTTATCATTTTACATATCACATCCGTATGTCTTAATGTATCTCATTCACAGTGGCCGTATTGTGTGTTAAGTTTTAAGAATTACATATAGTTAACTAGTGCGGACAAAATACGATTTTAAGAGACAAACTGCTTTTATATACATATATATATAAACTTTGGAAATTACATGACAAAAAAAACTGGAAAAAATATCTAGACGATTGTTTAATATTTTGGACAAAATATGAATCCGATATAGAACAGATCCACGATTAAAAAATAATCTCCACGAATCCATAAAATTCACAATAAAAGTCATCAATACCAGACCTCAGTATATATCCACTTTATTAAGGAAGATGAAAATTACTAGTTGTACTACAAGGATATTGACACGCATCAATATTGGTATCTTCCGCGTTCTCACCATCCGTATACCACACTTAACATCCCATATCTCCGGGATAAAAGGCTACAGGAACTAAAATTGTATCTACAACATCTTTAACAAACGTCAGAATTAAACACGCCAAAAACTTTTCCGATTGTACAATTGAGAAATACTCAAACAAGAAATACGTTCGATAAAATATGAAAAGTACGATTTTCCACAACCCACAAACCATGAAATCATCACATTTTATTTATAATAGTGTGAATAAAAATTTCTGATATTGGGACAATTGACAACCACACACATAAAAAAAATCGCACCACCTTTATTCTCAGACTATGAGGAATATTTGTAAAAAGACTTGTCAAAACAAAACTACCAATAATTTGCATGTTTACTCTCTCTGATATTATGTTTAAATCCACATTATCTATGATGTAGCTAGGTACCAAATATACAATGACTTAAGAATGGATATGATGATTAAAATATGATGAATATATAATGAGGGTGTGGATGGGGTTTACAGAATAGAGAATAATGGACGAAAATATAAAGAATAGAGAAGAATGGCCTAAAAAAATAAAGAATACAGAAATGAAGGACCCCCTCCCCAAATCCAGACCCTCTCTAATCAGTGCTACAGAATTGTCAAGTAATTAATAGAGCGTTGTTTTAGATTGCTGGGTTTAGCATAAAAAATACGGGTTTTGACTTTAAAATTTGTTATGTTACTCCCTTCATTATCGGTGTAACTACTATCGTAATTTTAGTGATGATACTCATTTTCAGCACGATTGTAACAGAGGCAATTACCATAATACGCACGTATAAGATTTATCTAAAGTTGGCCAGCATATATACCCAATTTAGTTATATAAAGTTATTCATTTTTTTTTATCTCTATTATGTGATGGTTTAAACTGTTCTTGTTTGGAACAAACGATTCATCTTTAACTCTTTGAGTATGAAACGTAATTTCCGGCAGTCTTCTTCAGAAGTGGGAGTACATTTTAGTCCTTTTTCCAATAGGTAATTACTTCCATGAGTATTTAGATCTCTTTCTAACAAAAAACTTATCCATGGCAAGATGTTCGACTGAAGATGGACAATGGATTACACAGTGGGGAGATTCAATAAATAGAGTCCAAATTTCATGTCTTGTTTGATCTTTTCTATATAATAGAATATAACTTAGGTAATGCACGTCAACCATTTTTTCTATCAATTTTACCCTGCTTCTATACGCTTTTATATTAAAATGCGCTAGATAGATATAGCTAATTGCTAGATCATTAGAGCTAATTGAGAGGGGCCTACATGGCCTTTAGTGGCCGCAGTCCTTGCCGACTTAATTTGTTTGGCCTTCAATTTCCAATTTTAGGTATATGGTCTTTTTGAAAAATATAAACAAATTGTCCTTTAAAAAAAAAGTTATCTTTCTTTGATCGAACTGAGAATAGTTTTTTTCATATGGTCTTTAAAAAAAAGTTCTAAAAATATAAATTTTATTACCTGTATTTGTTTGTCCGACAATACACATGTTTCACACGACAAACGTAATGGTCCTGTGCTTGTTTTGACATATCTACCCTTTGTTTGTGTATAGTATATGTATGTACTATGTAGTATTTATTTTGATTAGCGGTAAAGTGAGCGGAAAATGCTTTGTAAAGCGCATACATAAGCAGCTGAACAATTTCAAATTGCAGCTTATACTTGCTGAACCATTTCAGATGATTATATTTTTTGTTCAGTCTTTGAATCAAGTGGTTTGATATAACAGGTATGGTAGATAAACGAACATTTAACAGATATTGTTAAAACACTTTCAAATTATAAATTATGTAGCAAATGAAATACAGAATTACAAGATTGAAGATCTTGAAATAATTGAACCAAAGATGGGTTTCATCACGGAAAACAATGCTTGCAACAAGAGAGACAATAATGTACTGATGAAGAAGAAGACAGTCCGCCTATAGATGAAGCCAGGAAAGATAAAAGCTATTAGTTAATAAACATAATATGATGGAAACCTATTACTTTTCAAGAACTATATGGGTAGCAGCGAGCCATTACAACAAAAGAGAAGAGCAAATGTCACACGGTGCTATGCACCAACAAATGATGCTGATGAATCTGACTATTCGTTTATTGTTTTTTTTATAAATCAGGCTGATTTTTTCATTTGAATTGTTTCACATTTTGGTGGGGCCTTTTAAAGCTGCCTATATACAGTATGGGTTTTGCTCATTGCTGAAGGTCGTACATGACATACATAAAATTAAGGAGATGTGGCACGACTACAAACGAGACTATCCACAGTAACCTTTAACCAAACGCCGAGGGTGTAACCTATTTCAAGGCATTGTATGGCTTCCAAACGATCTTCATGTTCTCTGCATGAACGCTAATGATTACAAGTTCGTCAGAAAACGTTCTGGTAAATACTGATAACGAAAACGAATTACAATAAAAGTTTTGTGTAAAATTAGTTTCATATTCGAACAAAATCCTAACGGACCAACATCAAATTCAATTTGTAAACAGCAAAGATCAACAATCTTGAATTTACGCCAATAGGCAATTTCAAATAGACCTTATTCGGACATAAACATGTAATGTGAATAAATCAAGTAGACGCCACATATTTGTGTAAAAATCTAAACACATCAATTTAATAATTGTAAAAAAATAAAAATAAATTAAAACAATGTATTTGCATGTTTTATATTTCAAATACATAGTTTTATAGATAGTCTTTTTAAATATCATTGTGGTTCCAAATAACTCTTTACTTTATGGTGGAGAGCCAAAAAAAAAAAAAAAAGAAATAGAGAATATAAAGGAAGTGCTAAAATATTAAGAATAGTGAACAACAGACCAAAAGAATAAGGAATAGAGGAAAAGGCCTAAAAAGTTAAAGAATATAGAAATGAAGATAAGTAAGTAAGTAATGACTTTATTTAAGAAGGGTGACTCAATTAGCATTCACTAATCTACCTTGAGGCCCTCACTAAGAACAAACAGTACAAATATTACAAAGCTTACAATTTTGAAAATATTATGTAGATGCAATAGTCATGCTAACTATACATTGTCTGTAGAACAAGAGAAAAATTAAATTCATATATATACATAAAATACAAAATCATTAAAATATATGAGTGAGTTGTTATAAATCATTTACAGTCAAGAAATCTATACATTTTTGTTTAAAAGTGCCCAGATTTTCACAACATTTTAATTTCATTCGGTAGTTGATTCCAAAGTATTGAGGAGCTATATCCGAAAGATTTCTTCATTGAATTTGTGTTCGGTCGCACAACAGTTAAATAATTATATTTGCAGATGACCTTATATTTCTACTATGTAGGTTAACAATTGGACAATAGAGTTACTTTAAGTAATCAGGTGCTTTATCGTTGAGAATTTTATGAACAAGAATAAGTTTATGATATGAATTTCTAGATTGGAAATTTAACCATTTTAGTTCTTTAAATAAATTTATACTAGGTATTAGTATTGGTGCATCAAGTATAATCCTTGTAGCTCTTTTCTGCATTTTAAGAATTTTTTGATATCCATCTTCATAACAATTTCCCCATACTGAGCAACAAAAATCAAATATGAGCAGAATATAAGCATTATAAAACAGCTTTCTACTACTAATATCCAAAAATTCTTAATTCTAGATAGCAGTGCGATACGAGAACTTAAGTTTTTACATACATAGTCATTTTGAAATTTCCAGTCCAAATTTTTGTCAATATATACACTCAAAAGTTTCTGTTTTTCAACGGATGTGATTTGGCTATCTTGTATTGATATATTCATATCATTTCCTAGCAAAGTCCGTTTCTTATTTGTTCCAATCAACATAGAAGTAGTTTTCAAAGGATTTATAATCATTCTATTGTTCAAACACCAATTATTTATGGTGTTGGCATCTAATTTAATTTTCTCTCTATCTCTTCCTTATTTGATCCATATGTATGAAGAGTTGTATCATCAGCATACATATCAATGGCTGTAACCGTGGCTTTTAAAGTCATGTCATTTATGAATAAAACAAACAGAAGGGGACCTAAAATGGACCCTTGGGGAACCCATATTTGATACATTTAGAATGTGAGGCTGTATTACCAGAGCACACTTTTTGTTTTCTGATAGACAGGAACGACTCAAACCATTTTTGTTGAATGATCAGAGACTTTGTATAAATGTAATTCATGGCAGAGAATGACGTGATTAACCAGATCAAATGCTTTTTTTCAATCTAGGAAGATTGTTCCTATAACATTGCCATCATCAATACATTTAAGCCAGGTGTCAATTAATTTGGTAAGGGCTGGTTGACATGAGTGGTTAGATCGGAATCCAGATTGTGCCTCATGTAATACTTTATATTTTGACAGATATAGATAAAAATGTTTTGCGACATGTTTTTCAAATATTTTTGATAAAGTAGGAAGTATTGATATAGGTCTGTAGTTTTCTGGTATGTGTTCATCACCATTTTTAAATATTGGATTTACTTTAGCTAATTTAAGATTTTCTGGAAAACACCTTCTAGTATACTTAAGTTGATTAAATATGTTATACTTGGGCTAAAGCTTCCGATGACAATTTAATGAAAAACGGACCAACTTCATCAAGTCCAGTCGCTTTGGATGTTTCTAGTTTAGAAAGTAATTTCTTAGGTTCATCTAGTTTAATAAACGGAATCTTAAATTTAACACCAGCGGGTATTTTATCTTGAAGATAATCATTTAATTTATTTGCTTGAAATTGCGTGTTATTTGTAACATATTTATCACCGATTGTTGTAAAGTGTGTGTTGAAATGATTTACTATATCTTACATATTATCATATTCTTTATTGTCAAAATTCATGGATGGAATTTCATTTTGTGCTTTTTTTTTTTTTTTTTTTACTATTGCTTGCTTGAAATAGGACTGTTTAGATTTTTCTATTAATTTGGTACGTTTGTTGTGCGGAAGTTTTTCCAATCCCTCTTGCTTTGATAATAGTTTCTTTTCCTTTGAGCGTCTTTCACCTCATCTGTAAACCAATCTGGTTGGTTGGCGTATATGTTTAATTCTTTCAACTTTGACAGGAGAGTGTCTGTTAATAACTGACAGAAATAGTTCATACCACATGTCAGTGGCAGAATGAATGTCACTTATTTGTTCTATTTGAGCAAAATAAGTCTTATTTAAATCCTCCAAAAATTGTTTTCATTAAAGTTTTTGAAACATCGATACCGAATTTGTTTTTATGTTGTAAGCTTGGGATATCTTTTTGGTTTATTTTTCTCGTAATGTATACTGGATAGTGATCACTAAGGGCTATTTTGGGGACATTTGTTTCAACTATATTTTCAGGGTGGTTAGTATAAACATAATCAATGACAGTACTTGATGTTGATGTGATACGGGTAGGAGTATCAATTAATTGTACAATAGATTATGTATGTAAAAGATTTCCCCATTTATTGTTCAAGCAACCCCCTGTAAAATCGATATTGATATCGCCCATTATAATGATTTCTAGTTCTAATTCATTTGCCCTCTCAATTTCCTTTTAAAATTCATCAATCCACGATTGTGGCATATCAGGAGGTCTGTAGATAAAACATATTAAAAGGGGTTTGGAGTTTTTGAAATGTATCTGAAGCCATATACTTTCCAGTGAAGTTATTTCTAAGTCAGTTCTTCTTTTGTATTTTAAAGAGCTAGAAACATAAGCAATTACACCCCCTTCATTTTTCTCACTTGTTTCACATCGATCTTTGATAAAGTTGTCTTCCGTGTTACTTGTAAGAAATGTTTCACATATTCCCATAATATGTGTGTTATTTTTTTGATTTATAAATAATTTCATCTCATCAAATTTAGATAGGACCCCTCTTATGTTTAAATGAGAAATTTTTAATCCAATTTTCTTGAGGCCAAAATATGTTTCTTCTAAATATTTTGTAGTTTCAATTTCATTATTTTTAATTTTTATTGTAAGATCTCATACATGTAAAAACCATTGAGTGACAACTCTAGTCAAGTTAAAAATCTTCCTGCTTATGCTAAATTGGTTGTTGGTTGCTTAACGTCCAGTGGCAAATATTTGGTTATCAACTAAGCAATTATGATCACCTGGCAGACAATATTATTGTGATACTAATGTATTAATCAGGAAACAATTGTTCATTTGACTAGTAGATTGGTGTCAAACGTTGTGTACAAACAGTTCTAAAATGATGAGACATTCGATTGTTGCAACATATCATGACTTAAATTGTCAAAGTACAGATAAAAAATTGACTCTTGATAATACCGTTGTTTATGATCAAATATTTCATTGAATAAATTTTTTAGCCATAGCTACATAGTTATAAACTTTGTATAAAATCAGATTACAAATACTTTATATTACCAAATAAAATCGGTCAAATGAATTTCTCCATCTTAAAAGGTAAGTACACTAACTTTCATTAATCTACTGAATTAGTTTTAACAAAATTTCATAATAAGATGCTACATAAATCACATATGATACTAATCTCTATACGTCATTATGCTTGATTGCAATAATTATTTAGACTCTTACATCGTTTGTCATTTTATGATATGTTAAATATTGCTACTAAAACTATTGAGGTATCAATTTTTTTTATCCTGAGAAAATTGCATAAATATGTTTGCATGTCAATGTATTTGCTCAATTGTTTTGGTAAATGCAGTGATTTTGAACATTATCAAGTAATATGTATTAACACTGTTAATTTAACAGTAGTACAAAATGGATTTGCTCAATCTTTTCTTATTTTTTGTTGTTGTTGTTTTTTTTTTTTTTTTTTTTTTTTTGGGGTTTTTTTGCATACAGTTCAAATTCATATGTGTAGATGTTCACCTTCTAGTTTTTATATCTTTAATATTTAGGTAAATGCTTATCTTTAATATTGACAATCATTTGATGCCTCTTTTTCACATTTGGTTTGTAATTTTTGTTTTCAGTTGATTCGATAATACTCATTAAGTTTCACTATTGTGGCTTCGAAAGTATTCTGGTCTTAATCTGTCCTGGGTTGTCGGTATTGTGTAGAAATTCACCAACGATGACTTTACTTTATAACTGTCATAAAAAAAAAAAACTCATCTAAGATACCAGACTTATAATTTTGTACGCCAGATGCCCGTTTCATCTACAAAAAAAAACTGACGCTCGAATAAAAAAAGTCATAAACATATGCAATTGTGTAATTAGTTAACCCTGTTGATGGGCCTCTAAAAATGATCTACCAGAAATGTCTATAGTAAACGTCAAAGAAATATGGTACCAAATTTTCGACAATTAATAAATGAAGTTCTTTTTTTTTCTGATATCCGATACATATACAATATTCGCACATTGTAGGAAAATATCATTTATTTGCACGAGCGTTAGAAACAATGGCTTGCCAAGCTTTTCTCCTGTTTTCTGCAATGTATGAACAAGTAAAACAGCAAAAATACCGAACTCCAAGGAAAATTCAAAACGGAACGTCCCCCATCAAATGGCAAAATCAAAAGATCACACACATCAAACGAATGGAAACAACTGTCATATTCCTGACTTGGTACAGGCATTTCCTCATGTAGAAAATGGTGGATTAAACCGAATATTGTTTGTATCCTGCAATTGAACATTTAAGCTTAGACGTATAGTTTTTTTTTACTCTCAAACCGTTGAATTTGTTTTTGAATGAAATCAAATGACTTAAACGCAGACGATGAACACCTCAAACTGAACTGTGATGAAAATAGTAATTTGGATATAGCCGTTCGCTCACAACAGAAGCAGGATACCAGGAGGCTACCCCTGTTTTTGTATAAACAGAAAGGTCGATTACAGGATAAATGTAAATAATGCATACTGTATCCTATTATCTTACGTATTATCTATAATTAATATCCATTATTAATTATTTTCTGTATTTTATCTTCTAATTAATTATCAATACAATACAACTCTTTTTACGATATCTTATTGATTGTTGGTTTTCTCCAATGAATAAGAACTTCTCATTGTTTCTTTTTCCATCTTTTACGTTTAAATGTAAGTGAGCCATACATTCTATCTCAAGTTCAGAACAGCATATTGAAGCAAACACGTTAAGGGTAAGTTTACGTTTATCGCGCTTTTTTTTTTCTTCAACATACTTAATTTATAAACATTACCGTTTCAGCTTTTTTTTTAATCCGGTAGACAAACAAATTTCAACTCGCCACCATCAGTTCCTCTGAAAATTGAACTTTTCTAAACGACCGCTGTTTTTTATCTAAATTTACTTTCTTTTTTCCTAAATTTTTATGTGTTTGACCCACTTTGATTCAGTACAATTACTTTGTGTTACCTTAAGTTCAAAATATTCATACAAAAGATATTTTGACTGAATGTGTCCTACACAAAGGTGTTTATGTAAGTGAAATATCTTTTTGGGCAAGGCAATTGCTCATAATCAGTCACACTAAAAAAATTAAGTGCAACGGCCGTTATTTAATCAACTTGATATATATGTAGACAATTACATTTTTATTATAACAAAGTGACAAGCGACATAAACGAGAAAAAGAAGACAGCATTTGGTTCTATCTGAAATTCATTAACTGAACGGATAAGTTCAGATTCTACTTTTGGATTCAATCTTTCATGTCTGTGTTCTCGAAACGTTCAAATTCCAGAAAACCACGAGATAATCACGAAAAATAATTGTTGGATAATCTAGTTAAAATTTAATTTTGGATGTAACACTACGTCTTCTGATTGGCAGAAAATGTTTTGTCTATCAGCTCATAGACATAATTTTTGCATGTGACTGTGACGTCATCAACGTTTTTTTCATGATTTACTCCTTAAAAATGGAATTAAGAATTAAATTATAAGGGAGACTGTAATTTTTTTTACTGTCTATGAAGAAATAACATAAAAAGTGTGGTGCACACTGAATAACCCGCTTATCCTTATTAAAATAATGCTTTCCCTGGCTACCATCCAGTGTTGACTTTTATTTCGGCAATGTTAAAGAAAATGTATATCGCATATAATATGCTGAAACTTTTTCTTGGTTAAAAGTTCTTTTTACAGTTATTGTCCTAACCTTGTATTGGCATTTTTTGTCACGACTTGGTATTTTTTAATAAGTTGTATTATACTCTGTAGTAAATTGTCAAAGACATAAACAAGAAGATTGAACTGCCAACTGGAATGAAATTAGAAATGATTTATAAATAATGTTTCATAAATCATGTTTCACGGTATCTTTTACTATAAAACCTAGAAAGAGGATTATCTTTACGTTTAACGAGAATCTTCGTTTAATTATTAAAATAAATGGATACTACTCTGATAAAAAACGGGCTTAAATTAGATTTTAATACACATCGCAGTCATAAAAAATAAATGAAGAAAAGAAAAAATACACAAATAGTTTTGGTCTGTAGTGAGTTGTACAGAATTTTCAAGCAAAATTTGAAACTTGAACCATTTAAGAATTGAATGTTTCTTTTTGTGATTATAAAAGCATATTTTAAAGATCAATTGGTTGATTTATTGATTGTCACTTGCTTTTACGTACAGTGGCAAATATTTCATTCATATTCAGGACGAAGACAAATTAATTAACAATTGATAAAAAAAAAAATAGTTTCTGCAAAGTATGTAAACTGGACGTGGCTGCGTATTCATACATCCTGCATATTCAAACGGACGGGAAACTTGGACCAGTTTTGTATGCCCCAGGGTACCCTCAATGACGTCTTTAAAAGAAAAGAGAAGTCAAGAAAGGCTTTTCATAGTAGATTATAGTAGATATGTATTATTCTAATACTTGGCTTTGAATGTATTTATAGATGTTTGACATTTCGAGCGGACATGTACACGATTAATGTTAATCCAGGAAAACGCTTCTAACGCAACAAATGAGAATTCGATTCGTTTGACTTTGCCTTGAAATGTGTCAAATGGCTGATATTTTTGTTCGAGCATATTGTTTTTCTTAAATTGTTTAACATTTCATACCGATATAATATGTTACTTTTATTATTCTTCCCTTAGTTTATTTATTTTGAATTTACATTGTATCATAGGTCAAATTTATTTGTTCAGTGTATGTTCAATGGTGTTAATATGTCCTTTGATTGAGTTAAGCTATTTCAGTTGATATTTTATAGTGTGTTTTCTATGTTGTAATGTTACACTATTGTTTCAGAAAAGGGTGAAGGTTTGGTACCATTAAAACGTTTAAACCCGCTGCATTTGTTTGCACCTGTCCTAAGTCAGGAATCTGATGTTCAGTAGTTGTCGTTTGTTGATGTGGTTCATAAGTGTTTCTCGTTTCTCGTTTTTATATAGATTAGACCGTTGGTTTTCCCGTTTGAATGGTTTTACACTAGTAATTTTTGGGGCCCTTTATAGCTTACTGTTCGGTGTGAGCCTAGGCTCCGTGTTGAAGACCGTACTTTGACCTATAATGGTTTACATTTATAAATTTTGACTTGGATGGAGAGTTGTCTCATTGGCACTCATACCACATCTTCTTATATCTATAATATATAAATTCTTCAACGCAATATAGCCTATTAATGTGCTTTAATTTGATTGGCTTATCCAGCATCAGGAGACGATATTGCGACATTCCGATTGGCTATTCGGTAGGTCATTGACGACTTTCAATGTAAATTTCGTACATGGCAACGGAGATATGCGATTTCTTCAATAATATACAAAACACACACACTGTTCACCTGAAAATCTTCTTTTTGTCAAATTGTATTACATTCTGAAGCGTAAAAAAAGTATAAAAATTCAAAAATGTCTAATGTTAAAGTTTGACGCCGGAACAGGATATATGACGTGATACTGGTATGTGCAAAAGACTAGATCAACGATTAGCGGAAGTTTTTATTGAACACAATGAGGATGTTTACCATAAGAGAAATAGGTATAACAACTCGTAAGAATAGGATATCGCTTGATATCAACTCTCTTTATTTAATTTAAATAGTAATGATAAACTCGCCAAAGGCTCGTTTATTATTAAATTGAATTTAAATAACTCGAGTTGATATCAAGCGATACCCAATTCTCACTCGTATTATCCATTCGATTTAACTTGTATTCCTGTCTTCTAGCAACTTCCGAAGCAATTGATTGTCGGCTCTCCGAACTTTCCCGAAGTCCTGCGATGATTCTAGTTGATTTATCGCACTAAATATGCTATGCCAAATATACTTCAAATCAAATCTTATTTGCTTATTCATGAAGAGCAATTCTCTGTAAAATGATATTGTGCTTATTGGAGTACATATATCATACTAAAAATAAAAATGTAGTGTGAAAATCAAAGAATTGTTCTAACAATGAATACAGATTATGATTTATCATGATTTTGTTACTTTTACTTTCAGTATGACAAATATTATATATCAACAGAGGGCGTGGATTTTATTCTTGATTTCTGCTGTTTCTTCCTAACAGTCACATAACAGTTAACAATTAACATAACAGTTAACAATTGACATAACAGTTAACAATTGACATAACAGTTAACAATTGACATAACAGTTAACAATTGACCGCCTTCTGTTTATACTTTGATATCATGTTTAATCTTACAGTATTTGTTATGTAAGGTTGGTGTAAAAAGTATGAGCTTATTAAATGAATTCCTCCACGGATACCCATTAAACTGGTTACACGTTTTAACAATTCGAATTTTGTATATCTCCACGAACCTTTTTCGTTGCGTCATCAGCCCCAATCACGTGGCCCCAAAAAGGCATTTTGAATCTTGAACGACTATATATATGTGTTCAGGGTTTCTTGTTAAGTTTCTTCTAATTTTAAATAAAATTTGATCTCTTCGTAGGTTGTAAAATCTTAATGTTCTATTTCCATCCTTAAAGTCCACTAGAAATTCCAGAAAATATACCATTTAAGAGGGGCCTGATGGGTTATTTTCGTTCTTGTTAAGATCGGCGCATTTTCGATCTATCGTGATCCCTATTTTCCTTAAAGTCCACAGATTTATACTAAGAGGGCCTGATTTATATTTTCATGATCCGTGATCATGGAAATTTATTTCTTTGAATCGTGATTGACGAAAAATCAACTCGTGAATCGTGATGAGACCCCCATCAGGCCCCTCATTTAACTTGTCGCAGGTCACGGTAAACGAAAATAACATATATAGTTATTTCTGGATTAACCTTCACCAGAAACACTCAAAGCAGCTAAAACTTCCAAAGCAAAGGATGAATTATTTGGAACCTTATTTTCTAAGTTTATCAACGGAAAGGTATGTTATAAATCATGTAAGTACCGAAGCACTGACTATTGAGGTGATGAAATCTTTGGGGACTAGCAGTCCACACGCAGCGTAATCGACACAGTGCTGGTAAATAAAGATACCTTTGTAAAGCTTAAAAAGCTTACCTGGATTTACCTTATCAGGAACACTTAAACACCTTATTGTTATAATATAATTATCATTTCGATCGAAACAGTCATTCTCTTGATTAAAGGAAAAAAAAACTGCCCCTATTCCTCAGTTTTGTAAAAAATAAAAAATAAACTAAGATTGGAGCTCCCTTTTGCAAAGTTGACGAAGCTAGTTTTGGCAGATCTTTTCTGCCCTTTCTCTTTCTTAGCGCCGGTGTATTTATCCCTCTTTTAACTACACCTTGTTTTGGCTGTGCGCGTTCCTGATGATAATTAATCCTGATATGCGAGGCGAAAGCAGCTTAAATTTGATTCAGTATAACTTGACGGTTAGTTCCTACAGCATATAACGCCTCGAGGGTCTGGTGGTAGCTTACTGGTACTGGATTCGATCCCAGGTCGAGTTAAATCAATACATTTAAATTGATATTTTCTACCCCTACGCTAAGTGCGCGACAAAGACTTCATAGAATAGGGCGTTTGGCGACTTGCTAACCATAACGTTATTATCTGTTTCAGCGTGTTGGTTTATATGCACGAGGCAGGTACTTGTCCTGAGTACGCATATGATATTTACTGATTGATGTTTTGTGTGTACCTAAATGAGCATTGTGATTTAACCGAATTATGGAAAGGGTAACAATAATCGGTGGATGACTTACCTTTTGTCGGCCAAAGGGTATTTCATGTAAAATAAATTTTGTGTTGATCATAAGTTCACAACTTTCATCTTAATCAACCCATTTTATCATCTCCCATCGCAAGTAACAACATATTCCTACCCTTCGGCTTATATTTGTAGTTATAGAAACAAATGTATTTAATTAAAAACAACACATACAACTTAAAATACAGAAAAAATCCGGTTGTTAGTTAGATCAATAAAACGATTCGAAAATGAAGTAAGTAAATCTTGGAAACGAAGTGATTTGACTTGACACACGTGAAGTTCCTCTGTGGGTAAGAAGTCGCAGTATTTAAGTATTTTCATGGTCATAAGGGTGTTTTCAGGTTAATAAGGAAAATAAGGTAGAAATGAAAAAAAAATTGGACTGAAAAATATCATTTAGAAGGTAGGACCAAATCTATATCATTAAGTATCATTCAAGGTTCTGAAAGAAGTGCACAGTAATTCCGTATAGTAATAATAAAAATAATGTAAAAGCATGGATTATCAGCGAGTATAAAAGAATGAAAACATATATTGATAAAGACTATGCACGAGTTCTATTATGATTTTTTTTTATCATGAACTAATATTTATAATCTTTTCTAAAGATAGAAGAATTTTTACAATATTAGAAACTGAATGAATGGATATAGTATAATGGTAAAAGTTTTTTTTATTTCATGTCATTTTTTTCACAGCAAAATTTCAATGGTATCAAATCCTTCCGTTTCCTCTCCGTTAACTATTTTTTGAAAATTCATCATTTATTATCATTCATAAATAATCATTCATAAATTTAATACGGAAATTACCATTTAAAGTCATACTGATTGTTGAATTTCATATGGACAGGGGATGTAATATCGATAGTTTGATCATGGAAGTCATATTCAACTGTAAGTAGTTTGGGTTAATTAAATGAAGTTGAATGAGTCGCTTTCCCCTTTTCAACTGACGTGAATTTAAATTGTGTAGAGTGTTTAAAGATTGTTTATGATTTAATTTTAAAATTAATCATTTGTTCAAATTATGTAGTAGTTACTTTGAATGTAAATTTTTGCGCAAAAATATTGACATGAACGGAAACTTTATTTAATATTAATTTGCGATTTCCTTTTTTTCAACTGTAATCGTTATGTAGTAATTAGTCAGGTGAATTTATCAACTGAAAATTGTCCCTTACTTTTAACATCT
Organism: Mytilus coruscus; assembly: GCA_017311375.1. NCBI lineage: Eukaryota > Metazoa > Mollusca > Bivalvia > Mytilida > Mytilidae > Mytilus > Mytilus coruscus. Next base: position 100,565,913 of record CM029600.1, on the reverse strand, counting down.
CACTCCATCAAATGGTCATTGAACCATACAAAACATAAGTCGTCTTGCTTTTACACATATCAGGTTTCAATACAGCTGAAGATCGTTCTGATATGGGATGAACTGGAGAATTGGTGATGCTGTGTTATCTGTTGCTTGTAAGCTGTTTGGCATCATCCATCCAGTGCCACTATCATGTCAACGACCAGAACGTTCCTCGTGGAAATGAAAAGGATGCATACCCGAAGCTGCAGAAAGTTGTACAAATAACTGAAAAACCTAGTCCAACGCAACTATTTAAATATATACAGAACACAAAGAAGAGCACATCTGAAACATGTAAGTATACATATTCTGTGCTTTAAATGATAAACACTGTGTGGTATTTGGCAATTTCATTTTCTACTTTCAATGCAACTATTTTTGAATAGTTAAAACTATATCACATGCTTATTTTTTTAGGTTTATATTTATCGTATATACAAATGAAGGTTTGTTTTCCTTACGCCTTTCGTCTGACATTATATATTGAATGTTTTTTTGCATAATAGTTCGATATATACCCTTTACATATAATTCCGGATTTCTAAAGAATGAGACTTTATTTCAAATTATTTTTATGAATTCCAAGATCAAAACAGAAAAGTTTGTATTTTAGAATACATTATATTAAAATATCTTATAAATTATTTAGATTATTCTTGTAATAACGCTTGCACTACTTCTCTGTTTGCAGGGTTGGGTTGGGACTTTACCATTAGTAAGACACAAACTATACATCCCTGTTCCCAGACTTTACCATAATTAAGACACACACATATACTTCCCTGTATGCAGGGTTGATCTCGAGACTTTGTCATTAGTAAGACGTCAACAATATACGTTTCTGTTGGCATGGTTAGGTAAGAGACGTTACTTTTAGTAAGACACACACATATACTTCCCTGTATGCAGGGTTGATCTCGAGACTTTGTCATTAGTAAGACGTCAACAATATACGTTTCTGTTGGCATGGTTAGGTAAGAGACGTTACTTTTAGTAAGACACACACATATACTTCTTTGTTTGCAGGGTTGGGCTGGGGAAAACATTTTGTTAAATAATTACGTTTTATGTATGTCGTACGTAGTTTAATTTATATATTTAGAACATATGTTAGTCAAATCCTTAAGGGCAAAAAAAAAAAATACAACACCACTTTGATGTATTACGTAAACACTTTAGATATGAAGTATCACTAGAAGAATTTCATGAATGAACCTTATAGTCAAAACTATCCAAATATCTATCACTAGAAGAATTTAATAAATGAACCTTAGTCAGTGCTATCCAAATCTCTATCACTAGAAGAAGAATTTAATGGATGAACCTTAGGCAATGCTATCCAAATCTCTATCACTAGAAGAATTTAATTAATGAACCTTAGTCAGTGCTATCCAAATCCTATCAATGAAGAACTTAATGAATGAACCTTAGTCAGTGCTATCAAAATCTAATGAACATTAGTCAGTGCTATTCAAATCTCTATCACTAGAAGAATTTAATAAATGAACCTTAGCCAGTGCTATCCAAATCTCTATCACTAGAAGAATTTAATAAATGAACCTTAGTCAGTGCTATCCAAATCTCTATTACTAGAAGAATTTAATGAATGAACCTTAGTCAGTGCTATCACAAATCTCTATCACTAGAAGAATTTAATGAATGAACCTTAGTCAGTGCTATCCAAATCTCTATCAACAGAAGAATTTGATAAATGAACCTTAGTCAGTGCTATCCAAATCTCGATCACTAGAAGAGTTTAATGAATGAACCTTAGTCAGTGCTATCAAAATCTCTTTAATGATTGAACCTTAGTCAGTGCTATCCAAATCTCTATCACTAGATGAATTTAATGAATGAATATTAGTTAGTGCTATCCAAATTTCTTTCACTCGAAGAATTTAATGAATGAACCTTAGTCAGTCCTATCCAAATCTCTATCACTCGAAGAATTTAATGAATGAAGATAAGTCAGTGCTATCCAAATCTCTATCAGAAAAGAATTTAATGAACGAACCTTAGTCAGTGCTATCCAAATCCTACCAATGAAGAACTTAATGAATGAACCTTAGTCAGTGCTATCAAAATCTAAGAAATGAACCAACGACAACGACTGAACTACAGGCTCCTGACTTGGGACAGGCACACATAGAATGTGGCGGGGTTAAACTAGTTTGCTGGCGCCACACCCTCCCCCTAACCTGGGACAGTTGTGTAACAGTACAACATAAGAACAAATAAGTTCACCGACAAAAAAACATCGTTTTTTTAGCCCCACAAAACGAATTCAAACTTGCTGTACATAAATTCACAATTATAAGTTGTCAAAAGAAGGTTTTCCGCAGAAACAATATAATTTGTTGCGTAATCGTGGACACATTTCTACGTTGCTAATTAATATTATATAAACTTGTTGCGGTCTGCCATATTTTTTTTTTTGTGTTTCATTAATTATTTTAACATAAATTAGACCGTTGGTTTTCCCTTTTGAATTATTTCACATTTGTTTCATGCCAATGAATTTTATAGCTGATTATACGGTATATGTTTTGCTCATTTGTTGAAGATTGTACGGTGAACCATATCCACCGTAATTATAAAAAGAAACAACCAAGGAGTTGTGGTATGATTGCCAATGTGACTATCAGAGAAAAAAATATGAGGATTTTAACAACTACAGGTCACCATATGGCCTTCAACACATTAGGAAAATCTATACCGTATAGCAAACTATGAAAGGCATCGGCATGCCAAATGTGAAACCATTCAAAAGAAAAAGCTAATTGCCTGATTTTTGCTTCAAACAAGTATGACTGACAGAAACCAACGATATTCATTGGATTATTGGGTCACTGAATCACTGGATCACTGGCTTCTGACTTGGGACAGGCACATAAAGAATGTTGTGGGGTTAAACATGTTAATGGCCACTCAAACCTCCATCTAACCCAGGACAGTGATATAATAGCACAACATAAGAACGAACTGTAAAAAAACAGTTGGATATGGTTTAAGTCATCAGACCGGTAATAAGCAAAAATAAAACTAACATTAAGACAACAAACACAACAGTACTCGCAGTTAATGACAGGTAATTCAAAGCCAGTTAAAATATCAATCAGTAAACCTTCAACAGATTTAGTGTAAATACGTCGTAATCAGTCTCAAAATTCATGACTTTGTGCAATGCAAAAATCTAAGTCATCTCTATTTAATATTAAAACCCCTTTTTTGGAAAAAAAATCGTAAATTTTTAGTATTTATCAAGAAAATAAATAAGGACATTCATAAAACCGCCATTATATCGGAAATCGAAAATATTGCGTGCATTTATTTTTGTTAGTGTTGAAAAATGAATAAAAATGGGTGATTAGTTATTGCGATTTCAGGAAATATTATAAATAATGCTATCAAAATTGAAAATGATAGTTATTGTATACGAATCTTATCCTATCGCAATAAAAAAAAATGGCAAAATTCTCTGTATCTCTATAAAAAGCTCTTCACAAGTTTACTTTCTTTTGAACGGTTATATATATATGTTTATATATAAGAATTCTGTTTAGAACAGGTGCCCTGTAAAAGAGTTTTTTAAATTCATTGTTTTAGCATTTTCATGCAAACAATTGGTGTTGATATTCATACAAACATTAAGTGAAAAAGTGCCTCCTTCTACATACACGAAAAGAAAATTGAAAGAGAGTGAAAATAGTTTTTTTTACAGTTTTATCTCTGTTGAATATATTCATATATTTATCATCCTTAGGCTACTAATAGTGATTGTAATTAACATAAACCAGACCAAATGTTGACCTCTAAAAATCTTTTTCGTTTTATTCTATTGGGTTGCATTTTGAATTGATGTCTACCCTTCATCTCAATTTATGATTAATATTGAAAAAAAATTATATACGATTTGACGACAGATGGTTTTAACATATAAGGCATTAGATCAAAATAGGATTTACGGTTAACATAAAGCGAATCACTTCAATAATGGTTGTGGATATTTTTAAATTCGTTTGTGTATTTTACTTCACAGATGCGAATAGATTACGATACCAGAGCCATGGCGAATCAGTGATTCCAAACATATCTCTGTCTCTTACGGCGGGAAATTATTACATGAAGTTCAAAAGTGTTCCCATGAATCCACTGATGATCAGAAGAGCTCCAATTGCTACGATAGGAGAACCTTGGCCTTTACCACAGAAATATGAAGTAAATGAAAATATTGTGTTCAGAATTTCCGAACCGTTGAATATAAAGATCAGGAATAATACTTGTGATGTATTAGAAAGTGCTGTGCAAAGATTTGAAGACAACGTGTTTAGGTTTGCCTTAGAGGAATACTATACAAACTTGGTGCATATTGAAGGATCAGGCTTTGAAAGCTTAGACAAAAAATATCAGCATTCAAAATATACCAAAGCCGTAAATCTCACAACATTTCACATATATGTGAATTCAGTGTGTTCAAAGTATCCAAAGCTTCAGTCAGACGAATCTTGTACGTATTTATAATCCAAATTTGTCCCAGATTATATATTAAAAGACTCTGCTATGAATACAAATATTTTGTGTACGCCTCCAAAACTGCATGTAATTTCGCTTATTTGAGAAGCAAACAGTTTTCAGTGCAACTTTGAATACAATAGTCTCTTCTATGAATCATTGTTTATACATATTTTTGTTATTAAAATAAGAAACCACGAGTTTTTATAAGCCACAATTCACCTGAAACTATAAACGGCTAAGTAAAATGTGATGTGATATATGTTTATAACGGAAGCCTAAGCTATGCGAATAAGACGTTGCTAACAATAATAACTTCCAAAATTTGTATATTGAGAAGCAACATAACATATATAGGTCTTCCATTAGTGTAAATAACTTCCGCCCTACTCTGACAAATGTCGGACTTCACATGGTTAAGGCTTAGTGAATAGTTGAGACGCGAGCACAGAAACATAGGTTGATTTAATAACAAACGGATAAAAATCAACTGCACTTGACGAAAACTGTTTACAGAATTACTGCACAGGTAATTACTTAGCATTTGACGAATGCAAAAATTGAAAATTGACATAAAAGAGAGGCGGAAGATACAAAATAGACATTCAGACTAATAAGTCGAAGATAAACTGACAACGCCATGGCAACTAAAGAAAAAGACCAAAGGAAATAAAAGTATACAAAACACAACATAGAAAACTAAAGACTGAGCAACACGAACCCCACCACAAACCGGGGATGGTCTCATGTGCTCCGCGATTATGCGCAGATATTGCTGCAATAAATCATCATTTTATTCGAAATTTATTACTGACTATAAAGCAAGCAAGATTTTGACCCTCATAAATGTTCAATTAAATGCTCAATTCACACGTTTAAAACAACCATAACGCAAGGAAAAGGATTTCTTGAAATCTGAATAATATTGGGGGAGTAACATGATTATTTACATAGTTTTGAAATAATTAATGTCATCAATACTTAAACTATTTTGATATAGAGGTTAATGTAAACACTTAATTCATATGAATTAATTCAGTAAAAAATTGCTAAATATTATGTATTCTGTATGTTAACAAAATTTCAAATTGCACATAAATTGATAAGGAGAGGGATACTGTTACAAATGTCATCTGCCAGGTGTTTGGCGTTCTTTTTTGTCGTATAATGCTCTGTTATAGATTTAAAATACAAAGCTTTTACATTTAATTATTATTCTCTCGAGTATCTTATCATTTTTAAAACTACCGAATCATCCAACAATCCTAATATTTGAGCCATTTAGCTGTTTCTTAATTCTGTTTGTACAAAACACAAATTGACTGGTTGAGGTAAATCCAGAAAGAGTTTGAAACTGCACACTTTTTTTCATGAAGTCAATAACCAGTGTCAAATAATGTGCTCTTGCTTCCGTCAATATATGCAGTTGTAAAAGGATTGCAATCGCACTTTTAAAAAATATGGATATCCAAAATACTGTAATAAAAGAGAGGCGAAAGATACCAAAGGGACATTCGAACTTATAAGTCGATAATAAACTGACATCGCCATGGCTATAAAAAAGAAAAAGACAAACAAACAACAGTTCACAAAACACAACATAGAAAATTAAAGACTGAGCAACAAGAACCCCACCAATAACTCGGGGTGATCTCAGGTGCTCCGAATTGGTAAGCTGATCCTGCTCCACATGTGTAAATGTTGTAAACTTTTGACAATTCCGACGGAATTCTACATTTCCTGTAATTTAGATCTACTCCAAAGCGTTTTAAAAAAAATGTAGTAGTTACCTGAATGTTAAATAACAAATAATTTCTAAAATAGCATAGAATAATGTTAAATCATTTAGAGTCGATATGGCAGATATACAAAAGTCCAAAGAGTTGCTATGGAAGATATTGCGTCGATAATGTCAAAATCCCACAATATCGCTATAGAAGATATACCGTCGATAATGTCAAAATCCCACAATTTCGCTATTGAAGATATACCGTTGATAATGTCAAAATCCAACAGACTCGCTATGGAGGTATAGAAGTATCCCACAGAGTCGCAATGACAGATATTCCGTCGGTAATGTCAAAAAATCCCATAGAGTCGTTTGTCATCTGGTTTCATAAAGGAATACAAGCTACTAATTCAATATATTTTAATAATCAAAATATTGTTGTAGTTTCCAATTCAAATGAATAAAAGATATATTATTTAGTTAAATAACAGTCGAAATCTTTCTTCTTTTTAACACAGAAATGTTGTCCTCCAAAAAGTGGGTTATGGGATACATATACCTCTGGTTTGAACCTATTTGGAGATATAATAACTAAACATGCGCAGTTCCGATGTTATTTAACCTTACACGTGTAATCAGTGTTTGGCAATATTTGACATGATTTCATTAGTTTAAAGTTCAATGCACATAATTAAATGGAGCAACCATTCATAGTTCGATACCCGGCCGGTCAAACCAAAGACTTGAAAATTGGTATTTGTTTCTTCCCCGCTAAGCAGGAAACATTTTAGGAGTAAGAGCAAAGACTGGTCGGCTCGGAGTCAGACATGTGTCCGGGTAGTGTGACATGTCTTCTTGTGTACTGTTACCTTGTGAAATAGCACGTTAAACATTCCGGCTCAGCGTATCTAGTCTAGTACATAGCAGATTTAGAATCATATCACATTAGCATGTTCTCGTCCTGAATATGCATTTAATTTTACCACTGGACATTAAAAAGTCATCCATCAAAGTATGGAAAAAAGATAACAATTTAGCATACTAAGTTTAAATTATTAAATTGATTGGAAAATAAATAATCGAGATATGAACATGAATATAACAAAGACAATAAGTTTTTTTACAGAACAATTCAACGGAAAATAGTGTGCTTTGTTAATAAAAAATTTAATATCTAAAATTAATATCCTTCCATAGTAAAAAAAAAAAAAACTAAAAGAAAAAATAAATAAATGAAGAAAAAAATAACATTCTTCCATTGTTAATTCTGAAATCTTATTGTTTTCTGTAGACAGCTTGCTGATCAAGAACTTTGGAATCGTGCTTATGAGTGATGAAGTATGGGGTGCATTGCGTGGACTAGAAACACTGAGTCAAATTATATTTTCTTGGAAAGATCAGGTAAATCAACAGAGAAAGTTTGAATTATTCTATAGATAGACACACTCATACATATTATTTAACAATAAGAAAATGATACGAGAAATCCACCATTACATTAAAACACATTTTTATCACAGGTTGTGCATGGCAATTGTTTCTCTATATATGTTTATCCTTGAAGAACAACACATAACACAAATTCAATAATGAAGTTTGGCAGTATTTGGCGACAGCTTTATCTTGAACAATATACAACATGTACATGTACATGTATTTAAATGTCAATCTATGATCTGAAATATATTTTTAAATGTCTGTATTTATATAAGTTGTAACTTATAATGTAGCTACCGAAAATTATGACAAACCACTAATTTATATATAATAACTAATATGTCTGTACGCTGGTAACAAGGCTATCATTAATGTTACCTGATAATCATAGGCTATCATTAATGTTACCTGGTAATCATAGGCTATCATTAATGTGACTTGGTAATCATAGGCTATCATTAATGTTACCTGGTAATCATAGGCTATCATAGCCTATCATTAATGCTACCTGGTAATCATAGGCTATCATTAATGTTACCTGGTAATTATTGGCTATCATTAATGTTACCTGGTAATCATAGGCTATCATTAATGTTACCTGGTAATCATAGGCTATCATTAATGTTACCTGGTACTTATTTATATAGGCTATCATTAATGTTACCTGGTAATCATAGGCTATCATTAATTTTACCTGGTAATCGTAGGCTATCATTAATGTTACCTGGTACTTATTTATATAGGCTATCATTAATGTTACCTGGTAATCATAGGCTATCATTGATGTTACCTGGTAATCGTAGGCTATCATTAATGTTACCTGGTAATCATAGGCTATCATTAATGTTACCTGGTAATTATAGGCTATCATTAATGTTACCTGGTAATCATAGGCTATCATTAATGTTACCTGGTAATTATAGGCTATCATTAATGTTACCTGGTACTTATTTATATAGGCTATCATTAATGTTACCTGGTACTTATTTATATAGGCTATCATTAATGTTACCTGGTAATCATAGGCTATCATTAATGTTACCTGGTAATCGTAGGCTATCATTAATGTTACCTGGTAATCATAGGCTATCATTAATGTTACCTGGTAATTATAGGCTATCATTAATGTTACCTGGTAATCATAGGCTATCATTAATGTTACCTGGTACTTATTTATATAGGCTATCATTAATGTTACCTGGTACTTATTTATATAGGCTATCATTAATGTTACCTGGTAATCATAGGCTATCATTAATGTTACCTGGTAATCGTAGGCTATCATTAATGTTACCTGGTAATCATAGGCTATCATTAATGTTACCTGGTAATTATAGGCTATCATTAATGTTACTTGGTAATCATAGGCTATCATTAATGTTACCTGGTAATAATAGGCTATCATTAATGTTCGCTGAGGTTGACTGATGAGCCCTGGTAATAATAGGCTATCATTAATGTTACCTGGTAATCATATTAGGCTATCATTAATGTTCGCTGAGGTTGACTGATGAGCCCTGGTAATAATAGGCCATCATTAATGTTCGCTGAATAAATGAATGTTAAATCCAGCGCAGCGAAATCTGCCAAATTATCCAATAAGATCAGATAGTGTAACAAACTGATTCGTTGGACAACCGCCATTGACAAGAGGAGTGTTGAAGCTGCGCTAAAGCTGTGCCAAATACTATTTAGTACATAAACTTTCTAGTATTAGTATCTTAAGATACAGTTTATCTTTACTAAAAAAATGTACTTAACAAAAATCAGGGAATGTTATCTTCATATAATTACAGCCCCTCCGGCCATGTTATTATTACTGGGGATCTAAACATAATTCAACATGAAAATCTCCGAAAGGTGATTTCTCATGTTCCTAGGTTTAGAGAACCCAAATACATCAATTGGAACCATAACTTCAAAATAATTATGGAATCCATTGAGGACTACGCCAGAGCATGGGCTAAACGAGAAGAAGTTCAACTGGACACTTTGTCAGAATGGGTCAAAACAATCAGGTCTCTGATAAAACGTCGCATTCATAAGTTAAAAAACTGTGTGAATGATCGACCAAATTCCGTTTTCAGAGACAAAGAGGCTGTGAAATGTCTATCATCTCTTCAAGATAAGTATGTTGTTGTTCCTGCGGACAAAGCTTCAAATAATATTGTCTTTGTATGTAAATCGTATTACTACGAGTGTCTTGTAAAAGAATTAGGAATAAATGAGCACTCTGGTAATCCCACATACAAAAACATATCATTTGACAAGGATGAGATTTTGGCGAATCATAAGTCCTTCATGGCTTCAATGAACATTGCATTGAACAACAAATCGGAGGACTTACCTTGTTTGTATTGGATACCTAAACTTCACAAAATTCCGTACAAACAACAGTACATTGCCGGCTCATCTGCATGTTCCACTAAAGAATTGTCCATTAGATTGACTAAAATTCTGTCCGCAGTGAAAGAGGATCTTCAGAAATACTGTGAAACTGTTTACTCGCGTAGTGGTATTAACCATATGTTCTTAAAAACTCTAAAGAACTTCTGGATAATTTTAAATCTCGGTCTTTTTCTGAAATTAGTTCTATCAAAACTTTTGATTTTTCTACCTTGTATACCACCATTTCCCATGTGAAATTGAAAACCCGTCTGAAAGAAATAATCCACAATGCTTTTCATCATAAAAATGGTAGCATACGCTATAAATTTATTACTTTGGGATACCATAAGGCATATTTTGTTAATAGCGAACAAAAGGGTAAAACATGCTACACAGAGGAACAAGTGATCAGTATGCTGGAGTTCCTTATTGACAACATATTTGTTGAATTTGGAGGTAGACTTTTTCAACAAATTGTCGGCATTCCTATGGGAACGAACTGTGCGCCTCTCCTTGCCGACCTCTTCTTATTTTCATATGAATCGGAGTTCCTACAGACACTTGTCAAAAACAAGAAGATCAAAGAAGCCAGGTTATTTAATTTCACTTTCAGATATATTGATGATGTTCTTTCCATTAACAATCCGAACTTTTCTGATTGGGTTCCATTAATATATCCACCAGAACTAGAAATTAAAGAAACAACAGACACAGCTTCCTCCGCCTCATTTTTAGACTTATACCTCGAATTTGACATACACAGTCATCTCAGTACCAGAATCTATGACAAACGAGACGATTTGAATTTTGAAGTTATAAATGTCCCCCACCTTAGTAGCATTATACCAACTTCACCTGCATATGGGATATACATTTCCCAACTTATTCGGTATTCAAGAGCTTGCAGCTCCTACTCAGACTTTGTAAAATGTCACCAGTGTCTGAGCAGAAAGTTGATGAACAAGGGGTATGTCAAAGAACGTCTTGTCCTTTTTCTAAAAAAAAGTTCATCGGAAGGTACCAAGAACTTGTTGATAAATATTCCGTATCAACTTCACAAATAATACACGATGGTCTTGAAGTATAGATTTTGCATACTGACGTTGTTTATCATCTTAATAACGTGTTATAGTATTCTTTTATTTGTCTTTATTAATATTACTTTTACTGTTAAGTCCGGTTTTTTGATATATCCATTTGACGTGACTCTGTGCTTATGTATCCCGTCATACTTTGAACGACAAAATTATTTTATTTATTAATATTACTTTTACTGTTAAGTCTGTTTTTTGTGATATACATTTGATGTGACTCTGTACTTATGTATCCCGTCATAATTTGAACCATACTATTATTTTATTTTTTAATATTACTTTTACTGTTAAGTCTGTTTTTGTGATATCCATTTTACGTGACTCTGTGCTTAGCTTATGTATCCTGTCATACTTTGAACTACAAAATTATTTTATTTATTAATATTACTTTTACTGTTAAGTCTGTTTTTTGTGATATACATTTGACGTGACTCTGTACTTATGTATCCCGTCATAATTTGAACCACACTATTATTTATTAAAATTACTTTTACTGCGAAGTCTGTTTTTTTGTGATATCCATTTTACGTGACTCTGTATTTATGTATCTCTTCATACTTTGAACGACAAAATTATTTTATGTCTACCTGTGCGAATTTCAAACGCGCGATTTTACGCCAGTACTTAAAACCTTCCATCCTTTATAGGTGGATTTTACATAGATAAATAAAATCGTATAATATAAGCATAATGAGAATGTTAAATTTGATGTATGCCTTTTTGTGCTTCTTCGTTACATTTGTTTGTTTTTATAGTGATTAAGATGATAACACAATGTTGACTGCTGTAACCCTATTTTTGACATTTTTGCCTACTGTGTCTGTTTGTTTTGTTCACACATCGTTGTCAATATAATGGAATTTGATGCGACTGTCATACAAGTGAGAGGTTTGGCTAGCTATAAAACCAGGTTCAATCCACCATTTTCTACATAAGAAAATGCCTGTACCAAGTCAGGAATATGACAGTTGTTATCCATTCGTTTGATGTATTTGAACTTTTGATTTTGCCATTTGATTGAGGACTTTCCTTTTTGAATTTTCCTCAGAGTTCAGTATTTTTGTGATTTTACTTTTTTCATACCCAGGTAACTGACAATCGTTTCTATACCACCTTGTATTGTATTCAAGAATATGTTGTTACCCAGTGATGTCAAATGTACCCCATCTTGCATCAGAAAAATATCATTAGCTTTGTTTTGTAGCAACCTTCTGATTTGGTTAAAAATGAGACTACCGAGGTTTTAATGCTAGTCCTATATTTCTCCATGACATCATCATTTTTGGAGTAACGCCAGTTTGACCTTGGAATAATTTGTGACCACACGAAAATCGTGTTCAACACAAAAGAGGGGCGAAAGATACCAGAGGGACAGTCAAATTCATAAATCGAAAATAAACTGACAAAGCCATGGCTAAAAAAGAATAAGACAAACAGACAAATAATAGTACACAAGACGCGACATAGAAAGACTAAGCAACACGAACCCCACCAAAATCTGGGGGTGATCTCGGGTGCTCCGGAAATGTAAGCAGATCCTGCTCCACATGTGGTTCCCGTCGTGTTGCTCATGTTATTGCAAACCCGGTAAATAGTCTAATTCGGTAGGTCACATTCGTGAAAAGGGAACGGGATAGTAGTTACGACATAAGGAACATATCCGATATCATCTGTGAAACGGATATTCCATAACGGTCAACCAACTCGTGATGGCGTCCGTAAAATTTACGAAGGGATGATTTCAACTTCACCATTTGGAACTCTTGGTTTAATAGTTTCCTTGTGAGCAGTAACCCTCTATCAAGGAAATCATGATAGGAAATACAAGACCGGCAATATCGTATCAGTTGGGAGATATATACTCCGTATGCAGGCGCTGCTGGAATGATGCTACATAGAAATGGAAAGTTCACAATTGGGAAGCTGAAATCATCTCTTTTGTCGTAAAGTTTTGTTTTTAACCGACCCTCATTGTCAATTTCTAGATGTAAGTCAAGATATGAGGCAGACTTGACAGTATCTGTTGTATCCTTTATCTCTAGTTCGATGGGATAGATGCGTTCAACTTAGTCACCAAATTTTGAATTATTTAGTGAGAGAACATCATCTATATAGCGGAAAGTAAAGTTAAAGGATATTGCTTACTTCTTATCTTTCTTCCTAAGAAGTTCCTGTATGAAGTCAGCCTCATAATAATAAAAGAACAAGTCGGCAAGAAGAGGGGCACAATTGGTTCCCATGGGAATGCCGACAGTCTGTTGAAAAACACGTCCTCCAAACGTAACAAATATGTTGTCAATCAAGAAATCAAGCATCTTGATAATGTAAGTTTCAGAGAATTTTTTGTTTGAATCAGAGTGATTCTTTAAAAAGTAGGATTTATCCCTCCCTAAGACAAGATACTTGTATCTACGTTGACCATTCTTTTTATGAAACAAAGCAATACCAACTCCTTCAATTTGTCTTTTAATTTAGAATGGGGAATACATGTGTAAAGTGTAGAAAAGTCAAATATTTTAATACTATTGCAAGATGAAAGAGTCTTAGATTGTATGTACTCTTAAAGATCTTTGGAATTTTTTAGTATCCACATCTGATTCACGCCACCTCGAGAATAGGCAGTTTCACAATAACTTTGAAGCCCGTCTTTGATTGCTGATAAAATAGATGTTAATAATTTTGAAAGAGGTTTCGTGGAGCACTTGGAAGACCCAGCAATATACCGTTGTTTGTAAGGACACTTATGTAGTTTAGGTATCCAATACAGTGATGGAAGATCCAGTTCTTCATCTTTGGTTGAAATTCCAAAGGAACATAGAACAGACCTATGATTATCCAGGATTTCCTCTTTGGTAAGTGTCGTTACGGTATATGTTGAGTTTCCAAGTGAATTGTCAATACCTAATTCATTTATCAAGTAGTTTATGTAATGAGATTTACACACAAAAACGATGTTGTTTTGGGCTGTATCTGCGGGGACAACATGTTTGTCATGGAGGTAGGACAAGTGCTTCGCAACATTTGGGTCTTTAAAGACTGACGTAGCATGGGTATTGATAGACCCATTCAGTTTCTTAATTCTGATTTGTATCAACGACCTCACAGCCTTAATCCATTCGTAAAGAGTATCTACGTCTTCTTTCTCGCGGTTAACCCATTGCCTGGCATAATCCTCGACTGAATCCATTAGTATTTTGAAGTTGTATTTCCAATTGATGGATTTAGGCTCACGATATTTCGGACCTTTGGATAACACATTTCGTAGGGAAGTGTTATTGACAATGTTGAGGTCACCGGTAATAACGTGGCCAGCCGGATTGTATGTGAATTGGGAACTAGCGCAGGTGCAATCAGGAGGTTTAGACTTGAAGTCGTCAATATTGAGATCCTGCAAAACGTGTTTGTAATTGAAAATTTAAGTTGAAATTGGTTTGGTATAGGTATAAGAAATGATTGGTACAGACTGATCTTTAAAATAAGGAGGTATTTTCGATTGAACTAATTAATGATGAAGGATATTGCCCAAGTTGACGCCATCGAGACCTTTGTTTATGGAATAACCGTTTCACAGATGATATCGGATATGTTCCTTATGTCGTAACTACAATACCCTTCCCTTTTCACGAATGTGACTTACCGAATTAGACTATTTACCGGATTTGTAATAACATAAGCAACACGACGGGTGCCACATGTGGAGCAGGATCTGCTTACCCTTCCGGAGCACCTGAGATCACCCCCAGTTTTTGGTGGGGTTCGTGTTGCTTAGTCTTTAGTTTTCTATGTTGTGTCATCTGTACTATTATTTGTCTGTTTGTCTTTTTATTTTTGGCCATGGCGTTGTCAGTTTGTTTTCGATCTATGAGTTTGACTGTCCCTCTGGTATCTTTCGTCCCTCTTTTCTTTGGCAAAGGAAAGTTTAAGAAAAGATCTTTTCTCGTTTTCATCTTTTCCAATGCGAACTGGTTTGAAAAGTCTGTGACTTGCAATATCCGAAATGATAGCTGTAAGTTTGTATTGGGTTGAATGAGGGTTTGTAACAGTGGTTTCCAAAAATAAATTGAACAGAGAATGAAGTTTTAAAAGGGGTAATGAATAAAGTTTCGTGCGAATGTGATGAATACCTAATGACTTTTGTATAAATGGCAGCAAGTCATTAATAGAGACATCATGCACAGTAGGTGATGTATAATGACGATGACCATGACTGCGTCTACGTCGAGGAGTAGAGTTGAAAATATTCATCACATTCACCGAG
This sequence comes from Mytilus coruscus, assembly GCA_017311375.1. NCBI lineage: Eukaryota > Metazoa > Mollusca > Bivalvia > Mytilida > Mytilidae > Mytilus > Mytilus coruscus. The sequence continues at coordinate 100,550,471 of CM029600.1, read as the reverse complement.
CTACAGGAAGGACTAGATAGAATACCTATACCATCAATTTTGTCATTGCAACCATATGGTTTCGCAGTTCCCAATTGTCGAATCCAGTAGTCCTCTTTTTGTCTACGCAGAGGCGTTGCAAGATGATGATTGTTAGTACTGTGGTATATTTTTTCGATAATGCGAACTGTCATAGAAACGATGGAATGATCAGGCTGATTAAAATTCTGTAAAGAATGTCGCTTGCATTGTGGTTAAGTTGACTCATCTAGTTAAGATGTTCCTTTATTTGTTTAATTAAAGTTTTAGTACTTTTCACCCCTATGTCATTTCCTCCTATATGTAAAATTAATAAAGTTGGAGGGTCTCGTATTTCAGCATGGTCTAAATTTGTTGTCTCATCTGTCTTATTCTTCCTGCACTTTTTCTATGCCACCATTTATTTATACCTCTCCTCGATCTGACCCTTCCGGTCTCCCTCTTGCTTCCACTAAACCATGTTTAATAATAGAGGATCCTACTATCCAAACTGTAACAAGTCCTGCAATTCTTAGAAAGCAATTAATACTTGCGTATGATGATCGTAGGAGATGCAGCAATCAATTTACAAAAATAAATATAATCTAAATGAAAAATTCAATGTCTACCATATAAAAGAACTATTTTAACGAATTATTTACATTACATCTATTTAAATTTAAGCTGACCCATCAATGCATAACAGTTGAGATAATTGTTTGGTGTTTGTCTTTGTACAATTTAAGACTCGGGCCCATTCACAGGTCCTACTGGCTGCATATATAATAATAATAGTTCTGTGTCTTTGACAGCACAGGAACCAGCAGGCTCCTCTCCTTTTCGTGATCTAATTGCTCATCGTACAATTTCCAACCTAATCCAGCATACTGTTTGACACCTAATGTATGGTACAATAGATATAAGAAGATGTGGTATGAGTGCCAATGAGACAACTCTCCATCCAAGTCAAAATTTATAAATGTAAACCATTATAGGTCAAAGTACGGTCTTCAACACGGAGCCTAGGCTCACACCGAACAGTAAGCTATAAAGGGCCCCAAAATTACTAGTGTAAAACCATTCAAACGGGAAAACCAACGGTCTAATCTATATAAAACGAGAAACGAGAAACACTTATGAACCACATCAACAAACGACAACTACTGAACATCAGATTCCTGACTTAGGACAGGTGCAAACAAATGCAGCGGGTTTAAACGTTTTAATGGTACCAAACCTTCACCCTTTTTCTGAAACAATAGTGTAACATCACAACATAAAATGACACACTATAAAATATCAACTGAAATAGCTTAACTCAATCAAAGGACATAGTAACACCATTGAACATACACTGAACAAATAAATTTGACCAATACATACTTGTGTTGATTAAACATTCCTATTGTGTTGATTTTAGTATCCTGTTGTTTAGGTTGTATTGTAAGCTGTCCTTGGTTTATTGTAAGTGTTTGATTTACCCCTGTTATGTTTTGAGAATTATTGAATAAACTTCCCAAATCGACATACTCTCTTGGCTATGATTTTTTGCTTTATATTCTGTGCTACGTTTCGTGCTATATGATCTGATGCCTTGACTGTTTCGACGGCATCGTATAACCTACATTAATAAAGGGTTGGTACAATGCTGCAGCAACTCCACTGTATATTCTTACTGTCAAAAAATTGTTTCTGGTAATACCTTGTTCAATTATGTAGGTTATCATAAATTATTCAAATAGATATTGCCTCTTAGGTAGAATGTGTAGGACTAAACATAGCTTTGTTTTATGTATTCCGATTTTACATCAACACGACCTTTAATTGTCATCATGATAAACTAATATATAATACATCTGCCTTATAAATTTTGAACATGAAATTATCGGAACATTAAATCAGCTCAAAAGAATAAATTTTACAATTACATATTGTTTCAGAAACGGTCACACAAGATATCAGATTAATCATCGATGCATTTAGTCTTTTTAATACAGTTATTGTTATCTAGCTAAGTTTAATTTAATTTTCAGCTGTGATCGGATTGTATAATGTCGAAGTTCGTATGAACATGCCGTTTTTAAAGACGCTTTTTTTCAGAAAAATTCTAATTAAATATATGACATCTGGATTAAATCGTTGTTAATCGGTCCTCATCTAAAACTTTTAATACCATATCAAACATATTTTACAGTTATTTTTACTCTTATTAAGATGATAAACTTATCTGTTAAATTTGCGTTTGTCAACCTTGCCGTCTAATTTCGAAAAAAAAAACAACGTTTACAGGAAACATTATGTTATCTTAGGCTAAATTAGCCTGGGAGTGTATGAACTTAAAACGTCATTATAAATGTATATTTTGAATAATTTGAAGCACCGAGTCATTGTCTACTAGTCATATGATAGCTTCGTGGACTTGCAAGTCATTTGTAGTCATAGATACATAGATATATTACCGTCTAAGCAAACTTGAATCAAAAGGTTTGGAAATATATGTAGATATAAAAAGGGACAAAGACAACTGTGTAGGTCATGCAAAGAACACAGATTGTTTAAGAACAATTTTAGAAGGAGAATTTTAATAAGATATAGCAATTAACTGAACATATCGTAATTCTAATTTTTTAAAGTCTATACAGTGGTGAAGAATAAATGTCAAACATATTGATCAAAATTGCAAAAACTTTGTAGACGTGTATTTTGAATAATTTTTCATCTTTTTAGATATTGTAAAAAGGGATAAAAGCAAATGTGAGGTATACGTCAGTCAGACAGCAACCATAAAAAACAAAAACGACATCTAGAGGTATGATATATGTATTGACGAAACATGTATAACCATATGTCAAGCTTGTACACATACAATATATCATACGTAAAGCTTGTACACATACAATATACCATATATCAAGCTTCTACACATACAATATACCATATGTCAAGCTTGTACATGTACAAAATACCATATGTAAAGCTTGTACACATACAATATATCATATGTCAAGCTTGTATACATACAATATACCATACGTCAAGCTTGTACACATACAATATACCATATGTCAAGCTTGTACACATATAAATATACCATACGTCAAGCTTGTTCACATACAGTATACCATATGTCAAGCTTGTACACATACAATATACCATATGTCAAGCTTGTACACATATAATATATCATATGTCAAGCTTGTACACATACAATATACCATACGTCAAGCTTGTACACATACAATATATCATATGTCAAGCTTGTACACATACAATATACCATATGTCAAGCTTGTACACACACAATATACCATATGTCAAGCTTGTACACATACACTATATCATATGTCAAGCTCTACATATGAAAGTACAAATACAATATATCATATGTCAAGCTTATATGAAGGAAAACATACAATATATCATATGTCAAGCTATATATGATAGAACACGTACAATATATCATATGCCAAGCTCTATTTTATGATAGAACACATACAATATATCATATGCCAAGCTCTATATGATACATACAATATATCATATGTCAAGCTTGATACACATAAAATATATCTTATCTGTCAAGCTCTATATATGATACACGTACAATATATCATATGTCAAGCTCTATTATTGTACAAATACAATATATATCAAGATGTACAATACAATATATATATGTCAAGCTCTATATATGATTGTATACATACAATATATCATATGTCAAGCTCTATATATGAAAGTACACATACAATATATCATATTCCAAGCTCTATTATATGATAAAACACATACAATATATCATATGTCAAGCTCTATATATGATAGAACAATACAATATATCATATGTCAAGCTCTATATATGATAGTACAAATACATTATATCTTATATGTCAAGCTCTATATGATTGTACATATACATTATATCATATATGTCAAGCTCTATATATGATTGTATATAAACAATTATATACTATACGTCAAGCTCTATACATGATTGTACACATACAATATATCATATGTCAAGCTCTATATATGATTATACAATATTTCATATGAAGCTCTATCAAGATTGTACAAATACAATATATATTATGTCAAGTTCTATATATGATTGTACAAATACATTATATCATATGTCAAACTCTATATGATTGTACATATACAATATACCATATGTCAAGCTCTATATATGATTGTATATATACAATATATTATACGTCAAGCTCTATATATGATTGAACATATACAATAAATCATATGTCAAGCTCTATATGATTGTACATATACAATATACCATATGTCAAGCTCTATATATGATTGTACATATACAATATATCATACGTCAAGGTCTATACATGATTGTACAAATACAATATATCATATATCAAGCTCTTTATATGATTGTACATATACAATATATCATATGTCAAGCTCTATATATGATTGTACATATACATTATACCATATGTCAAGCTCTATATATGATTGTATATAAACAATGTAATATACGTCAAGCTCTATATATGATTGTACATATACAATATACCATATGTCAAGCTCTATAAATGATTGAACATATACAATAAATCATATATGAAGCTCTATATATGATTGTACATATACAATATATCATATATGAAGCTCTATATATGATTGTACATATACAATACATCATATGTCAAGCTCTATATATGATTGTACATGTACAATATATGATATGTGAAGCTCTATATATGTTTGTACATATTACAATATGCCAGCTTGAAATCATCACGCTTGGAGCATATACTTTTGACCACTGAAAGAACATTATAGTCAATAAATATGTACAATCATGTGACAAAAAATGCGTCAGGGTTATATGTTAATTAATCAAAATGGCTCTTTTTAATGAATAACATTGAAACTGATAACAACATTTAATATAATTGTTTCTTACTTTTTTAGTATTTTGTTCGTGATACACTGATACGAGATTTTCCTCGTTTTAAACATAGAGGTGTTCTTGTTGATTCTGCCAGACATTTTATGACAAAAGACGTGATTTATAATGTCCTAGTAAGTATGTGAATATATACCCTACCTTCTATAGATTTCGGTATATTTAATTGATTAGGTAACGTCATGTACTGACTATGTATATTTAATACATAACGTTTACACGAGTTATCGTCCTTTAAATAACCCGATATAAGACGGCATTCGTTATTAAAATGTTTAAAGTAAGTAATATAGATAGTCATGTTTTATTGCAATCATTCATTTAGATAATTGGTGGGATCTAATGACTACACATGCCGTCAGTGACCAAATATATAATCTTAAACATTTCCTCCATTGCTAGCAGTGAATCATATCTTATATAATTATTTAGGCAAATGCCACTACGGGACAGTCGATCAGACAAAACAATCGTGGGATAAGGTTTGATTAATTTTAGAGTAATAGAAACAACTGAAAAATAACAATCATGGATCTTAACAAGCGTATAATTCCCAAATAGAATGGCACGCTGAAAAGAAGACCGAAATCATTTAAGGGGATACAGAACACCTAAGGCAGCTGAACGTTTTAATCACATACTATTAGCAAAGAGACATCTAGCTTCTCAATGGTCAAAATTAGTGTTTGTCAAACTGCTATATATCCAATGAAATTATTCCTGTGTATTGTGTGGTTGAAATTTCTTGAAATTTTTATATTTTTGTCAACAGGTCAAATTAAATTTTTGTTTTAAAATTTTATGAAAATTAAACGAGGCGAATCTATTTTAGTCAAATTGTTGGGTACCCCCTTAAACATTTTTTCTTTCTTTAACACTATTCATTTCAGGAAGGAATGTTCCAGAACAAAATGAACGTACTACATTGGCACTTAGTTGATGACCAGTCCTTTCCTTACCAGAGTAAAGTATTCCCCAATCTAAGTGGTAAGGTAGGCATATATCTATATATGTTAGGATTATATGCACAACTACAGATCCGTCTTGATTATTGTTGTCCCACCTTTCTCCCTCGGTCGTGTTTTGTTTCAGAGTTTCTAAAAAGTACAACTCGACAAGTACAATATTTAGGTGAAAAACCGCAAAAAATATACATAGTGCCTGAATTAAAACCTAATTCAGCCTATTCTTAAAATATGGATTTCTTTTCCTGAGCCGAACGTTCTTAAATCGGTCGGTGAAATAGAGTCGCCTTTATATTTTGTTCATTTTAAGTTTAAATTTCTTATTAAGTGGTTTCTGATCACGGATGGAAGTAGTTTTAAAACTTACTTTTGAATAAAGTGTAATTGTCGTTGGAATCGACCTCGCATCTAAATGAACCTGTAATTCTGTAAATGATTCAAAATGTACAAAACATCCGCTTTCATATTCTTTAAGTTGGAAGCAGCGAGTTAATAATAAATGTATGAAAAGATTATTACCATTAGTTCCTTCAGTACGACGAATGTTATTCTGTAGGTAAAGAATCACTAATGATTAAATTTCATTTTTTTGGCATTTCAGTACTAAGTATTTGCATGTGGTTTAAGATTTAATCCACCTGATAATTTATGGTACTGATCGGTAAATTGTCGCTGTTATCTTTTGCAATGTAGATAAATGTTTTACTAATTGATACTTCTTGAGTACTTGAGTCTTCTGAAACATAAGTATCAAGGCAACGCGTTTAGAAAGCAAATGCAATTATTATCAAAAGAAGAACTCTAGACCAACATATTTCAAAAAAATCTTCAGCACAAATTGGATATCATGCAAATGTTAATCAATCTGATTTTCATTAAATTTGATATTGGGTTAATGCTTTAACACTAATTTTTTTCAAAATTCATTCACAGTATTGTAGTCTCACCTTAGATCCGATATTCGAATAGTCATTCATCTTGATACAACTGTACCAACATTGATATAAATGATAGGCAAAAAAAGATGAAAATATAAAAACTCAGAGGTCAAAAAGGTCAAAGAGAGACAGAAAATGCCAAGGGTATATTCAAAACTCAAAAGTCGAAAAAAACTGAAACTAACATGGCTTAAAACAAAAGACGACGAAAAGAAACAATACGAAAATAAGAAAATGTGGTTTGATTGCCAATGAGACAACTCTCCACCAGAGACCAAATGACATAGAAGTTTACAACTATAGGTCACCAAATATTACATAGAAAACAAAAGACTGAGCAACACGAACCCCACCAGAAACTGGGAGTGATCTCAAGTGGTCTTGAAGGGTAAGCAGACCCTGCTCAACTAATGACACAGTCGTGTTGCTCATGGTAGAACAAATTTCGTGATTAGTCTCATTCGGTGATGTCAAAATCGAGGAAAAGAGGATGAAATTGGAACGTGACACAGATATTCCATTAGGGTCAACTAACTCGTGATGAAATAATGAAACTCATCTCCTATAGAGGTAAAGTACTAGCGCAACCATTAATAAAGGGAAGAAGTTACATTGTATGTTCATGTTTCAGGGAGCGCATCATCTCCTATAGAGGTAAAATACTAGCGCAACCATTAATAAAGGGAAGAAGTTACATTGTATGTTCATGTTTCAGGGAAGAAGTTACATTGTATGTTCATGTTTCAGGGAAGAAGTTACATTGTATGTTCATGTTTCAGGGAGCGCATCATCCTTTACTTACATATAACCACGAAGACATTGCAGAAATCGTAGAGTACGCTCGACTACGCGGTGTACGAGTAATACCAGAATTTGACACACCTGGTAAGTTTGGTATAAATTTGACACATCAGGTAAGTTTGGTGTGTATTTGACACACCTGGTAAGATTGGTGTGTATTTGATACACCTTGTAAGTTTGGTGTTAATTTGACACATCAGGTAAGTTTGGTGTGAATTTGACACACCTTGTAAGTTTGGCGTTAATTTGACACATCTGGTAAGTTTGGTGTGAATTTTACACACCTTGTAAGGTTGGTGTTAATTTGACACATCTAATAAGTAAGATGTGAATTTGACACAGCTGGTAATTTGGTGTAAATTTGACACATCAGGTAAGTTTGGTGTTAATTTGACACACCTTATGGGTTTGGTGTTAATTTGACACACCTGATAGGTTTGGTGTAAATTTGACACACCTGGTAAGTTAGGTGTGAATTTGACACACCTGGTAAGTTTGGTGTATACAAAATATGTGTAGTACTAGTAACGTGAGGGTATCCAAAATTGGACACTTTTTTCACCTACGTCTATTTAAGAAACAGACTAAAGTTTCCAATATGTGTTTATTTTAAAGATGTATCCGTATTTACTATATAATTCCACAAGTTTAATTTTGAATCCATAATGATTCATAGAAAAAGGGGTTTGAACCTACATCCAAAGGACCAAAAATTCTGGAATGAGGAGTACCTAAATTGCATCCATGTTTAACTTCACTACCGTAAAAAGCGAACAACTAACGTTTTGTTTTATTTTATAGATTTTCAGAACAATTTGAGAATAGTCCATGCCCGCTTTGCATTTTTAAAGAAATGGATGACTGCGACATAATTGATCATAATTTATAAAAGTTGACTTTTTTGTGGACGTCGCATGCAACGTTTCCGTTAATTTAACATTTTTTCACTGGACACTTCATCTAATGATATATAATGTGATCGTTTTATGCATATTTAATAATATTTAGCTATCGTGTTGAAAGACTTCCATGATTGCAAATTATAAAACTACGAAGTCTCAGAAAACCTATAAGATTTCTGCTGCTTGTTTTGCAAAATAGGTGCAATTTAGGTACTCGGTGCAATTTGTTTACTGTGACGTTAACTGTTGTATATTACATGTGTAACATATTGTGTGTAACATATGATATGAGCTGAATGAATTAGATACACTTGGTAGATTCAGTGTAAACAACTTATTAAAGTTTAATTACTACACATGTGAAATTCAATATAAGCAATTTACAATAATTCATTATATATAACTCCTGTATGATCAAAGTTTGATGAACATATTATACTTAATGCACGAGTAGTATCAGATGATTTACCTTTCTCAATAAAACTAGACAGCAACCAAACGAAACAATACTAGCAATATACAGCTTCCATTTATGTATACCTCTTTGTCCAGAGCAATGAGAACGCAATCAAACAATACAATAAAAACAATATAGAGCTCCCCCTGTATTTATCCCTCTTTGTCAACCTAAAGATCAACGAAGCAGAAAAATGTGGATCAAGCGCAACAGAAAACGTCATAAGTTCCTTTGAAATCTGCCATACTCAGTTTAAAGGTTAAAAAGAAAAAATATATAGAAATATTCTCAATATTATGAGGGAAAAAAGCATTTTAATCATCTCCAGCTTTGAAATTTCTTACACCCCCTCCCCCTTTTAAAAAAGATTTGCATTTTATCGAAAAGAACTTGTTGACCTGTAGATGACTTTCGTATTTTTATATTGTTTGGTTGCGGTCTCATTGAGATATGCCCCATTTTATCAAAAGGGTTACATGGAAAATCAAAATGTAGAACATATGACAAAAAACGAAGACATGCAAATTACTTATTACATTCAAATAGACGATAATATCATTTTAATAAGACAATTATTGTCAGCTGTTGATTTATTTGTTTCCCAATATTATAGGGTTATTGCATGAATATTGACAATATTCCCCAATATTCATGCAATAACCCTTTTATTGTATAGCAATATAATATTTGAAAGTAAAAATTGGTTTAAACTAAGATTTTGTCGTTGATGACGTCATAAATTTTGAAGATTTATTGCACTAGTGCAATATTAGAATTTATTGCACGCTAACTTTTGGTTACTTTCTGTGGGAAATATTATAATGCTATGCAATAAAATACAAATAAATAATTCGTTTAAAAATATTTGTTAGACTTTCATGTTTACTACAAAGAATTGAATTCTTTGATGAAACAGTTTTTACTTGAGTTAAGATAAAATGATATAATTTCCTATTTTGAATGCATTAATCATACTTTAATAAAAGTGTTATTTGCCATTTGTTGCAGAATTCCAATTGCCTAAAATGAAAAAAAAAATATATATGCAAAAAGTAATACGGATAATTACGAAAGCCTATAAGGGTCACAAAAAAAATATTTATCTGGTAATTACGAGATAACTATCGTAATTACGAGAAAATTAATTACGAGAAAATATCGCGTAATTACGAGATAACTGTGGCGTAATTACGATAATTATCGCGTAATTACGAGAAAACTATCGCGTAATTACGAGATAATTATCGCGTAATAACGACAAAACTATCGCGTAATTACGAGGTAAGAAGTTTTTTTATCTCGTAATTACGAGATAATTATCGCGTAATTACGAGATAACTAACACGTAATTACGAGAAAACTATCTCGTTATTACGAGATAAAATTACATATATATATATAGTCGTAAGAAGGTTGTTATAGAAAGTAAAAGATGTATTTTTAATCGATTTGAATGAAATTTAAGCTTTTTTTTATTAATTACGAGTTAAATAATTTTAAGTTAGATAATTTGGCCACTTATTAAAACATAAAAGATGATTTTATACATTAATTTCGTAAAAGGAAGCGAGGAATCAAGTCATATCCGTAAAACACCTCTAAAAAGCCTATATACTATAGCCGATTGGCTACATCATGTGTTTCCGTGTTCAAATCTACAAGAGATTTAATATGTGCTCATAGACATAAACACATAGTATACCAGAGGCTCAAATGAGCTTGTCACCGGTGTCTGGATAAAACTATTACTATTGCCAAATAGAAAGTTTGTTTTAAATTGGCACAAGAATTTCGGAGGAAGTAAAATACAACTGCCATTGGTTCCTGTTTAAACTAAGTCCTATCGAAGATCACCAGGAAAAAACAGAAGAAAAAGTTGAAAGTAGATCCCCTCATGACCAAGTGCTTTTAGAAAGGTTGCCAGTGGCGGAGCGGATCCAGAGGGGGGCGTAGAGGGCGTACTCCCCCTTTGCTTGCACTTTTTTTTTTTTTTTTTTTGGTAAAATGATTAATCAGACTTGACTTCGTGAACTTTGCCATTTCCACAGTATTTAATTTTTATGCGACAATTCTTTACTTATAAAGATATTTTTCTCTCGTAATTACTGTAATATATTATTGATTATGTCAAAGTCATGTCATTCGCTACGTTGGAGTTGACCAGTGCGTCGAAAAAACGTCACTAGCTCAGTCATTTTGAAATTCAAATTACAGTAACACATTGCTTAGGCTGAGGATGACAAGCATGACACCTTCAAAGCGAGTAAGGATCGAGCAAGAACTTATTGACTTCTATTTCACAACTCCACCAAACAGAAAGTAATACTCTATTACAATCTCATGAAAAACAAAAATTCCACAGCAATATTATTTACCTACGAAAACATGTTTAACCCTACACGCCCCAGCTCATTAATAACATTGCTGAATAATAATCCCCAGTCAGTAAGCTCTAGATAGATTTAAAATCTAAGGTACGGACCATTTGATTTGAGGGGGCAGTCTGAGATATTTTAGAGAAAAAATTCTGACCCTGATTTTTGCCTTAAACAAAAATTCTGGCCGTATCTGGATTGAAAACAATACTGGTAATCTTGTCCACTTTTTTGCTATTAGAAACAAAGATTTTCAGCAGAATTATTGAGCATTAAATGAACATGATGAATGAAAAACGGGCGTAATTTTTTTGGGGCCGGGGTTTGCATGTTGTAAATCCCATATCTGACCGGAATGTCTGTTTCGCCGAACTGATATGCTGAATACTTTGTTCAAGGCCCGACTTCAACCTGCCTGCTCGGTGTGACCTTCATGTCTTCATTTGTCGACCGTCATTCACAACTTCGTTGTCATTTCAGCCTCATTCGTAGCCTTTGGTTGATTTGGAACCCCTCAAATCCTTTATTGGGTGAAACATTTCAACCAAACATTTGGATAAAAATTGCTAGTTTGTCTTTGTTCGTGTCTGTCGTATTGTAAATTTCATTGAATGGCCGTACGTATATCTTGTTTTTTACAAGAAATCTGTGAGGTTATGCTAACTAACCTTACAACAAACGAGAATTTTCCATGTCCATTTTTTACTGACAAATCCCACATTAGATATATTAGTACATAGCTTTGGATCCATCCAATCATTTTATAATAGACAATTAATGGGGAGAATACGGCATAAAAAATGTCTAACCCTTACACTTTAACTATAACATATACATGCCCCACGTCAGGAACCGTTAAAAAAGTGCATTTTACACTTATTTTATGTTTTTTAGCCAAAAATAGGTCCAAAAATTTTGCGAGTCTTACAAGCATTTAGGCGGAGGCAAGAATCGAACTCTTTATGTGCACAATAAGAAGAGATATAATAACTATTTTACTCTCTTTCTTGTTAGTTATAATTATAATATGCCCCCTTCCCCTCAACCGAATGTTGTTTTTGTTTTTGGTAAATTTCATTTATCTTTATCGCGAAAATAGTCAACAAAATACGAATTTCGTAAGAAATAAGAAGAAATATAACAATATTTTAGAAATTTATTAACATGTTGTGGGAGCCTTTGCAGTAACAAAATAAGCTTTTTGCTTTGTTAAATGTATAAATGCTACAGCGCAAAGAGAACGGGTTATGAAAACTCCTTTATCTTTAACTTATATTACACTTTTGAATTAGCTTGTTATAGGGGACATTTACCCAATTTCGCTCTGCATATATCGTTTACAAAAAAGTCGATAAGATTATCAACTTTTGTACCCAAAAGCAAGGGTTGTACCTCTTGTTAACATATTTTAAAGTACCAATTCAATATACTAGTAAAATCCAGTTGGTCGAATAAGTGCTAAACGACCCATTTGCAAATAAAAAGTGTCAGAATGGAAGAGGATTTATTATCATTACCAACGAGGAGGAGGGGGTTCCTTGATTTTTGTCATTGACTACCTAAATAATCGCAAGTTCTTTGCATGTATTATTTGCAATATTTTTGATATAATTCCAATATACCGTTAATGTTTGTATAAAAATGATTATCTCATAATTACGCGATAGTTTTCTCGTAATTACGCGATAATTATCTCGTAATTACGAGATAAAAAACTTCTTATCTCGTAATTTCGCGATAGTTTTCTCATAATTACGCGAAGATAAAAAAAATGATTATCTCGTTATTACGCGATAGTTTTCTCGTAATTTCGCGATAATTATCTCGTAATTACGCGATAGTTTTCTCGTAATTACGAGATAAATATTTTTTTTTTGTGACCCTAATAGGCTTTCGTAGATAATGCTCAAAACTTCGATTAAAATTGATAAAAATTGTGTAAGAAGTTTTGCTATGTATTAACTTTCATATAAAATCTTATTCATTTTTGGTTACGATGTCCTTCGATGCAAAATTTTACAAAAACATGTCACATACAAGATTGCATTAAAAATGTCTTGAATAAACAATGTACAGCGCCAAATAGCATGTTTAATTTATGGGTATATATTGAATTGTTAAAGAAAATATAAAGTTATCATCTAGACTCTTCATTATTCAAATTTCACTAAGTTCAAACAACTCGCTGATTTTGTTTATTTATCTATCCCTTTCTTTAGGTCACGTGTACTCATGGGGATTCGGATATCCAGACATTTTAACACAGTGTTACAGTAACTCAAGAAAAATACCTGGATACTACGGACCACTGAATCCTGCAAGGAATTATACGTTTGATTTCCTAAAGAAACTTTTTACCGAAGTTATGGATGTTTTTCCAGAAAAAGTTTTACATCTTGGAGGAGATGAAGTACCCCTTGAGTGTTGGTAAGTCATACTGATTAACTCAAATGAATTTGAATTTACCATATGGTAAGGTGCAATAATTTTTCTTCCATTTCCCACTATTTTTTTTGCTGTATGCGGGAAAACTTAGCGGTTGATATAAATAACAATAAAAAAGAAGCGCTTTATAGATAGTCCGTTATTATCTTTTTTTCGTATGATAATCACTTAGATTATCACCTGCTTTATTATAACTCTGTTTTTCAGTGGTAGTTTGTGATGCCGTGTTCGCTCAGTTGTAAAACCACCAATTCACCCACTCCAATTTAGAATGTAAAAGAAGCCCTTCCCTGACAAAAAATAGTGCTTTTGATGTCATTGTTTACTTAAAGTAGCCAACAAATTTGAAGAAATGAAACTTTTGGTGAAAGAGAAATATTTTTAGACCATTTTGAGTTAAAATTTACTTGTCCGTGAGTTTGCATTAAAAATTGAGGATTAATACGCTCCATAGTATACTTACTTATTTAAGATTTTCAGAAAACCAGGGGTTATTTTTAGTAGCAGTTGACGGTCGCTTTTCGCTACTGTAACAAGACTTTAAACATTGGATGAAAATTGGCATGTAGAAAGGTGATACATGTACAATTCAGGATATACCTGGTTTCTATGAAGTTAAACTTAAGGTAAAATATTAAGGGAGCTGTGGAAATTGAAAAAAATTGTTGAATAGAAGGGGATTTTGAATTGGTGGTCTGACACCTTAATGTCTTTCCTTACTATCTAGTTGTTTTTGTCTTTCCCTCTTTTTTACAGATTCTATTTTTACGGCATTTGGTTCTGTTTCTGCTACCTATTAGTTATTGATTAGTAGCTTTATAATAGATAATACACAAAAAAAACTAGGATGACCAAAGATACTTTACAGTACAACAGACTACACTAACAACTTACTTGTGTCAGGAAAAAAGATGTACAAGCACAGACCAACAAGAAGGAACAATACATGGTCTACGAGCCTTGACAGGAACAACACATGGTCTAGGAGCCTTGACATAACAAGACATGGTCCAGGAACCCTAACAGGAACAACACATGGTCGAGGAGCCTTCAAAGGAGCAACACATGGTCTAGGAGCCTTCACAGGAACAACACATGGTCTAGGAGCCTTCACAGGAACAACACATGGTCTAGAAACCCTTACATGAACAACACATGGTCTAGAAACCCTTACAGGAACAACACATGGTCTAAAACCCATACAGGAACAACACATGGTCTAAAAACCCATACAGGAACAACACACGGTCTATAAACCCTGATAGGAACAACACATTATCTAGAAACCCTGACAAAAACAACACATGGTCTAGAAACCCTGACAGGAACAAAACAAGTTCTAGAAACCCTGACAGTAGCAACACATGATCTAGAAACCCTGACAGGAACAATACATGGTCTAGAAACCCTGATAGAAGCAACACATGGTCTAGATAGTCTGACTTGGTACAGGTTCAAATTGAACTGAATTGTTTTATTATAAGGTATTAAAAAAAACTACATTCTTGTTTTTCATGCGCACAACGTGTAAAATTAGTATTTGATATTATACTTAGTGTGTGTAGTTTATAATGTTGAAATATTCAGTCACTTTATCTGCTATATGTTTTACTCTCTTTTCCCATATAGGGTAACCAATCCAGAAGTGTCAGCCTTGTTACACAGGTTAAATAGAATAAATACGCCATCGTATGGTGACGTCATGAAACCTGTCTGGGAATGGTACACAAACAGGTAGTATTTTAAACTGTTTAAGCAGATTTAGACAAAAAATACCTTCTAAAATGCATTTTTACGTTTCAAATAGTTTTTGTCCAGAGCTAGCATCTGATCTAACGGGTATGATGAACACAAAACACTTATAACATTTATTTTTTATTGTCCATAGTCTTAGTTTTTTTTTCTCTTTCTGATCTAACTGGTATGATGAACACAAAACACTTAACATTTATTTGTTATTGTCCACAGCCTTAGTTTTTTTCTCTTTCTTTTATTGAGTGCCATTGTTTGTCCAGTTGATCAATGTTCACCTAAACATATTATAATGGCAAAGGGGATAACTGGGTCTAATTAAATAAGACGTGTTTGATTCCAAATAGTCAGTTACTCTTACTAGAAACATAATTGGGGAACGTCTATTTATTTAGTTTTATAAAGTCATTCATTCAATATATGTTATTTTGCTGTATTAATATATTTTTTTTCCAGATTTATAAATATTTTAAAGGACATAAGAAAGTCACGGAATGAAACTGGTCAGTATATTCTTTGGGAAGAAGCATCGAAAAACAACTTAAATGTAGGTATGATAAATTATTTAAACTTAATGAGTTATAATACATTACAACCATTTTAGATCCCTTAGGTTATATAGCTTCTCGAGTACTCAAGTATTTAAACATCCCTGGCTACCAAATGTTTTGATTAAAGCGGCCCTGGTGAAATTTAAACCAGAAAAGCGCTTCGAACGAACCAAATTTATAAGGTGTAATTATAGATAGGTGTAAAAAAGAAATTTCGATCTGAATATTAACTTTATTTCTGTAATTTGTTTTGTATTTAAATTAGTTTTAAAGCTTGGGAGTGATTTATTGTTTTCCCATTTTGTTCCTTGCCTTTCTCGTTGACTTTTATGGAGAAGACTTTCTAAGATAATAAAAAACTTGTGTCTGATCCTTTCGTCATTTTGGACAATACAATATGTTTAAACATTCTCGTTGACTGTTTATCTAATATTCGTTCTCATCGTATACAAATTGTAGCTTTTCAAAAAAGCTTACCCATTCATTAATGAATAATGTTTGTTGGTGTGAATTTTGATTTAAAGTTGGTGAAAATGAGGTCAGGTGGACAAGAACCAAGGTCCTAAACAACCATATAACAGCACAGTGTTTATATTGTTATTATCTGTTATGTCACGTTGTTACAAATTGTTTTGTGGAAAGGCATAGGGATAAATCCTAGTAAATATTTGTATCATGCTATACCACGGTTGACATCTGATTTCGTCTGTTTTGTCTTTTGGTTGATGTCTTATTGACGCATTACCATAATCTTTTGTGTCTTTAGGTTGATGTCTCATTGATATATTACCAACATTTAATTTTATTCATGAAGAGAATAAGACGTTTATAGAAACAAGAGGATCATTGTTTTTATCAAGCATTCAGCATTAAAACAGAATAGTAATGCTACAACTAAAGTTCACCTTACTAGACAAACGGCAACAGCAACTAAAATAAAGATACAACTATTGTGCTACTTGTCTTTAAGGTTTTTGGATAACTTTGTAAAATGTATAAAAAGAAGTAAAAAAAATATATTGGTGAAAAAAGTACTACAAAGCTTCAGCACCAATTATTTTCGTTAGTGAGGCGATAAGGGCTTAGATTTTATTGATGAAAAGATGATTACAAACTTGGAGAAGATTTATTTTTGGTCTAGTCATTTGTCTCAATGTTGTCCTATTAGTTCACTTATTTATGATAATGCAACTTAAAATATATATAAATAAGAAGATGTGGTATGAGTGCCATTGAGACAACTCTCCATCCAAGTCATAATGTATATAAAGTTAACAATTTTAGGTCAAAGTACGGCCTTCAACACGGTATATATATTTCAACATAAACTGTTGCTGGATAAAAGAAGTTTTTCAGCTTGCCTGGATAACACATTAACACATATTTTTTTTATACATTACACTGGTTTTCAATTTTATAGATACCGAAAGATGCAATAATTCAGATCTGGTTAGGAGGAGGCAAGGAAATCCACAAAGCCTTAGATCAAGGATACCGTGTTCTGTTTTCATCTTGTTGGTATTTAGATCACTCAAAATACGGCATTCATTGGACGGATTATTATCTGTGTGATCCAACGCATCATAATATTAGTAAGATGTAAATAAATGTTTACACATAGTAAACATCTCAATCTAGTTAGTACGAGGAATGAGAATAAAATATTACTCTAGATTTATATATTTAAACCATTCTTCACATAAATTCTATTTAAGAGAATATATATCAAAAAGGTTTAAGAGTAAGACGATTACTGTATGTATAAAATATATCAAAAATATACTTCAAATCGAATTGAAATAGATCCTGCAAGTCAGAATAAAAGTTCATGTCCACGTTTTGTATGACCATATGTTACCTAAAATCTTAGCTTTATATAATCATTCATAATTTTTAAATTATTTCTTTTATCGGTATTTGTATGAGATTTACGTCTTAGATACATATATGTCGATAGATATTTATCTTTCACGTCTTGTTTGATGTGTTGCAGAAGTTCATTGATTTGATTTCCATTAGATGGTGTTAAGATTTTGAATAACTTATCAAGATATTATTGTCAAACGGTTTTTATTTACAATGTT
Organism: Mytilus coruscus; assembly: GCA_017311375.1. Lineage (NCBI taxonomy): Eukaryota > Metazoa > Mollusca > Bivalvia > Mytilida > Mytilidae > Mytilus > Mytilus coruscus. The sequence continues at coordinate 100,532,262 of CM029600.1, read as the reverse complement.
CAAGATTTTTTTAATCGAACAATCAGAGATTTAACTACTAAAAATTAGTTTGACACCAACATAAGTGTCTGCCCCGAGCCGAAGTAATCCTTCTTAATGTCCTTTTCTGATTCAGGAATGTTATGTTGATTTTTTCAGTACTTTCTGTTGCATTTGTTTCAACTTTTGCAAACTCGGTAGATTTCGACATTGTCATACTGTGGACGCTTGATTAACTATGTTGGAGGTCGTAGACATCTTATTGGTGTCTAGCCAAATTCCCTTTTGATGATTACTTAAGCATCGCGTGTGTTTTATCCAAAAGGTTGGAAAGCCCTAATACGCATTTAGATTCAAAACAGGCTTTCAAAAACTCATTAGATACCAAGCTATAGTTTAGTACGCCGCACGCGCAATATTTCCACAAAAGAGTCATCGGGGCATCCGAATCAAAACACTTGGAAGAGTGCCAAATCAATTATGAAGTTGAAGAGCACTGAAAAACCAAAAATTCCAAAACGTTTTGCCAAATCTTTCTTGGGCTTGGTGGAAAATAAGTATTTCGAATGATTTTAATATTTTATGAACAATAAAAGAGAGGCGAAAGATACCAAAGGGACATTCAAATTCATAAGTCGAAAATAAACTGACAAGGCCATGGCATAAAACAAAAAACGACGAAAAGCCACAAACAACAGTACACAAAACATAACATAAAAAATCTAGAGACTAAACAACAGGAACCCCACCAAAAACCGGGTTGATCTCAGGTGCTTCGGAAAGGTAAGTAGATCCTGCTCGACATGTGGTACCCGTCGTGTTGCTTATTTAAATACAAACCCGTTGATTAGTCTAAATTGGTAGGTCATATTCCAGGAAAAGAGGACGGGATTGTGGTTACAGGAATTGGAACACATGCGTCGTCATCTGTGAGACAGATATTCCATAACGGTCAATCAACTCGTGTTGGCAATTACCGCATCAATGAAACTTAATGTCAGCACAAGAGTGCTGCATACTGGGATGTTAAGACTCCCGGGGACGAAACGTACATCATTAGTAAAACAAAACAAACAAACAAACCTAAAAAGGACATTTAACCATTTGAATGAGATAAAAATTATAATTTTACTTAGTAATGTTATCAATTAAAGATCAGTAGTAGAATTATTAATTACGACTAAATGGGCGCAGGCCGTTTGCGCTTATTTATTTGTAACACAAAAGGATACTTGCGCTCAAACAATATGGACATTTGCGCTTTAAACTTTGATACACCAGAAACCAAATTGACCGGACATTTGCGCTTATTCGCTGTAATCTTAATCAAATTTACCAAAGTCAATGGATGATATTCACACATCTCTTGAAAGCTAATTCGAACAGACAACAAAATCACAAAATTGTATTCAAGTATAACATCGATAAAACGATTTTTTTATGGATGGAACATTCAAAATTTTGCACTTAATTTTTCAAGCAGCTTTATACCATTAGCGGATTAAAAATGGAAACTATATTCCTTTTTTTGTTCATTCTATTATCTGGAAAGTCCGAGGAACTCTTCTAAGATTGTTTCAATTTGTGGAGACCGAAATTAGATTTTTTAACCACCTGCTGTTCATGTTGACTTTGAAAAATGTCATGGCTGTTATAAGGAATTTACTTCCATCCGCCCTCTTAACGGTAACTAGTATGCATTTTATGTTTTATTTTCTTGTACTCAAAAAACATGGCCACTGTGGCTTAAATAGATCATAGGGGTAAAATGCAGTTTTGATAAAAAAAAAAAAAAATTGCTGTTTTTGGTTATTTATCTTGAATATTATTATAAATAGGGAGACACTGTAAACAGTAAAAATGTTCAGAAAAGTTAGATCTACAAATAACTGAATCTGAAATTCTTTTTTTCTTTTTTTATCATTTTTTGGGTTAATTCGTTCTGAGTTCGGTATCGTGGTTTTTCTATTATCATTTCCTTCTTACATCAACTTCCTGTTTTATTTTGCATCCTGGTAAGAGGTAAGATCAGGCTGTCATTTAAATAGTCTAAAAAAAGTATCATTGTCATGTAATTAATCAATTTATGATTTTTTTATGAAGGAGATGAATGCAGAAAAGTTTTATACCAAGTTACATACTGAAATCAAAAATTGTATTGTTTTATCACTGTAAATTTATTCACGTTTTGGGATTCATTTGCTGAATACTTGGACATTTTAGCTCACCTTTCCTAATTGCCATGCAATACTCTCAGAATGCTGGATACTATCCACACTGGTTTGTGTCCACACTTATTAATTACACATTAAAAACTTAAAAGCAAAAGAAACTTTGATGAAAAAATTACTACAGGTGAGCGATTCAGGCTCTTGAGAGCCTCTTGTTTAAAGTGCGATGATCATATGTAGATTCTTTTTATTTTACAAAATAAACGTTATTGTTTTCGAGTGAAACTGTGAATATAGAACATCAGGATTTTTGTTTTAATTGAACATTGCCTCTACAAACTACTTAGCTTATATTCTTATACATTTCACCAATAAAAATCAGAATTTGTGTGAAATGAAAACCTACATGTACTGTAAATATAACCATATGTTGGATCGAAATAAAAAACTAAAATACCGCGTTATAACTCAAAGATAGCAAGTCTTATGCACACACAATCAAGACATGGACAATATCACGATTTTCATACGGTGTGATAATTTCTTACATTATTTTCTCAAGTTGTAGATAGAATTGTTCATGGACGTAAGAAGAGCATTACACATTCTTATAGACTTACGCATGTTGTTCCGTTTTTGGACGAACTTGCACCGTTCTTTAAACACGTATTTTTTGCGGGTCATTTAATGCGTCCCTATTTAATCATTTAACTAATGAATCTTTGAAAAATAGGATATTAAAAAACTGGAATTTATATAGAAATATATAGTAAATGAAGAACTAAGAATCAGTAAAATGTCATTGTAGCAAAATTGACATCGTTTTGAGTTTTATATTAATATGCACACGCCTTCAATCCATGTTTTCTGATCTGTTAATTTAAAGCTTAACTGATTTTACTCCGTTTTTTTAAATGGCGCAGATAAACTCGACGTCGTGCAAAACGTCTAAAACAACGTATTAGCGCAACGGTGTATATTTTGGTGACTATAACGCATACATACTACTAAATATGATATTTAATTTGTGTGAGTGCAGTTTTAGTAGATATAAAATTCGGTCAATTGACAACATAACCGGGAGTTTGAAAGAGGGCAATATGCAAATGAAGCTGAAATAAGCCAATCAAATATTCGGATAGCTGATGCTGATGTCATCATGAAAAGTAAATTATTATTGGTCAGTCTGGAAAAAAGTGCAGCGTTCTCAAACCATGTGGCATTTGAACTAAGACGTTTGAAGAAGCATGGCTTATGTTGTACAAGGTAGTCGAGGTGGAAAAATCTTAATACATGAAGGATACAGGTACCAGAAAAACAGAATTAGATTAAACGCAATTCACTGGCGGTGTTGGAGGAACACATGCAGAGCCCCTTTACGAACTGCAGTTTTTGACATACAAAATGCACCAAACAATATCGACGTTTTATATGTAAGTTGAGTTCATTTCATGTATTTTATTCCTCAACATACTTTTATAAATAAAACATAATTGCCTCTTGGAACCAAAGAAGTAAAATGAGAAACTTGGTCTTTGTGTAAAAATGAATCCTTTTTTTGGGGGTCCGATTATTATCTTATACATCTTGTACTTCAAGCATATCAATTTTACCTTACCGGTTTTTACTTTAGAGATATAGAAATTACTCTAGAGCCTAAAAGAAGATTTCTGCGCGCATATCTTTTTTAATTATTTCTTAGGTTTTTGAAGATAAGTACTTATACAGACTACATAACTTGCGACTGACTATCTTTTAGGTTTCCGAGCATGATCACCAAGAAGACCAGGAAACAATTGACTCTGCATCAATAAGACAAAGAATGGTAAATCATGTATCTGCAAATCCAGAGGTCTCCGGAAGACAGGCTTATGACAATGTTGTGCAGCAAGTCCCACGGAATGAACGGGATAGTATCCCAACATACGATTGCCTAAGATCATCACTTGACAGGACAAGAAGGAAACACATTCCCCCAATCCCAGCCACAATAAATGATGTGGCTATCAACGGGCGCTGGTGTCTTACCAAAGATGGTGATCAATTCCTAAGTAAACTAGATAATGGATGGGGAATTGCTGTTTTCTGCACTAGGGAGGCACTTATGTGTTTGGGAGATTGTAATGACATATATATAGATGCTACTTTTAAGTCTGTCCCGCGTCCATATATGCAATTTTTGACAATACACGGGTTCTACCGTGACAGGGTAATTCCATTTGTTTATGCTTTAATGACAGATAAGCATATTGGCAGCTATCGACAGATTATGAGACACATTAAACAGCGTTACAGAAGGTTAACCAACAATGATTTATCGCCACAAAACATTGTTTCAGATTTCGAGACCGGAATGATAACTGCAGTGGAAACAGAATTTCCCCAAGCTAGGATGTGTGGCTGTTTCTTTCATTTCTGCAGAAGTATCTGGAGGCGACTTCAGAAAGAGGGACTTCGAAATGCCTTTAACAGACGTCTTGCACTGAGGAGATGTGTGAGAAAAATGATGGCCATAGCGTATCTTCCATTGGCGGTGGTTCGACAAAATTTCCAGTTGTTTCGTCAAGATGCAACTACTCAACGACTATGTCACAATTGTCCAGGTCTAAGGGAGCTATTAACTCATTTCCAACGAAATTACCTAAATGGACAGTTTAGCCCAGTTATTTGGAATGTCTACCAAAGAAATATGGACAATAGGACAAACAATCATGTCGAATGTAAGTATATACATGTATGACAAATTAAATCATAAAAGCATATGCTTTAATGACACTCCGTTACGGTATGTATCCCCAATCTATGTAGTATTAATAATTTGATTTATCAGTATAAATAGCCCCAATAAAAAAAATGGAAAGCGATTCTGTCGCTTATGATCAGCCGTTGTTTTTCATAAAAGCTTCCGTGTAACAATCATACCCGAAATTCAGAAAGCAAAATGCTTAAATTCAGTATCTCATGATTGTAAGTGTTTTACTTTGTATTTCACTGAATATAAAATGAAATGTGTTATTTAATCCTTGCTAACTACTAAATCAGAATTGGGTCACAAAAAAACTTTCTGTTTTTCCTTTGAAAATTCATTATAAATATTTTTCAGCTTTCAACAAGAGATGGAACGCAGTTGTTGGCAGACGTCATCCAAACTTGTGGTACTTTTTGAAGAAGTTAAAAACAGAAGAGAGAAGGGGAGCCTTGTCCGTTGCAGCCGTTAGACGAGGCGATCGACCACCCGTTCGAAAGAGGAAGTACCGCCTTCTTCAAGAAAGGATAGATCGTTTAACGAATTCCTACAGAAATGGACAGAGAACACTTAATCAGTACTGGGACGCCATGGTGTACACTGTTGCCCAATTTAACTGAAATGACTGAGACGTTTAGCCGTTTGTCGGTGGTGTAATAAAAGTTGAAATAAAACATATCTTACAAGTTTGTGTTCGTAATTCTAAAAAGTCCAGCAGAACGTGACATTCTTTATTGACCTTAAGACCAGTCATTACGCATCTACATTTATTTCAAATCTGAGTTTACTGTGGCTTTCATCTATTACACCCACCCTCCTTTTTTACGATTGTACATGGGCATTATATTGTCTAGTTCGTTCGTCTTTCCGTTCATTCGTACGACCGATTGTCCAGATGTTCGTTTGTCCGTAAGTTCGTTCGTCTGTTCGTGCGAACAGATTTTTAGTCAATGTGATTTATTATGAAGCAGTACTCGTATCAACTTGAAACTTAGTACACATGTTCCTTTGATGAGGTTTTTATTAATTGTATGATAAATTGGGTTTTATCTCAGTCTTATTGTTCACTTCATAGAATTGGCATAATTTTTAAAAAGTACATTGCAAGGTTAAAGTTAGTTAAGGCCGTAAGGTGGCCTATAGTTGTTAATTACTGTGTTATTTGGTCTCCTGTGAAGAGTTGTCTCATTGGAAATTACATCACATCTTTTTTTGTATTTAGTGTCTCGCTTGCGACTTCTGTAACAGAAAGAGAGACTGGGATAGTTCAGATTTTTGCAATGTTAATTTCACTTTTATTATAAGTAATATGTTAACTATATTTGGAGTATGGAATGATTGTATATCTGGCCTTTGTCTTTCATTTATTTGTACATTAATTTGGCCGTTAGTTTTCTCGTTTGAATTTTTTTACATTTGTTATTTCGGGGCCTTTTATAGCTGACTATGCTTCATGGGCTTTGCTCATTGTTGAAGGCCGTACGGTGACCTATAGTTGTTAATTTCTGTGTCATTTGGTCTCTTGTTTAGAGTTGTCTCATTGGCAAGTACACCAAATCTCCTTTTTTATATATACACGTTTGTCTGAAAGGGTATATCTCACCTCGACCTCATGTGTGTGTGTGTGTGGGGGTCGTGGGTTGGATCCCCTTTTTTTGGCCGATCAATGCATTTGTATCGGGACATGTAGTGTATGCCCTTATATTTTTCAGTTATTGGTTGTTTGCCTGTGAGAGAGCTTTCACATGTTTATTTTATCTTAGTATTAAACCTTTATTGTGTATTCAATATTACGGCGTTTGGATGTATTGATACTCATCCACGCCTGCTATTTTTATTATTGCCCCTGCTATGGTTTTACTAAGATTTCTTACAACCTCTGTTTTTGCCCTGTGTTTGTTATATATGTCAGTTTTGTTATATTTAAGTCTTTACGTCGGGCCTTTTATAACAGTTTTGTAAGAGTTCTTTACTGCATTCCTATTATTCCCTATTCCGTAACTGTGATCCTCATTCAATGTCATAACCTCTGGTCTTTTGTATTGTTCCTATACCCTATTTAATAATCATGATTTTACGGAATGGAAAGAAAATTATAAACAACACATCTTGTAGGTTATCTACGTGCATAAATAAACGTATTGGTAATGCTACTACAGCCAGATTATTTAACAAAATGCACGTGGATATCCACAAATTTTCCCGTGCAATGCCAAAAATGACTAACCTGTTTTAGATTAACTTCTCAAAATACTATACGGTCAACAGTGAACGGGAGAACCTTTTCGCTCTCCTTTTCCTGTGATATTACCTGAAAACTCAAACCTAATATATGTGGTAACTTGAACCCAACCTAAGTGTGGTATTCAATATGTGGGACAGACGGGACGAGAGTATTACAAAAGAAATCAAGAACATACTTGATATCACTCCTAGTTTTGTTAACTCGACAGGTGCATATCCTTCATCTGCACTTAAGATCACTCCTAGTTTTGTTAAGTCGACAGGTGCTTTTCTTCCGTAGCACTTGATATCACTCCTAGTTTTGTTAACTCGACAGGTGCATATCCTTCATCTGCACTTAAGATCACTCCTAGTTTTGTTAAGTCGACAGGTGCATATCCTTCCTTAGCACTTGAGATCACTCCTAGTTTTGTTAAGTCGACAGGTGCATATCCTTTCTCTGCACTTGAGATCACTCCTAGTTTTGTTAACTCGACAGGTCCATATCCTTCCTTAGCACTTGAGATCTCTCCTAGTTTTGTTAAGTCGACATGTGCATATTCTTCCTCTGCACTTGAGATCACTCCTAGTTTTGTTAAGTCGATAGGTGCAAATCCTTCCTTTGCACTTGAGATCACTCCTAGTTTTTTTTTAAAAGAGGTTCGTGTTGGTGTTGCTTTAGTTTTTAGTGCTGTACTTGGTGCTTTTCAATTTTTAAATGTCTTTGTTGTTTCTACCGGTAACAGTCTTGTCTGTCCTTTAACGTAAACAAAAACGCGTTTCTATTTCAAAATGTCACATTCACAAGTTAAAGGGTTAGAGAAAATTTAGAAAAGTTACATGACCGATGGTTTACGAATTTAGAGATGTTTAATGGTTAGATAAATCAATTACCAATCCGCTTTTCCGTGATTCATAATCAATGAATATCAATCACATATCAACGTATTTCATATGAGTAACACGACGGGTGGCACTAGTGGCGCACATTACAGCACCAAGTATTAGTGAGGTTCGTGTTGCTCAGTCTTTAGTTTTCCATGTAGTGTTTTGTTTTTAACTTGTCTGTCTGTTCGTCGTCAGTTTATCTAGACTACTTTCGCCATGGCGTTGTCAGTTTATCTAGACTACTTTCGCCATGGCATTGTCAGTTTATCTAGACTACTTTCGCCATGGCGATGTCAGTTTATCTAGACTACTTTCGCCATGGCGTTGTCAGTTTATCTAGACTACTTTCGCCATGGCGATGTCAGTTTATTAGACTACTTTCGCCATGGCATTGTCAGTTTATCTAGACTACTTTCGCCATGGCGTTGTCAGTTTATCTAGACTACTTTCGCCATGGCGATGTCAGTTTATTAGACTACTTTCGCCATGGCATTGTCAGTTTATCTAGACTACTTTCGCCATGGCGATGTCAGTTTATCTAGACTACTTTCGTCATGGCGTTGTCAGTTTATCTAGACTACTTTCGCCATGGCGTTGTCAGATTATCTAGACTACTTTCGTCATGGCGTTGTCAGTTTATCTAGACTAATTTCGCCATGGCGATGTCAGTTTATCTAGACTACTTTCGTCATGGCGTTGTCAGTTTATCTAGACTACTTTCGCCATGGCGTTGTCAATTTATCTAGACTACTTTCGCTACGGCGTTGTCAGTTTATCTAGACTTTTTTCGCCATGGCGTTGTCCGTTTATCTAAACTAATGAGTTTCGAATGTCTCTTTGGTATCAAAATGTCAAAGGCGCACTAAGAGTAAAAATGATGAGCATCCTTCAATGGTATGTTTTCAATTTAAAATTATGTTATTTTCAAACCAAGTACCAAATCAATGGCTGAAAGTATTGTTATAAATATTGCCTTCACGAGAAAATTCTTTTCACTGCAAATTACAATTATGTATCACGTTTGCGGAAAATGTCAGTACTTCTGGTGGTCAAAATACATTAAATAAATCACTTAAATACAAACAGTGCATTTAAAAAGCAAAAACTTTATTGCAAAATATTTCTAACGTAAAACAAATCTATTTGGCAAAATAAATAAATGTCTTTTATTAAAGAACACAAATAAATTGCCGAGTTATTTTTGACAGATTTATTGGAATAAAAGTGTCAGGAGTTTTCTTTTTATTTTTGGCATAACCGTATTTGATTTACGAATGCATTAACTTAAACGACAAATATTTTTCATTGGCGCAATGTTTTTTCCAATAGCAAATGTATGCAATTTCAAATGTTAAACGTTTTTTTGTATTGTTTTCCTAATAGTAACAATAAATATATTAAATCCTTAACCTCGCTACTACTGAACGAATTGATATAATTTGTCGGAAAACAGTTCATAAATAAATAAGTTTTTCATTATTGATACAAAAGAGAGGCGAAAGATACCAGAGGGACATTCAAACTCATGAGTCGAAAATAAGCTGACAACGCCATGGCTAAAAAAGAAAAAGACCAACAGACAAACATTAGTACACAAAACACAACATAGAAAACTAAAGACTGAGCAACAAGAACCCAACCAAAACTGGGGGTGATCTCAGGTGCTCCGGAAGGGTAAGAAAATCCTGCTCCACATGTGGCACCCGTCGTACAACAATCGTTTTCTCGTAAATAACATTCTTTTGGTTTTCGCCTGTTATATATTTCCTGCTTAATGAGATATTTCTCGTACCGGATGATGAGCGGAGAGTAATGTAAATATGTGATACGAAATAAATTGGTTGGCATTTAATGTTTTGTGTTACTAAATTGCGACATTTCCATCGGCCACATCTATTCGTTATGTAATGAAAATTTATAGGGTGTGGAAACTTGGTGTTTTAGGACCCTCATATTCGGGGCCGACCATCTGTGACTTAGTATTACATGGTGCTTTATGGTCCTAAATTATGGAGCCTGTAAGCCTAATAATACCTGGTACACGGTAGCCCTAATATATATGGTGTCCATAAGCCCTGGTGCCAATAAGCCCTGGTGCCCATAAGCCCGGTTGCCCATAAGCCCTGGTGCCCATAAGCCCGGTTGCCCATAAGCCCTGGTTGCCCATAAGCCCTGTATCCATAAGCCCAGAAACTCTGGTGCCCATAAGCCCACAAGCCCATATTGCAAGTGAAGGTATATAGGGAGTGATTATTGTGATACAGTAGAGCTGACGATAGAGAACGATAGTGGAGGATTACTAATAGTACTTAAGTGTGTACTCTGTATATACTGTATATTCTGTTATTACTGTGTATTGTGTTTAATGATACTTAACATGTTTCTTTAATACACTGTTGAACTTACCACAGCGACTTCGTGTTTATTTTAGTAAGTCAGAGGAAAAGGTCCACGCAACACAAGAATCCCTTATTTTATACGCAAAGGATCTTCTCGGGTCACGAACTACCCGTCGACAACACCACCGGAAGGTCCCTGAATTTTGCGTTACATTGGTGGCAGCGGTGGGATTTTGATGTTGAACCCGAGGCAAATGAATTTAATTTAGAAGGTTTTTGATGATAATTGTGACTCGAGGGATGTTAGCATTAATGTGTCTAATGAAGGGTGTTCCGATAATGTTATGAACACGCCAACTTACTGTGTTCCAGACAATATTCAGGAAAACAACATTAATATAAACAACATGTATGAGGATATATCTTCGCCAGAAAATTTGGAGGCTTATCCAAACAATCCCGATATAGTTGAAGAAAACGCTATGAAGTCGTTTTTAGACAGGTGCAGCCAAAATGAAGAATTCCGTTTAAATATAAAACGCACTAGACCTAGAACTTTACAAGAGGCTGATATAATGGAAATTTTAAAACTAAAAATTGAAAATGCGGAAAACCTTCAACGACGGAAATAAGTAGTAAGAGCAAAGAATTCAAATTTTGGATATCAAGATGGGAGTTGTTGGAAGTTAGAAATGATGTCCTGTGTTTGTATTGGGTTGAAAAAAACAACTGCGCAAAATGGCGTGTGTGCGCACCAAAGTCCGCAGTTAGTGGTATACTTTGGTACTTACATGACGCTAGAACCTCAGGTCATTTAGGGATAAAGAAAACAGTTGAACGAGCCCATATATGTCCGTTTTATTGGTGGAGTATGCAAAGATCGGTGAAAGAATATGTTCATAACTGTGAAATATGCGAAGAGCGGAAAATCCAGCGCACAAGAAGAGGCACGCTCTGAAAACACACTTAGTCGGTGCTCTATTCGAGAGAATAGCTACGGATATCGCCGGTCCGTTTCCATTGTCTGACAACAAAACCGTTATGTGCTCGTAGTGGGGACTATTTACTAAAGCTTACAGAAGCATACCGATGCCAGATATGCAGGCGGAAACAGTCGCCGACATTATTTTTAGGCATGGGTTAAAAGATACGGCTGTCCTATCGAATTACACTCTGACCAGGGCAGACAATACGAAAGTACTCTTTTCAAAATATGTGCGAGTTACTTGAAATAAAGAAGACCAGAGGAACTCCAGAATTATTCTGGGCAAAACCCCGGAGGCCCGGAAAACAGAAGCCCAGTTTCCGCATCTGAAATTAATTAGCATCTCACCGGATGTCGCGCCTGCGCAAGAAAATCAAAACAGTGGGAAAGATAAACATTACACCACGAGGAAAGGACGCCAAATTAAAGTACCAGAAATTTGAAAAGTTTAAAGATTTTATTGCAACAATGTCAAGTGCAAAACTGTTTGATTGCGTTGATTGTGGGAAGGAATATGTAAGCCCTAGAAACCTAAAAAGGCATCGAAATCAAAAACATTCGGAATATGTGCAGTGTCGTTGTTGTCCGTATGAAGATTGCACAAAATGTACTGCAGAATTGAATACATGACATACCATTTAGAGGTAAAACATAAACTTTCTAGTGAACAAGCTAAAGAAAATAAAAAGCTGTCCTGTAGTCAGAAAAGCCGTACTGAATTTGAAGAGTCGCGACGTAGTACCGTGTCACCACAAAATGCTATACCAGACTCGCCACCAGACTCGCCACCAGAGGCACAGATTGAACTGGAAAACCAATACCAGGTCCCCGATGTTTTGGACATATTAGTAAACAATAATGAATTTGATAATATAGAAGATCTAATAGGTGAGGTGTCAGAAATTAGGGATTTTGATGTTGAACCCGAGGCAAATGAATTTAATTTAGAAGGTTTTTTGATGATAATTGTGACTCGAGGATGTTAGCATTAATGTGTCTAATGAAGGGTGTTCCGATAATGTTATGAACACACCAACTTACTGTGTTCCAGACAATATTCAGGAAAACAACATTAATATAAACAACATGTATGAGGATATATCTTCGCCAGAAAATTTGGAGGAATTTACATGTACCAATGATGACCAGATGGAAACAGGACTAGAGGATTTAGTGTATGAGTCCGATGACAATGCATCAATTTGTTCAAGCCAAAAATCCACGGTACTGATTCGTCAAATACTAAGGATGAAATAGTTGAATCTGTGGAGATCATTTCCATTTCTTTAATTAAAACTGTCACAGAGGTAGCAGGAGTAAAACAAGTACGAACCGAGCAGAAGTTTTCCTTCACTGGGTGCGATGAACCACAAAGTATTGATTGGAATGACTTTTTCCGTATATGCAAAATCAAATATATGAACATTCAATTAACCAAAACAGGAGGACAACCGTGCCAAAGCCAGATGTAGAAGAACTTTAATTAATAAAACATTTCAAATCGTTAAGTCAATGGTGACTTTCAAAGGTCACAACGGACTACTTTATGCCTTGGTAACGGATTTGTGAAGGAATTTCGTTAAAGATAAGTAATGAATATATAATTGCATCATGTGGACTAAAAAACAAATGAATGTAAATTTTAGGATATTGTACTACATAAGTAATTGGTTGCATACACAGGTTGGGGATTTCCTTCACATATGGGACCAATCAGAAGTAAAAATTGGGTCTCCTCTCTTGATTTCATCTAATCAAAGTGGGGAATAAAAACAGTTTTATGTAAACAAAAATATATTGAGATTTTAATGGAAGGAAAGGTGCGGACATACTCCAGCGACAAACTATATCTGAATGACTCAGGTTGAGCATAACAAACCATTAAATTTGATTGACCACAGAATTCTCAGTGAAAGTTCATATCATGTAATCTGATCTTCATCAGCTGCTTTTGGAATTTGTGTGCACGCTTACAAGTCATCAATCTGATGAGATACATATGGTTTCAATATTCAAGCAAAATAACATGTCCAGAATTTTTATATACAGGTTTTATTGTTATTTTAATTATTATTTTCTATCATAAATTGATTTGAATTAAAAGTTCAAAAATAGTTACTGAATGGTGTAAAGTAAGTTTTCACTTTTTAAGATATTTTAAAACTATGGTCCAGCATTTTAAACTAAACATAGGAGACATAAACTGTCTGTGAATTAATCAAATGAAAAAGTTCAATCCTCTCTATTTTGATTTTATATGTATGTTGATTTGTGTGATTTTTACTTCAAAAAAAAAACAACAAAAAAAAACATATCATTCATTTTATATAATTAGTTTTAAAAATGGACAAATTCTATTATATACAGAAAACACAAAGGTATTGATATCCTCTCGTTTCGGATAGTCATTGAATTATTGCAAAGTGTAGCATAGTTAAAACTTTGTTGAAATTTGTCCACATGTACACTGAGTGATCATATAATAATGTTCACAAATGGACAGTTCAGATCAATATCACAAAGGTTTAGGAATCAGGAAACTTTCTGCGAGCTTGGATTTTCCTGAAATAAGAAAAAAGGTTAAATCATGTGCATATATCGCTTTTGAATATGTACCTAAATCATATACATGTATATTTATTTCTATATCTGTTTTATCTTAAACTCGTGATGGCCCCCTTCTTTGTAGTATGGTTTTGTATCCTTCCAAGGGCACCTGAGATCACCTCAATTTTTGAGCCATTAAAGTTACTCATTTGTCTTTATTTTTGAAGTGTTTAGCGTCTCACCGTTTTGTTGTTTCTGTCCTGGGTTTTCAAAATCCATTGATACCCTTTCTTCTTTGTTTGTGCTTCGTTTGTCTATCCTTATTTGTTCATAATAGTCTTTGTGCTGGGTGTTTTATATGTCACTTGGTTGCCTGTTCGTCTCTGACCATGTATTTCATTTGTACTTTGGGAATTGCTATGTTTATAAATTTAGTAACTGTAAGCTTTTTTTTTATATTAATATTGAATCATTGTTTTGGTATGTTATACTAAACTTACCTTGGTGTCGACATCTTAAGTTGTCTCTTGGCAATTTTTCCTTTTTGTGGTGTGTCTTTAGAGATTTTCTTAACCGCTTTTCGTTTTAATGGCATGGCGTATTCCTTGAGCTTCTTGCCAATAACTTCATCTGGAACTGTTAACAGGTTGTCTTGTTACTGGTGTGACATTCAGGTCCTAAGTTAAATATGGTTGTTCTATCTTGTCTTAAATTCAAACATCCTGAACCCACGAAATTTGGAAGGTTTGCTTAGTGATTAAAAGTTGTTAATAGGTTATCTATTTGGCATTGTACCAACTTCCCAAGTTGTCGAAGGGCGCTTTCTGGTGGCATCCATGTCTGAGGGTGTCTGAATTCTGATTTTCCAGGGTGTTTAACTGATAGCTGAAGGACTTCTGTAGTGGATAACTTTTCATATTCAATGTTTGTGGGGTAATAAAGTTTGATGTACAGTTGAACATACTGATCCATATCCAAAGTGCAAACAAATACATTTCTGGGGTCGATTGTTTGTTCAAATTTGAGAAGTGAACTCAATATTACTGGTTCTGACAACACAGTAGTCAATAGTGTGGCACCTATATTCTTGTTTCCAAATCGTTTTTCAAGTACAGTCAATATTCCTGTTATATCATAGATCTCTGGCTTCTGTTTTTTGTAGCCATACGTAAACAGGGAATTTAAACGTGTTGTCTACATTTCTTGGCCAGTATAAGCTTACAGTGAAGAGTTGTATTACGATGGTATCAATGTCTGCTGATGTAACATAGTTAACCACACATTCACCATCATGGAGGTCATGTTGGACATCACGTAACCAACCAGCTTGTGACATCTCTGCTTCCCCTTTTCGCTGCCTGATTGCGTCCAACTTTCGTATACCAAATACCCCAGCATGTTTTATAAATACTGCCCGAACTGGTATGGTAAACAAGGAACAGCTACAGTTGTCAGGGTCCTCACATTCACACTGTCTATAGACGGCCTCACTATCTAAATCTAGTTGCATCTCCTTGGATATCCAATTCATGTAAATGTTTGCCTAGGTGGTCGCTGACTGTCTTCTTTCCCAGCCCAGTTTATATTGCGACTTTTTTTGCTGAATTTGCCCTTGCTAATAATTGCATTCTTCTCTTTTAAATGTGCTATTGTAATTTGATCTTCAGATTGGCGTTTTTGTTTTGTTGCAGCCTTTAATATATTAGGGGTGAAAGAATATTTTTCCTCGCAAATAATGATTCTTTGCACGCTTGGTAAATCTTTTAGGATCTTCTTGATGATCCCACAGGATACATATTTCAAATAATTTTCTCCTGTTGTTGCAAACGTTTTGAACTATGCTCCTGCAAATTCAACAACTATTTTGACAGTGAGTGATATATGATTTGGAATATCCTTAAAATTGAACAATAGTAAATTGTTAAGTGTTGGGAAATTTTCGTCCTTATTTGATGGTTCTACAGCTAGATCTGTCAGGCATTTCTTCAATATTGATGGTTCTACAGCTAGATTTGTCAGGCATTTCTTCAATATTGATGGTTCTACAGCTAGATTTGTCAGGCATTTCTTCAATATTGATGGTTCTACAGCTAGATCTGTCAGGCATTTCTTCAATATTGATGGTTCTACAGCTAGATTTGTCAGGCATTTCTTCAATATTGATGGTTCTACAGCTAGATTTGTCAGGCATTTCTTCAATATTGATGGTTCTACAGTTAGATCTGTCAGGCATTTCTTCAATATTGATGGTTCTACAGCTAGATTTGTCAGGCATTTCTTCAATATTGATGGTTCTACAGTTAGATCTGTCAGGCATTTCTTCAATATTGATGGTTCTACAGCTAGATTTGTCAAGCATTTCTTCAATGTTGATGGTTCTAGAGCTAGATTTGTCAGGCATTTCTTCAATATTGATGGTTCTACAGCTAGATCTGTCAGGCATTTCTTCAATATTGATGGTTCTACAGCTAGATTTGTCAGGCATTTCTTCAATATTGATGGTTCTACAGCTAGAGCTGTCAGGCATTTCTTCAATATTGATGGTTCTACAGCTAGATCTGTCAGGCATTTCTTCAATATTGATGGTTCTACAGCTAGATTTGTCAAGCATTTCTTCAATATTGATGGTTCTAGAGCTAGATTTGTCAGGCATTTCTTCAATATTGATGGTTCTACAGCTAGATCTGTCAGGCATTTCTTCAATATTGATGGTTCTACAGCTAGATTTGTCAGGCATTTCTTCAATATTGATGGTTCTACAGCTAGATTTGTCAGGCATTTCTTCAATATTGATGGTTCTACAGCTAGATCTGTCAGGCATTTCTTCAATATTGTATTCAAAGCCTTTTTCAAGGCTTCAATTCATTGAATATCACTTTCTCTTGAAATTTGCCTAAAATTCTTGCCTGACATTAGCAGGATTCTGCAGGTGAGGATTAGATTTGTATCAGGGCATCACATATTTTGCCTTATTTGCAATGCATTTATAAATTTTAAAATCTCCATGCTGGACAGACACCCAAATTTACAGGTTTACTATATATTCACAAAAGCAGGTACATATCTTAGTTACTCGAAACAATGAATTCTATTTGCATAATTGTTTGAATGATATTTCAGGAAAATTAAATCAGAAATTAATAAAATTCTAAAGATTTATTGTAAAATAACTGGTTTGTGCCACCTAAGGCATTCCAGTTAACTGGGTTCCGGATATAATATTTTCAATACCATCAGCGGACTTATAATTATTTGAAGTGAAGCTTGTGAAAATAAATTGGTTCAAATAGGTTTGACAGTTTTTGTGAATCGGATATTGTAATATCAGTTTAGTCAATGAACTATATGTAACTCTATGAGAAAAACACCAGAATGCATATGTTTGCTATCAAGTTGATGTTGTTATCAGAAGCGATCGGAACAGCCGGTCTCACACTGAACGAAAAGCATGAATTTTCAAAACCCACAGTCAAATTCCTTGGTAAATTATGGACGCTTCGGGTTATAAGGTAGACCCAAGCAAAGTTATTGCTATTACCGAAAGGGAAAAGACAACTGACATATCAGGAGTAAAACGTTTTTGGGGTAAATGGGTTTTTATCTAATCTAGAACAGCTGGGATGTAAAATAGTTATCCCATTCGGACTTGTACGACTTTACCCCAGCAGAGCTATAGAAAACAGTACATTAACGGGTGTTACACGGACACTTTTTAGATGATACACGGACACTTTTAGTTGTTACACGGACACTTTTATGAATAGAATCACTCGTGCATGATCAGAGAGTTCATGGGCACTTTAAATTTCAATTAGATTTGAACTTTTGTTTCACCGACATATTTCCTGTCTTAAATATTTACGTTAGCATCAATAACTATATTTCAAACAATTCCAGTAAATTACTATTCATATCAGTACACTAAGGGATTGACCATTTAACTTTTAAAAAAAGGGGTATGGTATTTTTCTAAAAATATTTTGATACCCAATTTTATGAGAAAAATGTATTGTGGTCAAGCAGATGACAAAATAATGTTCTGATTCCCGATTTTCCGTATACCGTATATAATCGTCTAATTTCTAAAAAAATGAAAATAGTTGGGTGATAGCGTTGAAAAATAAATAATGTTCTTACTCAGAAAAGAAGATACCCCTTTGAAGCTAAATGGTCGGTCCGTAAGTGTTTTTTTTTTTTTTTTTTTTCCTTCAACATATGGACATGAATAGTATTCTGGACAATGCTGAAAGTAAAGAAATGCTGGTACCAACGTTTATATTTCAATAAAATAGACAGGAAATATATATAAAAAAATCAAATCTAATCAAAAGATAAAATCCCTATCAACTCACCAATGCACGATTGGTCCTATAAATAAAAGTGTCCATGTAATACATGTTCAAATATGCAGCAAATCGTGAAGAAAAATCATTCAATTAATGTCATCAATTTTGAACGGTAAGCTGCGATTGGATCATATAGTGGCACGTGTTAAATCCTGATCAACATTATCAGAGACATATAAAAAATCTATATGTAAGAACTATCAAAAAAAATCCAAGTTGCATTCTAAAAGTCTCAAATGTAAACAACATTCATCTTTTCCTTGAAATGGTTCTTTTTTATAAAGTTATTAAATTCTTGAATTTTTAGAAAAAAATTCTCGGCTTAAGAGAAGTGAAAAAAATGTGTTTAAACTGTAACTTACATTAACTGGCCATTGAAGTTTCTAATATGTTTAGTTTTGCTACCTCTTCTAAATGCAAAATGTACTACTTCCTTCCTGAAACGTCGTACAAGTCAGATACAAAACAAAGGTAACAAAAATAGGCCGGAAACAACCTGCCGTATGGTTTGTTTGCACTTGTAGTCAGGTCAAGGTCCTCGGCAGCGCCTCGGACCTTGACCTGACTACTCGTGCAGGAAAACTATCCGGCAACGGTTGTTACCGGCCTGTTTCTTTGTTACCTTTGTATTGTATCTAATACTTGGTGTGTCAGTGTACGATCGCCCTATCACTCCGGCCATCGGGGTGATCTTACACTGACACACCGCGTCGTCATAGGATAACTACTAATATTACAGAATTAACGCTTCCTAAATCTGTCGCTTAAATGGACTCACCAAATTATATTCAATTGTTTCCTTTGTGTGCCTAATTTCATTAAGTTTGAATCGGCTAATTTACTGATTTCTGTTCACTAATGGAATTAATTTAAAAACTTACCTTTAATTTTTGTAATTTTTATATGCCTTCATCGGGAATCGAACCCCTTCCTTGAAACTGTTATGTGTGAATGACCTCAACACATCGACGAAACCTCTCGGCTACCAATGTGTTGCAATTTAAATGTCTAGTTTATATATATAAAAGAAAATATGATACACATCGGTACAACGGATAAACGTACCTTTATGTATTCATAATAGACAATCGTATAGTATAAGTTGGTAGCCGCGATGTTAACATGGTTAATATTAATGAGTTAAAGAGTCAAGTTAAAGGTATGGACTTGTCGGTTTAGGTTCGAATCCCTGTATTCTCTTTGTTGTCCCTATTCTTTAGTTTTTCTTATTTTGTATGCTACTGTGGATATTTTTGTAATAATAGCGGGCTTTCCCGTTTATTTTTGGATTATTATTGGCTATTTCACATAATTGAAAAGAAAATGATTACATTCAATTTGTCCATTTTTTGTTTTATAAATATAAAATTGAGAATGGAAATGAGGAATGTGTCAAAGAGAAAACAACCCCACCAAAGAGCAGAAAACAGCCCAAGGCCACCAATGAGTCTTCAACACAGCGAGAAAATATGCTTTAATCACTTTAACTACATAACTTTACAAATGTTTATTCACAAATCCCTATGCGAGTAAATCGTGATGTGTCTAGAGTTAGACTTCTTGATAGAATTTTCGGAAGCATACTTATTATATGTATTTAGAAATAAGTTCGAATATATCTTATTTTGTAAATTACGGATGATATTCAGATGCCTGATGATTTAAAGACAGACGTGTTATGTTATATTTGTATTTCTCTAACCAATTAGTTGTGAACTTAGATTTATTAATGCATCGTTGAACATAACATGGTTTTTTACACTCACTTACAATACCTTCTAATTAAGAAAAGGCTTTAATTTTGAAAAGACATCAACACAATAGTTTAAGTTTAAGTTAGAGATACAATGGATAAGCATTGTTTCATGAAAAACAAACCATTCGCCCTCCGGGCTCATGGTTTCTTTTTCAAGAATCAACGCTTATTATTTATAATACACAAAACATGGTCAAAAGATGTCATTTTATCGAAAATGCTTTTGATCATGCTGAACCGCTATTGCAGCAGGCGATTCCAAAGCGACCATAGTAAAACCTAGTGTCCGACTTGTTTGAACTAAAAGGGCAGACGTACTTATTCGTCATTGATTTTTTTCGAGATACATTGAGATACAAAATATATTTGTTTTTCGTAAATTGTTTTGTTATAAATTATGCCGTTACAATTATAGTTTTTCAATTGAATTGTATACATTTTTCATGTCGGGGACCTTTAAAGCCGACTATACGGTATGGGAATTTCTCATTGTTGAAGGTCTTACGGTTGCCTATAACTGCTTACATCCACTTCATTTGTACTCTGGTGGATAGTTGTCTCATTGGCAATCATATCACATTTCCTTATTTTTATATTGAGATAGCAAAATTGTCTAGTACAAGTTCTCAGTCTGTATTGAATCATTTAAATATAAATAAGAAGATGTGATATAAGTGTCAATTAGACAACTATCCATCGAAGTCACAATGTGTCAAAAGTAAACAATTATAGGTCAAAGTACGGCATTCGACACGGAGCCCTGGCTTACACCGAACAGCAAGCTATAAAGAGCCCCAAAAAGACTAGTGTAAAACAATTCAAACAGGAAAACCAACGGTCTAATCTATACTAAATACGAGAAACGAGAAACACTTATGAAGCACACCAACAAACGACAACCACTGACAAACAGGCTCCTGACTTAGGACAGGTGCATAAAAATGCAGCGGGTTTAAACATTTTAACAGGCACCAACCTTCACCCTAACCTGAAACAGTGGTATAACATTACAACATAAAAAGACACACAATAAAATATCAATTGAAAATCAAAAGTCCATTTTTGCAAGACACGGAAAACCTAAAAATTTTATTTCGGACGGTTGACCTCAATATAACTCATTAACATCCAAGCAACTCGCTCAATTGTACGGGTTTTGACACGTAATTAGTAGTCCACGATTTGATTTGATTTGACGGACTAGCTGAAAGTAACATTCAAACTGTTGAAATAATGCTTATAAAGGCGGACGATGAATACCATTCGTTGCTTACTTTAATACCGAACAAAACCGCTTCTACGGTTACAACCCGTCAGCTTTTTTGATGGGGTGCAAGCTAAGAGCATTGGGTCCAATCGCTTCGATAAACATTACATCTAAATGGCATAACGTTCGCGAGTTGTCGAACAGGGAAGATGAATGTAAATTGAAACAAAAACAGTATTATGACAGACGACACCGTGCGCGACCATTTTCCGAAGTAAAAGCGAATAATCGAGTTTGGAGTTTGTGTAAAAGATCAGAGGAACAGGGATAAATTAAAGCGGAATCAAATGAACCGCGTTCGTATACCATTATAAACAAATGTACTACAATTGCGAAAAATACTTTTGAAACAATCCCTGATGAAATACCATGGCCAATAATGAACTAAAAGATAACACAACAGATCAATCTGATAAATGTGATATGTATTTAACTAAGTCGGGGAGACTCTCAATACCTCTTGATAAGTTAGATTTGTAAACACAGATCAGCTGTTTTATTTGAAATAACTATAGACATAATGTTCTCACACGTTGAAAAGAGGAGATGTAATATTAGTTGAGTCAATGATCTATATGTAACTCTATATAGATATAGGAAGATGTGGTGTGAGTGCCAATGAGACAACTCTCCATCCAAATAACAATTTATAAAAGTAAACCATTATAGGTCAATGTACGGCCTTCAACACGGAGCCTTGGCTCACACCGAACAACAAGCTATAAAGGGCCCCAAAAGTACTAGTGTAAAACCATTCAAACGGTAAAACCAACGGTCTAGTATATATAAAAACGAGAAACGAGAAACACGTATAAATTACATAAACAAACGACAACTATTGTACATCAGATTCCTGACTTAGGACAGGTGCAAACATTTGCAGCGGGATTAAACGTTTAAATGGTACCAAACCTTCTCCCTTTTCTGAAACAATAGTATAACATCACAACATAGAAAACACACGATAAAACATCAATTGGAAGGCTTAACTCAATCAAAACGTAAATTAACACACTATGAACGAATAAATTCGATCTGTGTTACCTGAAAGTAAATACATAGTTAATAAAATATTAGGGACAAACATTCAAGGCCAAAAAGCAAACAAACAAGTCAAAATAAAGCCATGGCAAAACACTACCGCGAAATATTAAACCCTTAGAAAATAATCACTTTTGAAAAACCGGTTTTCATAATATATACAGGTAAATGAAAAATAACTTTGTCGTTTTAGGTATACTTTTCTGTCTATATAAAATCTTCCAATAATTAGGAATACCAAGAAAGGTCTGTCATATAAATACCTAATTTAACACTAGATACATAAGGGGTAAATATCAACAATAAAACTTCCTGTACAGATTAAAGTAGAATAATCTTGATGTTAATACAAATGTAGTACGAAGAAGTGAAAATTAGTAGATATTCCAAATAATCAAAGCTGGTATACAGACAAGATCCATATTAATATAAAATAACAAAAAGTATTAAAATAGTATCAACAGGTAGTTTGGGAAAACACCAGAGTGCATATGTTAACTATCAAGTTTATGTTGTTATGAGATGATAAAGTTGCTATCTAGGTAGTCTTTATATGAGGCCTGTTCTAGTTTACTCTGTCACATATTTTATTTGCATCAACACAAATTGAATAAGACAGACTTATGAAGTATTCTCTATTCAACATATTTAACAATACAATATTAAGGAATATTATTTAAGCCAACTGGAATTTTCATATTTTTTATAACATATCATATAAAAATTGACTAGGTGAAAAATAGCTTGTATGCAAATTTTCGTCAAAAAATTCACTGAAGGATCAAAACTGTATCGTATGCCCTTATTTACAATAATTGTCGGACTCGGGAGTCCAAGTACGAATAAAAAAAATACAGACTTGGGAGTCCGAGTACGGGTAAAACTACAAATCAAACAGGTTAGCTATCGGAGTACGTGATCTCAAAATAATGTGTACGATAATTAATTTTACCGTGAACCATTTATCAAATTAATTGACGTATTTTCTTTTTACTCAAGGGCAGAAAATATAAATAAGAAGATGTGGTATGAGTGCCAATGAGACAACTCTCCATCCAAGTCACAATGTGTAAAAAGTAAACAATTTTAGGTCAAAGTACGGCCTTCAACACGGAGCCTTGGCTCACATCGAACAGCAAGCTATAAAGGGCCCCAAAATGACTATTGTAAAATAATTCAAACAGGAAAACCAAAGGTCTAATCTATATAAAAAACGAGAAATGAGATACACTTATGAACCACATCAACAAACGACAATCACTGAACAACAGGCTCCTGACTTAAAACAGGTGCATACAAATGCAGCAGGTTTAAACGTTTTAACAGGCGCCAACCTTCACCCTAACCTGAAACAGTAGTGTAACATTACAACATAAAGAGACACACTATACAATATCAAGTGAAATGACTTAACACGATCAAAAAGACATACTAGTATAAACAAAAACAGGTAAACATACACTGTGGAATAAGTTTGATCTATGACACAATATAAATACAATATTGATAAAAAAAAAGTTGTAGAACAATGTCAAAAAGACAACTCTAACCGGGGACAAAATGGAGTTAAATAAAGTAACGTACACAGGTAAATTTAAATGTAATAATTTTGTTGTTAGGAGTACGGAAATATTTTTTTTAAAATAAATAAATTTGTTGTTCACAATACGAGTACAGAAGTGAAAATTTATCGTCATACAAAATACTTATCAAAGTTGGTACATATTAAAAATAGTGAGACGAGATATAACACCAAATAAGTAAACATTGCATAACAAAAATGCATTACAAATTGTGTCATCAGGTAAAATTAACACGAAAGTACGATTTGAGAGTACTCGTAGTTACTGAAAGCTAGTTAAAAGCCAAAAACCATTAGTAATAAAAAAAATCATGCATCAGACACTAAAATCAATTAAAACACATCAAAAGGGATTTAGTGTTTTAACGCCATGGACAGTCAAAGAAGACATGACTTGTGCAATGCCAAAATAAAAGTATCGACAGGCAGTAGGACAGTTAGGAAAAGGCTATTTTTCGTTTACGCTTGCTAACAGCTTATATTTTCAGAATTTTAGAACTTTCACAACCTTTTTTTGCTCTTGTATTCTGATAATTTTTCATCGATTGAAGGATTTGTTTAGAGAGAAACACCTAAAGAAAAAGGAAGTTAAAGAGACTGAAGATTGATTATATTTTAAACATTTTGAAAGGATAAAACGTTGGACATGTTTATATAAATTAAGCATTGTTTATTCAAACCATAAAAAATCTTATATTTTATTCATCTGAAATATACGTTTTCCCTTTGTCTTCTTTTCTTTTTTTTTTTTTTTTTTTGTTCAGTAAAACTGATTAGATTTTGTAAATTATGTGATAAAATTGGACATACCGAAAGAAAGTGTTTAGGATACTCAAAAGACTCATAATGGATTAACGAGTCTCCATTGCACTTGCATTTAGTGAACTTAAATACTACAAAGTTATGGGAACATTTTGGAGGCATTCATTTCTGAAACTTAAAGCCGGTTAAAATTTGTTTCATGATAGCTTAATAACTGAAAATTCGATAAATATTACAATTATAGATTATTACATGGTATTTCCATATTGGCTGTGGTATCAGCCTGAGACTCCCATATCAAGCCAGAGGATGTAGTCCGAGTGCTGATATCAAGGCCAATATGGAAAATTCCATGTAATAATCTATTTATCATATATTTGTTTGTTGTTTTTGAATTACAGGCTTTCCGGAAGTTAAATTCGGGGGCTCAATATACATGGGTATTTGTGGACAAATATCGATATTGGCCCCCGAGCACAAAAATAACCGACTCCGACTTCCGGCTATTATTGGACATGCAAAAACGTTTATTTTAAACATATTTGATTGCTTAAATATACAAAAGGGATGAGACACAAGAGTAGTAGCGAAATGACAGTTCTGCCACACTTTCACTTTCGATCATTTTTTCTACAAAATTGAAAATGAAAGTAGGTCATCCAGAACTTTTACACTTACACTGTCCATTTATCTTATATGCTTACATTACAAATAAAGTATGTATGATTGTCACAGACAGCTTCAAAAAAAGTGCAGAATAATTAAAAACATCAAGGAAACAAACTATGTAGATATGAATTTTGAAAGTTAAAATAAATTCAGCCAGATAATATAGCAACCTGAGGATTAAACATATGTTGCAGAGTCAAAGCAATTTGCCTTAGCCACTTTAGCGTTTGCAGAAATTGGGAATTGCAATAGGATCAGGAACTTGTACATTGAACACAACGTAAAACTTATCTTCATTCCTATTCACTTGTGCAAGAATCTACACACTATTACATATTTTCAATAATAATGTGACAACTAAACTCATCAATGATCATCAATATCTAATTCACAGCTAATTATTTCAAATCAAAAGCAAATAAAATTAACAAAAATGTTGGTGACCAGTCAGCAGTCGTGGGTTCACGTATTGGTTTTCTTTTTTTAAAGAAAGCAACTTGTTTTCAATTTCAACACCTCTCACTCCTATTTGAAAAAACAACTAAATTTCTGCATAGTGTGGCAGAACTGTCACTAGGGTTTAGGGTGTTAGGGGTTAAACTGGTTGGAACCGGATTCTTACTTATTCTATAAATAGATGGATGACCTACTTTCATTTTCAGTTTTGTAGAAAAAATGATCGAATGTGAAGTGTGGCAGAACTGTTAATTCTCTACTACTCACAAGTTAAAATCAAACTCATAAAGTCTTCTTCCATAAACAATTTATAACAATAGAATACTTACAAATAAAATTGAGAATGGAAATGGGGAATGTGTCAAAGAGACAACAACCCGACCGAAGAGCAGAAAACAGCCGAAGGCCACCAATGGGTCTTCAACACAGCGAAAAAATCCCGCACCCGGAGGCGGGCTTCAGCTGGCCCCTAAACAAAAATGTGTACTAGTTCAGTGAAAACGGACGTAATACTAAACTCCAAAACATATAAATGAACTAAAATTAAAAAAACATACAAGACTATTAACAAAGGCCAGAGGCTCCTGACTTGGGACAGGCGCAAAAATACGGCTGGGGTTAAACATGTTTGTGAGATCTCAACCCTCCCCTATACCTCTAGCCAATGGAGAATAAACAATCACATAGCAATACGCACAGTAAAACTTAGTTTAAAAGAAGTCCGAGTCCGATGTCAGAATAGGTAACAAAAGAAACTAAGCAAAATGACAATGATACATAAATTAACAAAGGACTACTAGAAGTTACTGACATGCCAGCTCCAGACCTCAATTAAACTGATTGAAAGATTATGTCTTCATCATATGAAAATCAAGCACAATCCCTCCCGTTAAGGGGTTTAGTATCATACCATCATAAAATATATGAGAAGAACATAACCCGTATCATGCCACCAACTGGTTTTAAAATAAATGTGTTTATTTCCGATGCAAAGACCCTATGAGTGAATCAATATTAATACCAAAATATGCCATCTTTAATTATCTGACAACAGTATCGTAACTATATCCCTTCTAATTAGTCTGTTTAAAGGCTTGATTAGCTTTTGAGGTGAATGCCGACATTTTTGTGCTTTGTATAGAATATTACCTTAAAAGATTGGATGTGAAAGCATGCATGCAAACAATACTATACATTATATATAATTGAATATTTAAAAACAGATGATGAGTGATGATGTGAATGGTTGTACACAATCTACATATAATTATATGCACTTTATTGTGTTATATCATACAATTAGAAACCTCTTTGCAACAACGTACATATTAGTACCATAGATGTAATACCCATAGATGAAGCTCAAACCTGACTTCAAAGGTTATATGTGCGTTGTAATGGCTTTCACACTTATCTGATAATGACATGAACCAGTTGGTCATTGAGATGCCGATTGACAATCTAGACAATAGAAAACTGACAATTAAAAGCTACTTAGCAGTTGAACATGCTAAAATCAGAAAGAAACAAAGTCAAAATATATATTTTATATTGACTTGATTATGAAAAAATAATATTCTTATAGATAAAACAGTATTACAAATTATTCTCGAAAAGGAAACAATACTAAAATGTGGATATCTTTCATTTTTAGCTAGAACTAATGTTTTCATCATATTTACATTTTAGATTTTATATCTTTTATCACAATTTAACTTTATTTTAACAATGTACATGCTAACTATTATAAACAAGTTTATTGAAAATATAATTGATAGAAAACATGGAACAAGTTGAATATATGCTCCATAATACTTATTTACCATGTCTTGCATGTTTTGTTAGTACACTAATTTAGTAAAACTTACTTAGAATTTACACATTTCATAAACATCATGAACGAAATTATTATAATTTAGCCATAAATGTACAAAATATAACATCTATAATTAAGTAACTAACTTATTCTGAAAAATATAAAATGATTTAAAAGACAATTTCTCTTCTAAAAAGTAGAAAAAATGATGAAATAAAGAAAAGAATGTACTTTGTTATTAATTTTTCCCAAATTCGACGCAATTCGACACTTAAATGAAACATATCAAATAAAATGTGTATTTTAGAAGTTCAACAACGTGCTATTCCCATTTTCAGGATTTAACAGGAACATAGTTTTATAAAATATAAAGATACAAGCCTAAAAAACATTTTTGAATTTAGTTCAATATTTCCATTGCAAAATGCGCAACTTCTGACCGATTTCATCCATTTTTCACCATTCTATTTGTCTGTCCAGTGCGCTAAAAATAGACATACTCTAACAACAGAAGGGACATAACTCGAGAAGACATTTAAGAAAATCTATTATGCTGTACTGGTCAATACAGATCAACAGATAAGAGATATGGCTAAAGTTACTTGATTGAGGACAACACACATAAAACATCAAAGACAGTCAATTTGGTCATGGTTCTTTTTATCTAACAATAGAGAACAGTAGGGAACTTTCGACGAGCTTTATCTATGGGTATTACATCTATGTTAGTACAAAATTTGTGATAATGAAAAAAAAAGTTATAATTTTGAAATCGTACCAGAATTTTTCCAGTCTTAATATTCTTATTCGTACTCAGAGTCGGGTTGGATTCATACACATATATTGTAAATCTTAAATATGTTTTTTAATTGTCACAATTCATGTAACCGTATGTTTATTATTTCCCTGTTTACAAACCAAGACTTAAAATTCATAATAGAAATCTATCAGTTTTGATCCATACAAAGTTCAATAACAAAATAAGTTTTTCATAATTCAGTTGACTTAAGTTTAAATTTGTATTCGATCTTTCTAATAATGACGTTATGCCCATTTACGCACAACAGTGTCACTTGAAATATTGATTATAAAAACGATAATAAACTATTCTCGTGACAGATCAATGTGAAGTTAGCAGCCCAGCCGGTTCGTTATTCGTTATTCGATATTCAATATCCAATCGGCTGCTAGCAGTCGGTTCGATATTCAAATTTAGTTGAAAATCATAAAAAAAACAAATACTTGATAACATTAATAGTATGATTTTCATAGTTAAGAGGACTAAAAAATTACGTAGGAAATCGATTAATGACCCCTTCAAGCTGTCGTAAATTCGAATTTTATGGACACTGAAAGACCAGGGGGGTCTCACCCTCATTTAAGCGGTCTCGGGTAGGTTTTCACTATATATTTTGAATATCAAACTGGCACTTTTGGCCCTCCGTAAATATAAAAAACAGGAAGTTTACCTTAATTCCTTTTAGTCATGTTTGTATCTACCTATTTACTAAATGTCTGCACAATATTAGAAAGATTGAGAGATCAGGGGGCTCTCACCATTGCCCTGTGCCCTTTGTCCTGAAATTTTGACAATTTTTAGCTGAAAAGTGACAATTTAAGCCCTCCATAGATATCGAAGATGACAGTATTTTGAGAAATGCTTCTGATACAATCTTTATATATACAGAGTCTTTGATTTAGTTGAATTTTATGGACATTGAAAGACCAGGGGGGGTCTCACCCTCATTTAAGCGGTCTCAGGTAGGTTTTCACTATATATTTTGAATATCAAACTGGCAGTTAGGGCCCTCCGTAAATATAGAAGACAGGAAATTTACCCAAATTCCTTTTAGTCACGTTTGTATCTACGTATTAACTAACTGTCTCCATAATATTAGAAAGATTGAGAGATTAGGGGGCTCTCACCATTGCCCTGTGTCCTTTGTCCTGAAATTTTGACAATTTTTTGCTGAAAAGTGACAATCTTTGCCCTCCGTACATATCAAAGATGATATTATTCTGGAAAATGCTTCTGATACAACCTTTATATATACAGAGTCTTTGATTTAGTTGAATTTTATGGACATTAAAAGACCAGGGGGGTCTCACCCTCATTTAAGCGGTCTCAGGTAGGTTTTTACTATATATTTTGAAAATCAAACTGGCCTTTTCCATAAATATTTATATTTCTAAATTTTTCTAGAGTTATCGGTTTTTCTTTTGTTTTAAGAAATATCATATATAAAATTACATCTTTGAAGTCGTTTTATTAATAAAAATCTATTGTACATAAAGACAAATATGCAACTTACAAAAGGGTTTATATTCGAATTCACGACAGCTTGAAGGGGTCATTAAACGATTTCCTACGTAATTTATTATTCCTCTTAACTATGAAAATCATACTATTAATGTTATCAAGTATTTATTTTTTTGATGATTTTCAACTAAATTTGAATATCGAACCGACTGCTAGCTGCCGGTCGGATATTGAATATCGAATAACGAACCGGCTGCTAACTTCACATACATTCGTGACAGATGTAGTTTCGTGACAGATGTAGTTTATCTGCACCCTTCCTTATTTTCAAACACAACCTAGACATCACCTGTTTTACATGTAAACATGTATTTCAGTTATTTGGGAATCTTTTTATCGTTTTCTTTGATAGAATCACAGCAACAATTTCATTAAAGGAAAGTAAATTTACTGTCGAATTCACTATATTAGCTTTATAAAAGGAAAGAAAATATATCTATTTCTATTTTGAAAGGAAACTATGAGGTGCGGTTTAAAACCTCGCCAGACTTTAGGATAAAAAGAGCTCCGAATTCTACCATCGGAGAACCTTGGCCTTTGCCACAGATGTATAATGTCAAATACGATAACGTTTTTAAAATAAATGAAAGTTTGAGTATTCACATCAGGAATTACAGTTGTGATATATTAAAAAAAGCAATAGACCGATTCAAAGTTAATATATTTAAATTTTCTTTAGAAGAATACTATACTAACTTTTTACATATTGAAGCATCAGGATTTCAAAACTTAGATAACAAGTATCATCAAGGTATTTATACTGAAGCTTTGAGTCTGACACATTTAGAAATTGACGTATCTTCGAGATGCACCAAGTATCCTTCTCTACATCATGTAAGTGTTAATTACAATACTATAGGTCTATAATGAATGTATGTGTCCCTTTTTCTGTTGTTTATTTCATTTTGTATGTAGAGAAAGATAAGTTTTTCATATATACCTTTAGCTCGATTATATTTCTATTTTGTTTTGATAATTTTATGGTATTAGAGATTAAGTCCGGTATGGTCGGTGTAACCTAATTCATAGGAAAAGTATATATCCACAGTCTGGTTCATAAAGGGACGTAACATTCTATCAGAGGATGTCCGGTCCATCAAGGGACGAAAAATTCTATCAGAGGGTGTCCGGTCCATCAAGGGACATAAAATTCTATCAGGGGGTGTCTGATCCATAAAGGGACGTAACATTTTATGATAGGGTGCCTGGTCCATTAAGGGACGTAACATTCTATCAGAGGTATCTGGTCCACCAAGGGACGTAACATTTCATCATAGGGTGTCTGATCCATAAAGGGACGAAAATTCTATCAGAAGGTGTCTGGTCCATTAAGGGACGTAACATTCTATCAGAGGGTGTCTGGTCCATGAAGGGACATAACATTCTATCAGAGGGTGTCTGGTCCGTAAAGGGACGTAACATTCTATAAAAGGGTGTCTGTTCCATAAAGGGACGTAACATTCTATCAGAGGTGTCTGGTCAATAAAGGGACGTAACATTCTATCAGAGGGTGTCTGGTCCATGAAGGACATAACATTCTATCAGAGGGTGTCTGGTCCGTAAAGGGACGTAACATTCTATAAAAGGGTGTCTGTTCCATAAAGGGACGTAACATTCTTTCAGAGGGTGTCTGGTCAATAAAGGGACGTAACATTCTATCAGAGGGTGTCTGGTCTATGAAGGGACGTAACATTCTATTAGAGGGTGTCTGGTCCATCAAGGGACGTAACATTCTATCAGACGGTGTCTGGTCCATGAAGAGACGTAACATTATCAGACGGTGTCTGGTCCATGAAGAGACGTAACATTCTATCAGAAGGTGTCTGGTCCATGAAGGGATATAGCATTCTATCAGAGGGTGTCTGGTCCATCAAGGAACGTAACTTTCTATCAGAGGGTGTCTGGTCTATGAAGGGACGTAACATTCAATCAGAGGGTGTTTTGTCCATGAAGGGACGTAACATTCTATCAGAGGGTGTCTGGTCCATCAAGGGACGTTACATTCTATCAGAGGGTGTCTGGTCCATCACGGGACGTAACATTCTATCAGAGGGTGTCTGGTTCATCAAGAGACGTAAAATTTTATCCGAGGGTTTTGACACTGAATTATTTCCAGTAAAAGTTACAATACATAGATAACATTAAATGGCTTTTCAATATCACACCCGTATTAACCCTAGACACTAATTTAAAAACGAGAGCACTGATCAAGGCAGAATATATCCCATTTCCGATGGTACCCTCGATTATATGAATAGGTTCAAGTTTCTTCGTTTGAGGGGTACGACTTCCTTACAATTGGCATCCGTATTCTGTGTGGGATGTATAAATGCGTAGCAACGTCCGGTCGAAATGGGGTCGTTAAATGCTTGGTGTCGGAGAAGTGCTGAGCTCTCTTCAATTCAGTAAAGTACCATTGTAGCAACTCCTAGAAGGATTCTAACGGTTGTCTTTTGCAAGAGGTTATTTCAGCCCTTATTCATTATATCCCAAATCGTTCGCTATTTACGTTTCTGTAGTGACGTTTTTGATTTCAGTGAGCGTAATCTATGTATTACTGGTAAATTATCAAGTCAGGGATTTCGTTACCGCAAATTACTTAAAATCTTTACTAAATTCATCCATAGATACAAAGATTTGGCTTTACCTGTAGAAAACGTATTTCAAACGGAATAGCACATCATAATATTTACGGTGATGTTGTTTGCCGAGCCTGGACATTTTTATACGATCCGGGTAAACTTATCAATCCTTTAAATAAACTTATTCTAAAAGGTTACCAATTCAACAATGTAATTAAATCTTTGAATATTGTTTTTATTGGTATAAATATTGATTTTGTTATCAGTAAATTAAAACCATACTAAATATTATTGTTATACAAATATGCACTTTCAAACTACTACAATCTGTCGATAACTATTTTGACATTGTACAATGTCATGTTTTTCTCTGACTGTTAATGACGTCTTTACAGTAAATCTATTTGGTATTGGATGTGTACTGATTGCTATTTTAGCCTTAGATACATGATTTTGTTATTAGTTGTTATTAGCTTTGAACTAGCTGTCAGTAACTGCGAGTACTCTCAGATCTGTACTTTTTTGTTATAAGGGATGTATAAATACCCTGCCACGTCCGGACTGTTTTTATTAGATGTTTTTTTTTCTGCTTTGTATCGCTCTGCTGTGCTGTAACACCACTAACCGAGGTTAGGGGAGGGTTGAGGCCCACAAACAAGTTTAACCCCGCATTCTTTATGTGCCTGTCCTGAGTCAAGGGCCTGTAGTTCAGTGGTTGTCGTTTGTTCATGTCTGTCATATTTGTTTTTCGTAAATTGTTTTGCATGTTATAAATTAGGCCGTTAGTTTTCCCAATTGAATTGTTTCATTTTTTTCATGTCGGGGCCTTTTGTAGTTGACAATACGGTATGGGCTTTTCTCATTGTTGAAGGCCGTACGGTTGTTTATTATTGCTTACATCAACTTCATTTGAACGTTGGTGGATAGTTGCCTCATATGCATTCACACCACATCTCCTTATTTCTATATTTCTAGTTGAAGTCTTATTTTTCCGCCCGTCGTCCCGCTCGACCCACTTTGCAGAGCCCATCTATAAGGTTTAGTGTAATTTGCTTTCTTCTAAAAAATAATACATGCAACACTTGCCACTGGACATCAAGTAAACAATAATCAATCAATCAAAACAAATTCAGGGTTTTGGAACTAATGAACATTTACCAGAAATGCATTAATATTTGAATAGATATATGGTTTTAATTTTGAAGCCAATCGGAAACATTATTGTTGTGAAGTTTTTGTCTC
This sequence comes from Mytilus coruscus, assembly GCA_017311375.1. Classification (NCBI taxonomy): domain Eukaryota; kingdom Metazoa; phylum Mollusca; class Bivalvia; order Mytilida; family Mytilidae; genus Mytilus; species Mytilus coruscus. The sequence continues at coordinate 100,498,545 of CM029600.1, read as the reverse complement.
TATTTCCTCGGTGTTCACAAGTATACGTCACAGTCGATTGCTTGTTAGTTTCTTTACGTGCAGTGGCAATCGGTGTGTGTATATCATGTAATTCTATTTTTTGTAAGTTCTTTACTTATTTCCATTAATTGAATTCTCATCGTGAAAAAGACATTTTTTTTTTTTTTTCTAAAGGCTTCTTTATTAAAGCAGAATGCAATCGTTTTTTTTTTTTTTTTTTTAGAAACTAGTATTTTCATTTTCCCAAACAACAAGAAAAATTCACAAATTTGAAAGTAATGATATTTAAATATTTGAAGCGAATCCTTCATGTAACTGGTGATCAACTTTATTAACATCATATAATAAAGACTCCTTTGCGTTTAAGTTATGCAGCAAGAATCCCATAGAAGACACCTTGGAGCCTGTATACAAACGGGGAACATTTCTAATTCCGATAATACAGCTATATTAACAGCCTTTGAATTAACTCCGTGTAGATTTTTTGCAAATTAGATTAAAAGTTTTATTTATTATATTGACAAATATATTCTGATTCAATATGTTGTTGTTCTTTACAATATCAAGTGACCATATCACACAAAATAAAGCATAATTGGACAAACATCAAAATAAGAAAGTTTTATATGAGGAAAAAAGTCTGTCTTATCAGCATTTTCTTTATACAAAACAATGATTTTAATGAATTTCTAATAAGGAGATTTACAGCATTGGTGAAAATTCCAGATGGCTTGATTAATATTTCTAAATATTTGTATATATTCTGCGTAAAGTTTAATTAATTCCGCTTTTTTAAATACCGTCGCCTTTGTCTTGTCAAGATTGACCGTTAATTTCCATTCCCCTCAGTATCCGTTTACTTGTTTTTGACTTTTTGTCAGATATACATTACTTTTACCTATGAAGTGCCAATAACATATTTGCCGGCTTATCCCTTCTTTTCTTTTCATAATTTTATTACATATAGTTTTAAAAGCCATTTATCAAAATCTTATAAAATCCTTGTTATTTTTTCATATTTTTTGATAGAAAAAAAGGTGTCAATGTTAAAAGTATGAAAAATTTAGAAAGAATCATTTCCCGTCAAATTTTCAATTGATTATATCTCAAAACCAAGGACACAGACCTGTCATTTTTTCCGTTATTTTTATACTATCAATTTATATCAGTCTTTTGAAAAGCTTGGTATTTTGAATCTGAGGAGCGAAATCCTTAAAATCAAAATTGGTTTAGAAAAAGGAATCAACATTCTTATGTGCCTGTTCCAAGTGAGGAGCCTGTAATTCAGCAGTTGTCGTTTGTTGCTGTGTATTATATATGTTTTTCGTTCATTATTTTGTACATAAATCAGGTCGTTAGTTTTCTCATTTGAATTGTTTTACATTTGTCATTTCAGAGGCTTTTATAGCTGCTATGCGGTATGGGTTTTGCTCATTGTTGAAGACCGTACGGTGACCTATAGCTAATAAAGTTGAGAATGGAAACGGGAAATGTGTCAAAGAGACAATAACCCGGCCAAAGAGCAGAAAACAGCTCAAGGCCACCAATGGGTCTTCAACACAGCGATAAAATATCGCACCCGGAGATATAAATGAACCAGAGGTTCCTGACTTTGGACAGGCGCAAAAATGCGGCGGGGTTAAACATGTTTTGTGAGATCTCAACCCTCCCCCTATACCTAGCTAGCTGTTAACTTCTATGTCATTTGGTCTCTGGTGGAGAGTTGTCTCATTGGCAATTATACCACATCTATTTATTTTCATAACTCTATAATATCATAGACAGACAAACAACATAGGTATATAAACCATATCAAAGGCGGTCAGTTACTTAACGTGAGTTCAAACAACATAAACCATATCAAAGAAGGCGGTCAGTAACTTAAGGTAAGTTCAAATTACTTATCTCTCTAAAATAAGTCCGACCAACATTCTAATATCTACGGCGGTACTTCCAGGTATATTGCATACCGGTATAGCAATGCATCATACGGTAGAGGAGAACATCATCTAGTGCAATGCGGTACTTCGAGGTATATTGCATATAGCAATACATCATACGGTCTAGGGAACACAGGATGTTGTACGACTTTACCCCAGCAGAGCTATAGAAAAACAGTACATTAACGGGTGTTACACGGACACTTTTAGATGATACACGGACACTTTTTAGTTGTTACACGGACACTTTTTATGAATAGAATCACTCGTGCATGATCAGAGAGTTCATGGGCACTTTAAATTTCAATTAGATTTGAACTTTTTGTTTCACCGACATATTTCCTGTCTTTTTGATTGAAATATTTACGTTAGCATCAATAACTATATTTCAAACAATTCCAGTAAATTACTATTCATATCAGTACACTAAGGGATTGACCATTTAACTTTAAAAAAAGGGGGGTATGTCTTTTTTCTAAAAAATATTTTGATACCCAATTTTATGAGAAAAAATATATTGTGGTCAAGCAGATGACAAAATAATGTTCTGATGCCCGATTTTCCGTATACCGTATATAATCGTCTAATTTCGAAAAAAATGAAAATAGTTGGGTGATAGCGTTGAAAAAATAAATAATGTTCTTACTCAGAAAAGAAGATACCCCCTTTTGAAGCTAAATGGTCGGTCCATAAGTGTTTTTTTTTTCCTTCAACATATGGACATGAAAAGTATTCTGGACAATGCTGAAAGTAAAGAAATGCTGGTACCAACGTTTATATTTCAATAAAAAAGACAGGAAATATATATAAAAAAATCAAATCTAATCAAAAGATAAAATCCCTATCAACTCACCAATGCACGATTGATCCTATAAATAAAAAGTGTCCATGTAATACATGTTCAAATATGCAGCAAATCGTGAAGAAAAATCATTCAACTAATGTCATCAATTTTGAACGGTAAGCTGCGATTGGATCATATAGTGACACGTGTTAAATCCTGATCAACACTATCAGAGACATATAAAAAAAAACCTATATGTATGAACTATTATAAAAAAATCCAAAAATATATGCCTTTATATATATATCAAATAACAAGACAAAATCCAGTTTTTCATAACATTTCATTCGCTTAATATCAGTTCTGTTTATTTTAAATGGATTAACCAACCCCCCGCATTCCTTCCGTTTTTCCACAATAAAAAAAATCAAATGCTGGCTCTGTTTTTTTTTTATGAATTACTTACTAGCGAAGTTGCATTCTAAAAAGTCTCAAATGTAAACAACATTCATCTTTTCCTTGAAATGGTTCTTTTTTTATAAAGTTATTAAATTCTTGAAATTTTTTTAGAAAAAAATTCTCGGCTTAAGGGAAGTGAAAAAAAATGTGTTTAAACTGTAACTTACATTAACTGGTATATGGCCATTGAAGTTTCTAATATGTTTAGTTTTGCTACCTCTTCTAAATGCAAAATGTACTACTTCCTTCCTGAAACGTCGTACAAGTCAGATACAAAACAAAGGTAACAAAAAATAGGCCGGAAACAACCTGCCGTATAGTTTGTCTGCACTTGTAGTCAGGTCAAGGTTCTCGGCCAGCGCCTCGGACCTTGACCTGACTACTCGTGCAGAAAACTATCCGGCAACGGTTGTTACCGGCCTGTTTCTTTGTTACCTTTGTATTGTATCTAATACTTGTGCAATGCCCAAGTAACGTTTTAAAATTTTAATGCAGAAATAAATGAGTTTCTTATTTTTGTATAGATACACTAGATATAAAGAAGTCAGGAATTGTCCTGAGAAGTGAGGAAGTATGGGGTGCCTTGATGGGAATAGAAACACTCAGTCAAGTTATATTTTCCTACAAAGGACAGGTAAAGTTCCATGCTTCAAAATAAGGTGTATCTAAATTATATTTTAAAATGCACACATAAAACTGATTTGCTAAGTCACAACTAATGACAATTAATCCAATCACAAATAAAGTTATATGTCAGATAAAACTGACGCTTGGTTGAATGATTTAACCAAAAAACCACAATTAATGGTATTTAAAAATCTTAAAAGAACATCAAACTGGAAATCATAGCACAATAAAAGACATCTTCATGTTTAAACAATTTCCACATTTACAACCAAACCTTCCCTAAAAGAGACTAGCTCGAAAACCGCTATTGAACGTTATACAGATTTTTGTTTTCGTTCGAAAACTTCTATTGAACATGATACAGTTTTGCTTCGTGCGTTTCGTTTTAGCTATATGTTCGAGATACTTCAGTACGTGATTTTCCTCGTTTTAAGCATAGAGGTGTACTCGTTGATTTCGCTCGACATTTGATGACAAAAGAAGTTATTCTTGATATTCTGGTAAGTTACATATATATGATTTATTTATAAATTCAATGTATTGGTACTATTTCAAATATTTTAATCATATTTATTTTATTTATTTGTGTGATTTGGTCTGTCCTTTTTGTCTTTCTTCTTCATCTGGTTACACTTGATGTTGCAAAACACTTTTTATTTTAACTTTTTTTTTAGGAAAAGGATGAATAACTCTCCCAAAAGAAAGTCTACAAAAGTAAAAGTAAGAAAAGAAATTGATGTAATTTTTAACTCGGCTTGCATTTTGTCATACCAGTTTTTGTACAATTATCAAATGTTCTTAATAGAAAATTAAATTTATAAAAGATGGTTCAAAAAATTAAATGATTTAAATGTTTTTACATTTGTTTTCCTGCAGTAACATTTTGTACAGGTTTGCTGTTCTGTACATTCTACAGGATTATGTCTTGCTGTCCTGTTTATTATGTTCTGTAAAAAAATTCTACTACGACCATCTATATTACGTAAACTGTAAAGGACAACAAGATTTCAAACCAGCAGATTAAGTACTTTGATCTTGATTTCAGTAACTGCGAGCATTCTCGGAGGTACTATTGTTTATCGTTGATTTACTTGTACTAGTATTGGTAACTTTTATACCGTTCTTTTCAGGATTTGATATCTTGTATATGAAAATAAAGAGATATGGTATGATTGCAAATGAGACAATTATCCACTAGATCTTTACCACTGTGTTCTTTTATTAACTTTTCGTTTTAACTTCGTCAGTGAATGTCTTTATCGTGTCATGTCTGAATTTTTGTTATTTTTGAAATTGTTGTCGTGATAGAAAATAAAAGGATATGGAGTAAATGTACATGGAACAAAATCGCACACGATACATAGAAAAAATTAAAAAATATCAATGAACAGGGCTTTTATTCCTATTCTTGATAGCAGATTTTTTGGCGTTGTTACATTCATTCACAACGTTGTAAGACTTGGGCCGATTTAAAGCTTGACAATGTCGAAACAATGAAACGCATGGATTAATTGAAAAAAAAACAATCGGGGTTGGCTGAAGTTTACATAACGTCGAGTTTTGGCGAAACAAATGAGGTACCAGTTATCAGCTTGAATTAACGATCTAGCTATTATTATAAACTCTCAATGGGAAAATATTTAACCATTTTTGTACTATCTTCTCCTTTGTTAGTTTCAATTTACATTTTGAGTTTTCCTTGGCGATCGGTATTTTTGTTATTTTACTTTTTACAATTATCAGTACTTGCCAATGCAGTCCAGGAAACCATTAAGTTGTAGTGAATAGTCGGGAGGTTTTAACTTCAAATTGCCAATATAAAGATTAAAATAGTGTCATTTGTAACATATAATTGTTGGTTTGTACGTTTGATAACTGAAGGTCGTGATAATCTATTTAATTATAAGAAGTACAATTAACATAACAAGTGAGATGTCTTTGCTGTTTTAAGGAAGGAATGTACCAGAACAAAATGAACGTGCTACACTGGCACTTAGTTGATGATCAGTCATTTCCTTACCAGAGTAAAGTATTCCCCGATCTAAGTAACAAGGTAGGCTAAAAAGAGAATACTTCTTAGTATCATGCTTTAGTCAGTCCGATTATAGTATACGTTTATGTAGTTCCGGTAATTTGTTTATAGTAATACGCCGAGGCGACACAAACTACTGCGCCTTCCAAATTTTCCTCACTTTCGAAATAAACGCTTATTTCACGATGGAGAACAGGTTGAATAATGCATTGGATCGTCAAAACATAAATTAACATATATTTTGTTGAGCAAGTCAACGGGTCAAAAGGACACTCAGTCGACAGTCTAGCTGTCCAAGCTGTCATTAGGTTACCTAGTCGTGCTAAGTGGTATGTTGGTCTTTGGTAACATGGATACTCATTTTATCAACATTCCCTAACAAATAAATATAGATTACACACATCGTTTCTCGTGTGCTATCCGAATAAAATTTCCTTAGGAACGTCAGTAGCCAAAATAATGGAAAGCCATAAAAAAGGTTGAAATTCACCTTAGAAACCATACAGGTACAATTGATAAATCGTTCTTTGATAAAAAAAAATCGCCTTATTTTAGTTACAAGGGCAAAAAACAACGGGATAGTTTAGTAATTGTTCGTTTCCTTGACAACATGATTTCTTCCTCTAGGTAGGAACAAACGAACAGCGGTCTTTCTAAAAAATAAACTAGGAATAATGACCAGTGGTCTTCCATTAGGAAACACCAAATATTACCAGTAACATCAACGTATGAGTTAAATATTCACCAGTCTTAACTATAAAGGGGATTTGTTGCTCAAATGGTAAAAATTAAAACTAACTAAACAAAACAGATTGCTTGTGCCTATATTTCCACGGAAGCACATCAATATGAATAATAGATGTGGCGTACACGTCAACGAGACAGCCACTCAATGACAAAAAGAAAAACAAACGACACATAGAGGTAGGCTTTCCCCCCTGGCTTTGATAAAACTTACCACAAGAAGATTTTACAAATGTATTAAAAATGTTTTATAAATATCAAAAAGCCTGGTAACAATATAAATACAAAATAATGAGTTGTGCTCCGCACAGGGTAATATTTTTGTCGATGATCAAAGTTAGTACATTTAATACATTTGGAATATACCTACTTAGTAACCATGTGTATTAACATAGTAATCATCTCATGCTGAACATACAAAACACCACTTCAATCTTTGGTAAAATTTGTATATTTTTCTAATAGGAATTTCTACCAATTTAATGTTTGCTGGTCTTCTTAAGAAGCAAATTGTTTTTCTCTTACATCGTCTTTAAAATTCTTTTAAAACAAGACAGCTCAACATTTCTATCGTTCCTTAGTACATTATAAACGTCAGGAATTTTGGAAATTTTCATACACTTTTTTAAGTCTATAGACTATAGTGGCTAACACACTGAATCTACATAGTTTTGATAATGATGTACACACTAATTATAATCATTCAAGTCATAATATGAGTGATTTGCAGGACGCATATCACCCATCCCTTGTATATACACACGAAGACATCACTGACATAATTGAGTATGCCCGATTACGTGGAGTACGCGTTATACCGAAATTTGATACACCTGGTATGTATTAGATACAATACAAAGGTAACAAAGAAACAGGCCGGTAACAACCGTTGCCGGATAGTTTTCTGCACGAGTAGTCAGGTCAAGGTCCGAGGCGCTAGCCGAGAACCTTGACCTGACTACAAGTGCAGACAAACTATACGGCAGGTTGTTTCCGGCCTATTTTTTGTTACCTTTGTTTTGTATCTGACTTGTACGACGTTTCAGGAAGGAAGTAGTACATTTTGCATTTAGAAGAGGTAGCAAAACTAAACATATTAGAAACTTCAATGACCATATACCAGTTAATGTAAGTTACAGTTTAAACACATTTTTTTCACTTCCCTTAAGCCGAGAATTTTTTCTAAAAAATTTCAAGAATTTAATAACTTTATAAAAAGAACCATTTCAAGGAAAAGATGAATGTTGTTTACATTTGAGACTTTTAGAATGCAACTTCGCTAGTAAGTAATTCATAAAAAAAACAGAGCCAGCATTTGATTATTTTTATTGTGGAAAAACGGAAGGGAATGCGGGGGTGGTTAATCCATTTAAAATAAACAGAACTGATATTAAGCGAATGAAATGTTATGAAAAACTGGATTTTGTCTTGTTATTTGATATATATATAAAGGCATATATTTTGGATTTTTTATAATAGTTCAAACATATAGGTTTTTTATATGTCTCTGATAGTGTTGATCAGGATTTAACACGTGTCACTATATGATCCAATCGCAGCTTACCGTTCAAAATTGATGACATTAGTTGAATGATTTTTCTTCACGATTTGCTGCATATTTGAACATGTATTACATGGACACTTTTTATTTATAGGATCAATCGTGCATTGGTGAGTTGATAGGATTTTATCTTTTGATTAGATTTGATTTTTATATATATTTCCTGTCTTTTTATTGAAATATAAACGTTGGTACCAGCATTTCTTTACTTTCAGCATTGTCCAGAATACTTTTCATGTCCATATGTTGAAGGAAAAAAACACTTATGGACCGACCATTTAGCTTCAAAAGGGGTATCTTCTTTTCTGAGTAAGAACATTATTTATTTTTCAACGCTATCACCCAACTATTTTCATTTTTTTCGAAATTAGACGATTATATACGGTATACGGAAAATCGGGCATCAGAACATTATTTTGTCATCTGCTTGACCACAATATATTTTTCTCATAAAATTGGGTATCAAAATATTTGTTTAGAAAAAGACATACCCCTTTTTTAAAGTTAAATGGTCAATCCCTTAGTGTACTGATATGAATAGTAATTTACTGGAATTGTTTGAAATATAGTTATTGATGCTAACGTAAATATTTCAATCAAAAGACAGGAAATATGTCGGTGAAACAAAAGTTCAAATCTAATTGAAATTTAAAGTGCCCATGAACTCTCTGATCATGCACGAGTGATTCTATTCATAAAAAGTGTCCGTGTAACAACTAAAAGTGTCCGTGTATCATCTAAAAGTGTCCGTGTAACACCCGTTAATGTACTGTTTTCTATAGCTCTGCTGGGGTAAAGTCGTACAAGTATATTAAATTTCAGTCTGTTAAAAAAATACTTAAATTGGCTGCATATATAATAAGTAAAGAGAAAAGTGATTTATCTGAAGAAAATGTATAACACATTGACGTATAAAATTGTGTTTATACAACTCCTACCATATTCTATTGTTATTGGTGTTTTTTCAAACTTCTGTACTTTCAAAATGCTAAATTCACCGTAATTGTCTCATTGTGGCGTGTTCGTCTCGGCTGTATTATGTTGTGTGCTCAATCTCCGTTTTCAAAGACAACCGAAGATCTCTTAAATAAAAAGAAAAAACATTTCTGATCCTTAAATGTCAATAAAAATTGGCATAGAATAAACTCAGGCATAGCAGGCATAGATACAGATACAGTCCTAAAAATTTCGACTACTTTTAAACATTCAACCTTGTTGATTGCAAATTTTATCACAAAGTTCGATAAACAGTAGATCACTAAGGTTGAAGTCTCTTAGTATATATATTAAATATGCAAACCTTTCCGCTTTCATGTTATAACATCTGTTGTCGAAGAAGGCGTATTTAATCTAATTTGAATATATGTATAATATAAAATTGATTCCCCATCAACAGTATTTTGTACATTAACGGAATGTTGTCGTTAGTGTTTGTCTTTTGTCATATCTAAAGGTATTTTGTACATTCACGGAATGTTGTCGTTAGTGTTTGTCTTTTGTCATATCTAAAGGTATTTTGTACATTCACGGAATGTTGTCGCTAGTGTTTGTCTTTTGTCATATCTAAAGGTATTTTGTACATTCACGGAATGTTGTCGCTAGTGTTTGTCTTTTGTCATATCTAAAGGTATTTTGTACATTCACGGAATGTTGTCGTTAGTGTTTGTCTTTTGTCATATCTAAAGGTATTTTGTACATTCACGGAATGTTGTCGCTAGTGTTTGTCTTTTGTCATATCTAAAGGTATTTTGTACATTCACGGAATGTTGTCGCTAGTGTTTGTCTTTTGTCATATCTAAAGGTATTTTGTATATTCACGGAATGTTGTGTGGAAGGGAGATCTTTTGTAGTCTCTGTTGAATTAAACACTTCTTTTCTAAACTTGGGCGATTTACAGCTGGTAACCTCTATGAAGTAAAACCCTTTATTGCCAGGTCACCCTGTTATTGTCCCACTGTAGTAATACATATGCATTTTGAACCTCAATTCAAAGATTACCTCTCTTATAAGGTCAGTTTTCTCTGTTCTCTTTAAATACAAGTTTGACCATATAATAAAGAAATTGTTGAATACTGTACGAAGACCTTTATATGACCTTTAGATGACTAGTTTGTGGTGTTCGGTTGCTGGCTCTACGATGTTTACCCCTACATTTTGTTTATGCAAATTATAATTGAATTATTTTAAATAATTTTTTTGTATTATATGTTTTACAGAAACATGTTATTTTGTACATGAACTAGAGGAACTAAAGAGTCTATGTCGCTCACCTGCATCATCAACAATGGCCACTTTTCAGTAAAATCATTATTAAAGAGGAATAATTTTATTAAGTGTTAACTGACAGTTTCAGTCATGGTCATGTAACTGTAGAAATTATCCTGCTGATCAATTATCCTTTTTAAAGTTTCTATTTATCTGTTAGATAACAGTAAAAAAATGTTAAAAATCATCATTAAAGGGCAATAACTTCAATAACGAGTAACTGGATCTTGTCTTGCTGATCATTTGTGCAATTTAAAGTTTCTACCTATCTATTACAGTTTTCAAGATATTAGGCAAACAAGCAAAAAATTGGTAAATATCGTCATTATAGGGCAATAACGCCAATATGGAGTCGACTGAAGATTTCGACCATGCTGATTTATTTCTTGATCTTGTCTTGCTGATCATTTTTGCTATTTATTATAATTTTCGAGATAATAGGCAAAATTATTTTAAAATGGTAAAATTCATCATTTAAGGGCAAAAACTCCTATAAGAATTCGTCTCACAGTTATGACGTAAATTAACAATAGGTAAACTCAAGATTCTGAACATTTCTGCTCCTGTCAGATGTTCTCTATTTATAGCGGTTTTCAAAATAAAAGGCAAAACTTGCATTTTACCCCTATGCTCTATTTTTAGCCTTGACGGCCATCTTGGTTGGCAGGCGGGTTCATCGGACACATTTTTTTAAACCAGATACCCCAATGATGATCGTGGCCAAGTAGTTTCAGAGAAGAGGATTTTTGTAAAAGTTAACGCACGACGACGACGACGGACGACGGACGCCAAGTGATGAGAAAAGCTCACTTGGCCTTTTAGGCCAGGTGAGCTAAAAATGAATATCTTCGATAAATGTCAATCAAACATAAAAAGAAACCTATAGACATTAAGAGGTTACCAACAGTAAGAAACCTCTAAATCTGTCACTGTTTACACGTACATTGAAAAGAGACTCAATGCGTATATGAGCGATCTAAATTTTATTGTAGGTCATGTATATGGTTGGGGATTCGGACATCCTGAAATGTTAACCCAGTGTTATGACGCACGAAGACAGAAGATTCCTGGTTATTATGGACCATTAAATCCAGCCAGAAATAAAACATATCAGTTCTTAGAAAAACTTTACACAGAAATTATCAACATTTTTCCAGATAAAACTTTGCACCTTGGTGGTGATGAAGTTCCTCTGGAATGTTGGTAAAAAAAAATTCTTATTATTCCTCATTTGTATTAATTGTAATATGTAACTTGAAGAAAAAAACTAATTTTCAAATAACAAGCTACTAGGTAAATGTCACATATTTCTATAAAGTAACAATTGTGGGTTTTTTTTCAATGAAATATTTTTTTTTTACATTTCAATGATAATTAAGTTTACATTATCAAATGTGTTTGTATAATTGTGTATAAGCGATTTACATCGGTCATCACGCTTTTCCGTAAGTTGAAAGGATAGTATAATATAAAAAAGGAGATGTGGTATGATTGCAAAAGCGATAATCGGTCACCGTATGACTTTCGACAATGAGCAAAACCCCCATCATGTAGTTTGCTATAAAAGGTTTCTTGGCAAAATGTAAAACAATTCAAACGTGAAAATCAACGTCATGTTAATACTTAATTTTGTTGAATAGGAAGATTGAATGTGATTGATGCAATTGATTTTGTTATCTTTTTCTATAATGTCCAAGGTTTTTTTTTCTCTTCTGTACTTTTTGAATAACAATATTTAGTTTTGGGCGGAATGAATACACAATGAACTATATGAAGAAAAAATCTGTATTTAAAATAGATAAAACGACCAAAAGCGATTTATTGATTATTGTTTGGATGAGAGGCATGCATTGATGACCTGAGCCATATTTGGTCCATTTTTTTAATTTTTTGCTCCTCGATATGCCTATTGAATGGACTTCAATGATCTTTTTTCATTCGAGCGCCACCAATGACTTCTTTGTGTAGACGAAACGCGCGTCTGGCGTACTTAATTTAAAGCCTATTGAGTTGATTCATGAAAAACTTTGCTTGATGAGAATCGGCTTGTTTCGGGGATATGAGAATGAGTGATTTGAGTAAAAAAGGGACACATGTCCGACAACAGGCACTTTTTATATTCATATCGCATGTTTACCTTAATATTCATTTCATTTCAATAGAAAAAGTACATACTCATACGAGATAATCGGTGCAATTCGAGAGTCATTCCACAAACTCCTGAAAATCATATTATCCTGCAATCAGTCAACTATTGTACAAATAACATGTACACAATAAATTTGTGGTTTATTTGTACATGTACAATTAAAGTTCCCTGTTACTCCACTTCCATATTGAGCAAACGGTAATGTGGATATTTCTGTTTGTGTCACAGTTCATTTTGTGTTCCTCTTCGCGGTCCACGCTTAAACTTAACCAACTTCTTTGACAAATCATAGACAACTATTTGGATTTAAATACTTAAACCTTAAGTTAAGTGCCGCTTGTAAATTACAGGACAAAAACAAATATATACACTGTCAGAAATATAAAATTTATGTGTACTCGCTACGAAACAGGAGAAAAGCTCGGCGACCCTTGCTTTTAGTCCTGTTTCTAAAGCTCGTATATACAAATAGATTTTATATTTTCCGACAATGTACATATATTGTATATTTATCAATATTATATGGTTATCTTTATTTTGTATTTTACATATCTATCATACATATTACTACAGATCTAGTTGAACCATTGAGAAAACCCCTAGATATAACATATGGTCCAACAACCATCACCCACCTTTTCCACACACACACTTATCCATTCCACACTTTTGAAAGTCCATTAGCGTCCAAATTATGAAGGCTACGATAACTGAGTGGAAATTTGAATTCGCTGATAGTTATCTTTGTTTTACAGAATCGTATATTGTTTTGATTTTAGGAATTCGAATCCTGAAGTAGTTAATTTTTTACACAATTTAACCAGGAGAGAAATACAACAGGGTCGTCAACACGTTTTAAACATTCTATTACACATGGCAGTATGATTGATGTCTGGAAATTTTATGAGAACAGGTACACTAAAGAGAATTGGTTTTATAAACACATCATTGCAATGCTGCTGGCTTGATAGTGGTACAGATGTAATTAGTCGGTTGAGATCTGTGTGATAAGTATATCTTAAATTTCGGCTGAAAGGATGGTTGGCTTACAGTCATAGTCAAAAGTCAATACGGTGGGCAATACTACGTTTTCAAATGGCTGCTCTAAGATTATAATGTTGAAGGTACACAGTGATGCATTTTACATTGCAGATCACGAGGCAACAGTAGTTTATCAATGCACAAATCTTAAAATCAATTAAGAAAACAAATTATAATAGCAAACACACACTGACGCAATCAAAAGTGGCGAGGCTGGGTTCGTCGACAGGAGAAGCGTCTCATACTTTGCATGCATCACCCGCCATGCGACTTCACACTAAGTCAACATAGCACAATCAAGAATATAATGCAATCGGTATCCGTAGATCTGAGACTGCGAAAACATGTCGCTAGTAAGTTGAAACATAAACATATCTTATCGTTCAACCAATTCGTAATGGCGACCGTAAAACTGTAGTGTTCTTCTTTATAAATATTTTGGAGCAGCACACACCTAAGGAAGTCTGTATAGGAGGACAATAAGTCTTTCTGTGTGTCTATTCAAAAAATTAGTTCTAGGATCCCTTGGAAGTGGCATAGATCACGAGGCGGGGTGTTGAAATGGATCGTACCTCAAATTAGGAAATCTCATAAAAAAACGTAGATTTTGACCATTTTTCTTTCTATTTCTTGAATTCCTAGACCCAGGGTGCCGATAGGTTAATATACTGCAACTTAGATAAAAAGTTGATAGCAGTAAACGAAATGACGGCAAAAGAGTAAAACGTGGAAGAAAAATTGTGCATGGTTTGACAGCCTACTTTTGGCTAATCCAGCCAAAACTCAGAATATTAGATTCTCTGGATATTTGGGCTTGTATTCAGTGATAATTATGTCAAAAGTGTATTATTATTATCAACTCATTTGTTTTTGTTTGTTCTTTGCGGTTTTTGTTTTGTTGTTGTTATTTTTTAGGTTGTGACTTATGAGTCTTTAGACTTAATCTGTTGGAAGTGTTCTGATTGACATCTTAGTCTGTGAGAATCACCACTTATTTTAACATTTGTTACTTCTACTGTGTTGTTACATCTCAGTCCCAGATTAGAGTGAGTGTTGTACACCAAAAAAAAACAGGTTTTTAAGTCGACAGTAGTTTACCAATGTTCAAATCTCGTAAGTCGATTAACAACAAATCATGATAACAAGTTAACCCAGCTACATTCTTTATGGCCATGTCCAAAACCAGGATCCTTCTGGAAGTGGCTGTCGTTGGTTTGATGTCTGTTCCAAGCCAGGATCCTTATTGAAGTGGTTGTCGTTGGTTTGATGTCTGTCCCAAGCCAGGATCCTTATTGAAGTGGTTGTCGTTGGTTTGATGTCTATCCCAAGCCAGGATCCTTATTGAAGTGGTTGTCGTTGGTTTGATGTCTGTCCCAAGCCAGGATCCTTATTGAAGTGATTGTCGTTGGTTTGATGTATGTCCCAAGCCAGGATCCTTATTGAAGTGGTTGGCGTTGGTTTGATGTCTGTCCCAAGCCAGAATCCTTATTGAAGTGGTTTTCGTTGGTTTGATGTCTGTCCCAAGCCAGGATCCTTATTGAAGTGGTTGTCGTTGGTTTGATGTCTGTCCCAAGCCACGATCCTTATTGAATTGGTTGGCGTTTGGTTGATGTCTGTCCCAAGCCAGAATCCTTATTGAAGTGGTGTCGTTGGTTTGATGTCTGCAATCATTGATTTTAAATGTTTGTGTAGTATAAATAGCCCAAGGGTTTCCTTTTTAACAATTTGGGTTTTTTGTTGTCTATTGGATAGTTTTCTCATTGGCATTCAAACCAAATCTCCTTATTTTCATGTTTGAGGTCTGGAGCTGGCATGCCAGTAACTGCTAGGAGTCCTTTGTTAATATATTGTGATCATTGGCATTGTGCTTAGTTTTTTCTGTTACCTATTCTAACATTGGACTCGGACTCCTTTTAAACTGAGTTTTACTGTACGTATTGTTGTTTGTTTGTTTATTCTACATTGGCTTGAGGTAACGGGGGAGGGTTGAGATCTCACAAAACATGTTTAACTCCACCGCATTTTTGCGCCTGTCCCAAGTCAAGAACCACTGGCCTTAGTGAGTCTTGTATGTTTTTTTAAATTTTGGTTCATTTATATGTTTCGGAGTTTAGTGTGACGTCCATTTTCTATGAACCAGTATACATTTTTGTTTAGGGGCCATTTAAAGCCCGCCTCCGGGTACAGGATTTTCTCGCTGTGTTGAAGACCCATTTGTGGCCTTGAGCTGTTTTCTGCTCTTTGGTCGATTTGTTGTCTCTTTGACACATTCCCGTTTCCATTCTCAATTTTATTGATAATTATCAAACAGCTGAACTCTGATTTTTTTTATTAAAAACTTTTGAGGCAAACAAAACCGGATTAAGGACAATGACCGTACAATATGACCTTCAAACGACAAGGTTACATTAACATAACCCAGATAGATATCCCAGTAAATATAATATTTTCCCTCGTTGTATTGACAAGGATAAAAAGGCAAAATAAATTGATAACCACCGGTAATAAACTGGTATGATGTTAAATACCTATTTTGTAGATTAAGAAAGTCAAGAAATGAGACTGGTGAATGTATACTTTGGGAAGAGGTGTCAAAATATAATTTAAAAGTAAGAAACATTATTAAATATACGATCAAGTTTTTTAGGAACTTAAGATGGCTTTTTTGTTTTATGGATGCCTTTTTTTTTTTGCCTTTTTTTTTTTTATTGGGGTAAGTCCAATATTTAAGCTTTCTTTTCTTCTTTTTATCCAAATATGGTTAAGAGGGGCTAGAGAACTTTTGAGAGCAATAGACCAAGGTTATCGCGTTTTGTTTTCGTCCTGTTGGTATTTGGATATTATACCGTCTGGTATTAAAGCTTTCTTTTCTTCTTCTTTTTTAGGCTGGATATACATGTAGCTAAGGCTATTTTTTAAAATTTATTTCCTTATTTATTTGGGTTATTATACGCCCGCCGAAGACGGGACGCATTTTGGTATATCAATGTTCGTAAGATAACTCAAATTCGCTTTGATCAATTCTCCTATAACTTTAACATTATAATTAACGATTGAAAGCTCTCCTTTCCTGTTTGTTTGTTTTTGTTTTTGTTTTTTTTTTATTTTTGGCTTTGTCGTTTCAGAGCTACATGACTTCGACCCTTAGATTTAAGGCAATTTTTCACAAATTTACATTCCTGGATTGATTTCCTTCCAACTCTACATTTTTTGTAAAAAACACGAATTCGGACTGTCACGTGAAAATAGTGTTGTTGAAAAGGGCAAGGCATAATGACCTGCAAGATTCTCATTGTTAAATTAATTTCTCTTCGGCGAAGATTGAGGCCAAAATATTTGAAAATTCAAAAACAATGAAAAATCGTTGAAGAGCTGGTAAAATTGTTAAAAGACCACAGATGAAGCCTAAATTGGACAAAGAATCAGATCTTTGCACGAGACATTTATTTAGTTTATAACCAACACATTGCTAGAATTTTTTTTCATGTTCATCTTAAAACATCTTTTCTAATTTTCAGTAGCTGTCATTTATCATTTATGTAACATAATTGTTACGTAAACTCATTAACGTATGACAATGATGTGACAAACAAAGGATGCATTTGGAGAAACATTTTAAAACATTACATCTTTTTTAGCAAGTAGTTCAGAATTCCTTTATTCAACTTTGTGATTGTCGAATTCGAATTTGGTGTCCCTAATATGTATTCTACTCACTTTTATATTTCAAGGTTCCTAAAGACGCTATAATCCAAATATGGTTAGGAGGGGCTAGAGAACTTTTGAGAGCATTAGACCAAGGTTATCGGGTTTTGTTTTCGTCTTGTTGGTATTTGAATAAAATACCGTCTGGTGTTCACTGGATGAATTACTACAAGTGTGAACCTACATTTAATGATCCTCGTAAGATTTTAATTTATTTAAAACATATTACATAGGGACTGAGTAGTTTACATAAGAAGATGAACAAAGCTCGGTTTATTTTGCAATACAAATGTTACTCTGTTGAAAACGAATTCACGCATGAGTCTTCTGTACCAAATTTTTCTTACAGGATATAATTTCAGTAATAATGTCCTTTTAGTAGCATTAAGGTCACCACGAGGTATCCTTACCACTGGGATAATTGGAATGAAACATCACACTCTAATGCCGACTATCAATACTACAGAATCAATCTGTAACAAAAATCCAACAAACATATTTTTTTTCGGTTTAACATGTATGTAATTCCATTTGTATTTTCTTCTGTTTATGTTTTATGTTGTTTGTTTTCATGTGTGTTTACTGTTTGGTCTTACATGATCTTGCCTTATATTACAGTTATTTTATTTTTATTTTCTATATGTATGTAAAAGCTAAGATAAAAATTCAGCTACTTCATTTATATGATCTTAAGTTTAAAACAACTATATGCACAGGATTTTTTTGTTTATACACAGTTTTGATTTAGAAGAAAAAACCAACATGGTTAGAAAATACAAATAATAACACCATTACAAACACGATTTCATTTTAATATTCTTGTCATGGTTAAAAAAAATACATAAAATAACACCATTACAAACACATCCCAATTATATTCTTGTACGTGTCTATAAATTAAACAAATCTATTTTATTTCTAGAAATTTACCTGTGGTAATATAAACGTCATATAAAATACGTCACTTTTTGTGACGTTTGTCCATTCATGTGACGCGCAGGTTATATTTTGTTTGTGGTGTCCTGGTGTGCTGTCGTAAATTCATGGGAGGTGTCCGTTCTGCGGTTTACATGTTGTAATGTACTATTATATTATCTATTTATGTATTTATCTGTGCTGAGTGTTCTTGCGTTTATTTGTAATGTATTCCTGTCACGAAGTGTTGTCATTTTAGCTGTATTTTTAATATTGCCATATAAGCGGGAGGTTTGGCTAGCCATAAAACTCACAATTTTTTCTCAATTCTCAAAATGTCCTGTACCAAGTCAGGAATATGGCAGTTGTTACCACACAGTCTGTTTCTATGTATGTTGGCGTTTGATTTTGTTGTAGTTCAGTGTTTCTGTTGTTCCGTTGTTTTCCTCTTATAGTTGATGTGTTTCCCTCGGTTTTAGTTTGTTACCCGGATTTGTTTTTGCTTAATCGAATTATGACTATTGAACAGAGGTATACTACTGTTGCCTTTATTTATAACAGTTCTGTGGTATTTTTTATCGTGTTGCTATTGCTGTAGGCCACGTGTCTTTCAAATATGAAATTAAAATTTCACCCATTAACAAACTTTTTTCTATTCAGTTTTGCGTTCGCTCTTATTCGTGAAAACTTCGTCCTAAAACTAAGATTTCCTAAAACCTTCCATTGCATCGAGATATTTTTGTTCGATTTTCATATATTTAGACCTGAACTGTCTTCTTAACAAAAAAAAATCAAATTATTTTCTGTAATTACTGCTATATAAACGATAGAATAATTGTTGAAATGCGCATCTTGTGCAGTATATTTTGTACTGTTTATGTTATTATTTCATTATATGATGTCCTTTTCTAACGTTACATGATGTGATGTTTTCCATATGTTATGTAAGTTTTGTCTTTACATGATGTCAGAATGACATTATGTGATGTGTATGACATTAAATGATGTGCAATCTTTTTTCAGATGTAGTTATATAATATACACCCTGGTTAATACTATATGCAACATCTTGTGTTTGTACCATTATATTATGATGTTCGTTTTACTTAAAAATTATAGATTAACAGATCTTTATATATGAACGGCTTTCGTCTTTATTACGGTCAATTTGGCAGTTGTTTTTCACTGGATCCGTTGATTGATAGCGTTTAATTTTGCCAGTTTTTAAAAGCAGAGGGCACAGTTGATTCCCATAGAAATACCGATGATCTGTTGAAAAAACACGTCTTCGAAGTTTAAACCTCCTGATTGCACCTGTGCTAGTTCCCCATTCATATATAATCCGACTGGACACGTTATTACTGGTGATCTAGACATTGTCAATAACACTTCTCTGTGAAATGTGTTATCCAAAAGCGCGAATATCGTGAGCCTAAATCCATCAATTGGAAACACAACTTCAAAATACTGATGGATTCAGTCGAGGATTATGCCAGACAATGGGTTAAACACGAGAAAGAAAACATAGATACTCTTTCCGGATGGATTAAGGCTGTGAGATCGTTGATACAATAGATAATCAAAGGTCTGTTCTATGTTCCTTTGGAATTTCAACCAAAGATGAAGAACTGGATCTTCCTTCACTGTATTGGATACATAAACTACATAAGTGTCCTCACAAACAACGTTATATTGGTGGGTCTTCCAAGTGATCCACGAAACCTCTCTCTAAATTATTAACATCAATTTTATCAGCAATCAAAGCCGGGCTTCAAAGTTATTGTGAAACTACCTATTCTAGAGGTGACGTGAATCCGATGTGGATACTAAAAAAATCCAAAGATCTTTTAGAGTACATACAATCTAAGACTCTTTCATCTTGCAATAGTATTAAAACATTTGAATTGTTTGAACAGATACAGTTAAGTCTGCCTCATATCTTGACTTACATCTAGAAATTGACAATGATGGTCGGTCGAAAACAAAACTTTACGACGAAAGAGATGATTTCAGCTTCCCAATTGTGAATTTTCCATTTCTATGTAGCAACATTCCAGCAGCGCCTGCATACGGAGTATATATATCCTAGTTGATACGATATTTCAGGGCTTGAATATCATGATTTCCCTTGATAGAGGGTTGCTGCTCTCAAGGAAGCTATTAAACCAAGAGTTCCAAGTGAAATCGTCTCTTCGTAAATTTTACGAACGCCATCACGAGTTGGTTGACCGTTATGGGATATCCGTTTCACAGATGAATCCGTCCCATTTACCCCGAATGTGACCTACCGAATAAGACTTGTCACCGGGTTTGTACTAACTTGAGCAACACGACGGGTGCCACACGAGGAGCAGGATTTGCTTACCCTTCCAGGGCACCTGAGATCAACCTTAGATTTTGGTGGGGTTCGTGTGGCCCAGTCTTTGGTTTTCTATGTTTTGTTTTTTGTACTATTGTTTGTCTGTTTGTCTGTTCGTCTTTTTCTTTTTTAGCCATTGCGTTGTCAATTTATTTCCGACCTATGAGTTTGAATTTCCTTTGGTATCCTTCGCCTCTCTTTTTCAAACAACGTTACAAACATGTTGTCAATAAAAAAAAGCAGAAGCCAAGGCCAGTATCCTAGAGTACGACGACAGCCAAGCATTAGGCAATCTTCCTTGTGAGACTGAAGACCCGCTCCAACGTGACCCGACTGCCGTACAGGAAGTGACAGCCCCACAAGAGTAAAAGCAAACTCCTGGTATAATTAAACTAAGCCATGAAGCACCAGAGTTCCTGCCATCTGTGGCATTGAACTTGCCATCACAAACACCTGGTATCTTGCCTGCAGATGTTAAGTCACCGGAAGTTACTTTGTTCCCAGATTTGGGAACGGTAACTAGCATACGAAAACAGGCCGTTTCAGAGGAGATTCCTGTTGCACACCAACCAAAAACTTGTGGTTCAACCTGCCATACCAACGGATAACAACCAATATATAAACCCAACATCGGAGATAACCAGATTTTTCCTACGTAAACCTGCTGTTCTTCCGGTTAACACACTTTAACGACTGGGCTGAATCTTTCCACACTTGGAAAGCTAGCTTCATGAACGTTATAGACGAATTACATGTTTCAGACTCGGAACAGATAGACCTACTGATTAAGTGGCTTGGACCAGAGTCTGCCAAACATGCCAATAGAATGAGGGCATCGAATGCCAACAACCCAACAAGAGGCATACAAAGATTATGGCAGAGACTTGACCAGCGGTATGGTGCTCCTGAAATGTTAGAGGCATCTCTCATGAGTAAAATTGACAACTTCCCAAAATTGACCAACAAGGACAACTCACTTCTTTACGAATTGTCAGATATTATCTCAGAAGTTGAATATCACAAAGAAAATACCAAGCTGGGATGTTTGCTTGCATATTTCGACTCTTCGTCTGGAATAAATTGTTGCAATTGTTGTAAAATTGCCATATGGAATCCAAGAAAAGTGGATAACAAGGATAACAAGGGCTTCAAGATACAAATCTAAGTACGAAGTTGTTTTTTCGCTCTACACAGAATTCTCTGCGTTCATCAGGGAAATGAGCCGAATTAAGAACGATACTGGATTCAGCTTCGAATCATATGTTACACCAATTACAAAATGTCCTGCGTCAAGGTTCACACCCCAGTTGTATTCTAAAATCAGCAACTTGGAGACAGCAGTCAACAACAAGATCTTTGTATCCTACACAAGACAAAGCATCTGTTGAACGAATACCGAGCGTTCCGAGCCAAATCAACTGAGGAACGCAAGGAACTGTTAAGACAAAACAATGTTTGCCACATTGCTGTGAGTCAACCACACACAGAAGTCGGGATTGCAATGCGTGTATCAATTGTAACGAGTGTGGAAGTAAAAAGCACACCACCGCACTACATATTACAAGGATGCAACCACACGCAATTTCTCAATCTAGTTCCCCCGGAACAATCTACGGCGGGGAACAGACAGAGTCAGCTAAAACAAATTTAACCTCTGTGGGTTCGACCTGCATAGAGATCTACAAGGATCCTATGAGTAAAAAATCTTGTGCCAAGATATTACCTGTGGATGTGTACGACAAGGACAGGACGGAAAAAACTATCCGGATATACGCCATCATTGACGACCAAAGCAACCGGTCTCTTGCCTCGCCTGAATTCTTCAGTCTGTTTGACGTACGAGATGAACCGGAAAACTACACTCTATCAACAAGCTCCGGCAGAATAGCTACTTCCGGGAAAAGAGGGAAGAGATTTCATCATGAAATCTGTACATGGTGACGTACAATTCGATCTACCTACATTAATTGAATGTGATAATATTCCCAATAATCGGGACGAAATTCCGACACCTTGTAAAATTGTACTTTATTTTGTATTTTCAGTTATTTACCACTTTTGGATTGGTACTAGAATAAAAGTCAGCACCTGATTCTTAATCTCTTCTTAGACCCAATCACCTGGTTTTAACTGACTGGTCGAGCCAGCACATTTTTGTTTACCTTCATTTATATCTTCTTAATGCATTTGTGAGAATGAACATCGGTATACTACTGTTTTAGTCTAATTTAACGTTATTATTTTGGCATCATGTCTTGTTTGTTTGTAGTGTTTGTGGTGATTCTGTTGTGAAGACTCAAAACATGTGAATTTTCCTCATAATGTCACTTAGAAAGTAGACATTATCGTACGTAGATCAGAAGAAACAGACATTCCATTTTCCCATACTTCGTGTTCATGGCAACCGAGAGACAATTTTTCGTCTGATTTGACATTTCTGTATTGCCCATGGTTAAACCGTTAATGGCCAAAATGTATCTCTCTTTTTGAAAATAAAACTATTCAGTATGGAGAAATTTCCTATTTTTTAGCACTTCGTATTTTATTTAGAAAATGAAGTATATTTTAATGAAAAGCAACCGAACAACACAAAAACTAAACGAGATAAACATATACACATATACAATCTGTTTTGTGAACTTAAGAGTATTTGCAAACTTTTTAGGAGAAGACAAAATCCTTGGAGGGGAAGTATGTTTATGGAGTGAATATATTACCAGCGAGACTGCAATGTCTGTACTATGGTAAGAAGCTACAGTCTTCAAAACAAATAAAAAAAAAATAGATGAAAAAGGAAAACAATCAGATATTTAAACAACGAATACATGGACAACAAATTACAGAATGTTCGATCAAATTTGAATGACAAGCTTATAATGCAGTGGATATAAGTCTTTGCAAATCAAACTAACTGTTGCAAAAAAATATAACAAAAATACCGAACTCAAAGGCAAATTCAAAAAGGGGAAGTTCCTAAAAACTGACAATTCAAAGGCTATCAATCAACGGAACAAGTCAAAAACAACTGCCATCTTCCTGATTTGGTACAGACATTAACAAGTTAACCCCGTTACATTCTATATTTATAGCTGACTTTACGGTATGGGTTTACTGAATGTTGTTGCTTAAATCCGCTACAGTTTGACTCTGTTGGATGATTGTCTCATTGGCAGTCATACCACATCTCCTTATTTTTAGTTGTGGCATGTATTCACCAATCGAAAGTCACTATTAAATGAGACACATCACAGTTTCTCAATATATTATAAATACAAGTGCATTATGCAATAGATTTTGTTATAGGTCGAGCTTTTAATTATCCAAAATATAGACGCACATATAAAACAGTATTCTGTAACAACCAATCAGATGAACGATTGTGATATTAAAGCTAACATTGTAATTGTGATAGCACTAACTATGTCTCTCTTATCAGAACATGTTGCTTTACTATTATAATTGCAATTTAGAGATAATCTTAATAAAAACACATCAGGAAAATATTTGTAAGATATTTGCAACAACATTTGCAGATATTGAGACGACATATTGTCTTAAACAAGCCAGATATTTTCTGAATATACAAATGAAATTAAATATTGAATATGTTTATCCCGGTTCGCGATGCAAAATTAATATAAACAGGAGATCAAGCAGATTACACAACATGATGCATACATGTATAATTTGAGGACCACGTGTATTTTCGATCCTTGATCATAGAAATTAACATTTACTAATTAAAAAATTAAAGTAGTACACATGATGTATGAAAACAAAAACATTCTTACCTCATCAACTAAGACTTCTTTTATAATTAAGTCGTGTAAACTTAACAAAAAAATTAGCTATTGTCGGCAAAAATCAACTGATGAAGAGTCATGCTACCAAAGATCATCATCATTTTCGCGGTTCAGTGAAGCTTTAATAAAATCATATACAATATAGGTGAAAAACGCACCGTATTCCGGTAAACATTTTATTATGTAAAACTGTTCTAATGTATTAATATAACTAACTTTATAGATATACTTTATTGAATACATTCCCTAGATATTCAATAACTAATTTACAGGGATACTTAATTGAAGCTGTAGAATAAGTAAATTGTGAACAGCAAAGGTGCAATAAAATTGATTAATTTGGGGAAAAATATACAGACGAAATCAAACCATCTCAATTTTCACTCAATTAGTCCAAAGTTTGATTTTTTTTTTTTTCATTTTTAATACCAAAAGTTAGGGTAAAAAGGACGATTTTCATTTTCTGTTATTAGTTAATTCATCTTCCTTGATGATACTGTTCCCTTGACTCCATATAGAGTGTACCTTTTTTACTTGATCCGATCTGCGCGTGTTTTGAGTAACATCTCAGATTTCAAGGATGCAATATTTTATTACTAAAACCATTTGACAAAGGGATATATATCATATATGATAAAAGTTTTACTAATTGTTTCAAATAGCTGTATTTGGCTGAACCTTTCGGAATTTTGGGTCCTTTACGCTCTTCAACATCGTTCTTTATTTGGCCTTTTTAACTGTTTTGTGTGACTGGTGAGTCTTTTGTAGACGCAACGCACGTTTGGCCTACAACATTGTATCCTAGTATCTATGCTGAATTTATCTATAAGGATTTATTGTGTAAATCTATAAAAAGTGATATTTCACACCGTAGTGTGTGGTTTTTGGTTTTGTTTTCAATTTTGTTTTTCATATTTTGTTTACCAAGAGTAGATTATAGTACAGCACGATATACTTAATCGACACCGGTTTATTGTTGAAATTTCTATTTTGGGTATTTCTATTTCATAATAAATAGCGTGGTGTATATTGGATTAGGCAAAATTTAAGAGCTTTCGACACAAACTTTTTTTTTCAATAGCAAGAAAGGTAACGAAAATATTATTAAATGAAATAAATTCTTGCCCTCTTTTTTACTTTTTGTGATTCAGGTGTTGCAGATTTATTCGATATAAAGTTTATACTTATTGACCTAGTTATAAACACTTTGTTGTAATGAGAGGCTGTGAGAATTAATGAAGACATTTTGGAGGAAAAAATAAAAAAAAAAAAAACGGCAAACACTTTTCCAGTTATTAGTGATGCTGTATAATATTTCTGTTAGGTCGCATTCAGTGTAATAAAATTCTTAACGACAAACAAGTTTTTTTTTATTACTCGATAAATTGGTATGTTTGTTGACATAACAATAATTCAAAATATCCATAGTGGCTAACCATAATTATAAATGGTCGCTTCCTGTTAACTCCTCTTTTCTAGTCAAAATTTGCAATATCCGTTCCATTTTTTAGGCCCAGGGCATCGGCAGCAGCAGAACGATTATGGAGTAGTTCGGCTGTAACTGACACTGAGGCAGCTGGGAAACGGCTGCAAGAACACAGATGTAGGATGTTAAGGTAAACAGCCCCTGTTTTGATTAAACATAAGCCATTGACATCATTCGAACATTGCAAAAATGTCCTCTCATACTTTGGGAGGGGTGGTCAACAAGCCTTCATGTTGTTTCTGTGATATATATGTACCGAAGTTAAGATCAGTTGTTTGCACGTCAAGCAGCGTTACGCATTGCATTTTTGTTTTTCATTTGGTTCGGTACTATGCATGATTTACGTCGGCAACGCTTCACATACCATATCCTAAATATATCGAAAATATTTTTGGGTGATTTATTTCTTTTAAAGTTTAGTATTACGAAATAACCTTTCATCAAACATTGAGAATAATATATCAATGAACATTGAAGCAATAAATATACATATTATCTACTAGTACTAGCTTACTTTCTTATTGGTTACATTATTGTGTTTATATGTCATGAAAAGCGATATGACAGTTTATTTGTTTCAATAAATTTTGGTTTTTATATTGAAAGGAGAGGTCTACAAATTGGCCAAATAAACGGTCCAGATTATTGTATCCTACCAAGACAAAGGAAAGTGGCAGAAAAAGAAGACATCCATAGAAAAAATTATAACCATGAGAATATAATAAGATTAAGTTCAAATAGATATAGGAAGATGTGGTGTGAGTGCCAATGAGACAACTCTCCATCCAAATAACAATTTATAAAAGTAAACCATTATAGGTCAATGTACGGCCTTCAACACGGAGCCTTGGCTCACACCGAACAACAAGCTATAAAGGGCCCCAAAAGTACTAGTGTAAAACCATTCAAACGGTAAAACCAACGGTCTAGTATATATAAAAACGAGAAACGAGAAACACGTATAAATTACATAAACAAACGACAACTACTGTACATCAGATTCCTGACTTAGGACAGGTGCAAACATTTGCAGCGGGATTAAACGTTTTAATGGTACCAAACCTTCTCCCTTTTTCTGAAACAATAGTATTACATTACAACATAGAAAACACACGATAAAACATCAATTGGAAGGCTTAACTCAATCAAAACGTAAATTAACACACTATGAACGAATAAATTCGATCTGTGATACCTGAAAGTAAATACATAGTTAATAAAATATTAGGGACAAACATTCAAGGCCAAAAGCAAACAAACAAGTCCAAATAAAGCCATGGCAAAACACTACCGCGAAATATTAAACCCTTAGAAAATAATCACTTTTGAAAAACCGGTTTTCATAATATATACAGGTAAATGAAAAATAACTTTGTCGTTTTAGGTATACTTTTTCTGTCTATATAAAATCTTCCAATAATTAGGAATACCAAGAAAGGTCTGTCATATAAATACCTAATTTAACACTAGATACATAAGGGTAAATATCAACAATAAAACTTCCTGTACAGATTAAAGAAGAATAATCTTGATGTTAATACAAATGTAGTACGAAGAAGTGAAAATTAGTAGATATTCCAAATAATCAAAGCTGGTATACAGACAAGATCCATATTAATATAAAATAACAAAAAGTATTAAAAATAGTATCAACAGGTCGAATTAACAAGAAAGTACGATTTGAGAGTACTCGCAGTTACTGAAAGAATTCATTTTCCTGGAAATATACTAATGTAAGTAGAAAAGTACTATCCACCAAAGTTCAAATAAAGTGTATGTAAGCAATTATAGGTAACCGTACGGCCTTCAACAATGAGAAAAAAACCCATACCGTATAGTCGGCTATAAAAGGCCCCAACTTGAAAAAATATGCAACAACTCAATTGAGAAAATTAACGGCCTAATTTACTACAAAACAATTAACGAAAACAAATATGACAGACACGAACCAACGACAACCACTGAACTTCAGGCTCCTGACTTGGGACAGGCATATAAAGATTGTGTTGGGGTTAAACATGTTTGTGAGTGCTCAACCCTCCCCTAACCTGGGACAATGGTGTAACAGTACAACATAAGAACAAACTACACAAATTACTTAAAACCTTTACTCAATTCTTCCATAGATATAAAGATTTGGTTTTGAAATTTGGTTGTACCTGTAGAAAACTGATTTCAAACGGGATAGCACACCCTAATTTTTACGGAGATGTTGTTTACCGAGCCCGGAAATTTAGAAACGATCCGGGTAAACTTATCGATCCTTTCAATTAACTTATTCTAAAAGGTTACCAATTCAACACTGTAATTAGATCTTTGAATATTGTTTTTTTTTTGGTATTAATATTGATTTTGTTATCAGTTAATTAAATTCAAACTAGATATTATTTAATATGCATATATATATGCACACACATGGCTCTACAATCTGTCGATACCTGTATCTTGGCATTGCACAAGATCATGTTTTTCTCGGACTATTAATACGTCTTTACACTAGATCCATTGGATGTTGGATGTGTACTGATTGATATTATAGTCTTAGATGCATGATTTTTTATTAGTTGTTATTGGCTTTGAACTAGCTGTCAGTAACTGCGAGTACTCTCAGATATGTACTTAGTGTCTTTTTGTTGTGTAAGTACCCTGCCACGTCCACTCTGTGTTTTTGTTATATGTATTTCTATTTGTATTCATCTAATGAGTTAAGCATTTTCAACTGATTTTAGGGGAGGGTTGGCGCCTTCAAACTAGTTTAACCCCGCCACATTCTATATGTGCCTGTCCCAAGTCAAGAGCCTGTAATTGAGTGGTGGTTGTTGTTTGTTATATTTGTTTTCGTTTATTGTTTTGTGTAGTGTGTTCTTGTGTTTTGTTGTTGCACCACTGTTCCATGTTAAAGGGGGTTGGCGCCATCTAACTAGTTTAACCCTCCACATTCTGTATATGCCTGTCCCAAGTCAGGAGCCTGTAATTCAGTGGTTGTCGTTTGTTGTTGTGTAGCATATTTGTTTTCGTTCATTATTTTGTACATAAATTAGGCCGTTAGTTTTCTCGTTTGAATTGTTTTACATTTGTCATTTCAGGGTCTTTTATAGCTGGCTATGCGTTATGGGCTTTGCTAATTGTTGAAGGCCGTACGGTGACCTATAGTTATTAATTTCTGTGTCATTTGGTCTCTTGTGGAGAGTTGTCTCATTGGCAATCATACCTTTTCTTTAATTTTTATATAAAAATAATGCATTGTTTTCTTACCTTTTTATGTTTTATTTTGCTTCCTTTGTTGTTTGTTTTGGTTTTTATTTTCAATGTATTCGTGTAAGAAAAGAGAGATAAGATATCAAAAGGGAAAGAAGATCTCAAAAGGGCAATAAAGGTGTATTAAATCCAATAATAACAGACAGCACCATGCAAGAATATAAAAAAAAAAAGACAATCAACAATAAAAAAAAACATAATATAGAAAATAAAAAATTAAGCAACACGAAAAAAATGAAAACAACACGTTAAATTTCATGCGCCCGAAGCACTTTTCTGGATTTACCTTCATCAGGAACGCTCAAAGTCGAATATTTGAAAGCCAAGGATGTATAAGAACCTAAACAGTTGAAGAGCTATATAACCAAAAAGACATAAAAAATAGCCAAATCCATCTAAGGTCAACTTTGCCTGAGGGAGTTGAAACCTTAGTTTCTAACAATTTCAAAATTTATTAACGGACAATTTTAGAAAGGTTTGTTATAAATCATGTCAGTACCGAAGTACTGACTACTGAGCTGATGATAACCTCTAAAAACCGCGGTGAACATAGGTGCTCAGAAGGGTTCACTTGTGCCATCGATCGTGTTGTTCATGCAAGTTATATTCCTGTGATTAGTCGCATTTGGTAATGTCAAATTTGAGGAAAAGAGGACAAGTGGAATACATTTTTTGTCATATGTGATACAGATATTACATACCTGACAACTAAATCATGATGGCGTCCATAAAGGGAATGACTTCGAAGTAAACGTTTGAAATCCATAGTACAATAGATTTCATGTTAAAAGTAACCCTCTAGCAAGGACATCATGAAAGGACACGCAACCCCTGGAATATCGTTTTCACTAAGAGTTAAATACTACATATGTAGTCGCTGCTTGAATGTTGCTATACAGAAATCAGACAACTATCCAACGAATTTCAAATGAAGTTGTTTGAAGTATTTTTAGGTCACCAAACTGTACGGTATGGGGCAATTGAACTAATCTCTTTCGTCTCAAAGTTTAAAAAAAGTTCTGAACCGACCTCATTGTAAATTTCTAGGATTAAGTAAAATAAAAAAATATGATACAGACATAACTGTATATGTGGCATCTTTTATTGCAAGTTTATTCGGATAGATGCAGTCAACATATTAGTAATCACTATAGTTGTAATTACTCAGTGAAAGAACATCATCAATATATCGAAGTTAAATAGTAATGCCAGATTCGTTTCTTTTTTCATTAGAAGCTTTTCCATGAAGTCTCCCTCATAAGAATAAAGGGACAAGTCGCCAAGCAGAGGAGCACAGTTGGTTCCAATAGGAATAGCGATTTTCTGTTGAGAAACCATATTCTTAAAACGTAACAAAAGAAAGGCGGAAGATACCAAAGAGATATTCAAACTCATAAGTCGAAGACAAACTGACAACGCCAAGGCAAAAAACGAAAAACCAACTGCCAAAAGACAAACAATCAGTCCACAATCACAACACTAAATATCAAAGACTGAGCAACACAAACACCACCAAAACGGGGTGATCGCAGGTGCTCCGGAAGGGTAAGCAGTTCCTGATCCACACGTGGCACCCGTCATGTTGCTCATGTAAGTACAAATTCTGTGATAACTCTAACACGTCTAGTTCTAAATATGTTGACTTAAAATTCAGCTTTTTCAGTGAACCTTAATCATAGTGTTTTTTACATAGTATGAGTTGTCCCTTCCTAAGACAAGATATGTGTGTATCTTCGTTGATAATTCCGTTTAATGAAACAAAGTGGGACTAATTCTCTGAATCTGTCCTTAATTTTAGAATGATGAATACTAGCGTAAAGAGTACAGTAGTAAAAGTAACTAAGATTTTTTCGTTTCTTACTATCTTGGTTTTAGGAATGCTGAAATGAGCGAGGCATGATGTCATTTGGACAGATATTCTCATAATTTGTAGATATTATATTTCTCATATTGTATGAGAATATCAAATTGGGAGCTGTAATTTGTAACGTGATTTACATAATAGTAATAAGAAGTGCGCGTTATCGTGATGTACAGATTAAATAACTATTATATCACTTAAGAAAATAAGGACGACAAATGGGACGTAACTCTACAATATCGAGTGGACATGAACGTGATAATTCCAATAGGTTTTACGGTAGATTACAACATAACATATTGCCTCTCTAACATCGACAGAAAAATTGAGATAAGAACAGATATAAATTAAAGTTAAATTTGTTTTTGTATTTTTAACGTAATTTATGTAATTTCTTTTGTGTTTTGATACTTGTAATTTTAGTTGTTAAAAAATTTAAATTCAGACTATAAAAGTAAATAAAAATAAAATATTTAATTAAAGTTTAGTTTCAGTTGAGTAAAGCTCATACTGTGAACATACATTGCATAACAAAAATGTATAACAAAAATACCGAACTACAAGGCAAACTGAAAACGGGGAGGTCCATAAAACTGACAAAATCAAACGTTATCAATCAACGGAACGAGTGGAAAACAACTGTCATATTCATGTCTTGGTACAGGCATTTCCGAGGAAAATAGTGGGTTAAACCTGGTTTTACAGCTAGCTAAACCTCCTACTTGTTTCATTATAATTCCGTTATATAGACAAAACAAGCTAATTAAATAAACAAGCTAGGGCCAATAGCTGAGATTGATAGGTGACTTCAGAACATGCTGAATGAAAATGATCTATAACACTTTTAAATGTGAAGAAAGGAACAACACTGCACCAAACGTTACCTTTATATAGTAGAATTGGTCTCAAATCAAACATATTGTCCTGAAAAAAAAAAACAGATAAGCGCAACGTGCTTTAACGACATAAACTGATTTAAAACCAACAAATGGCAATAATACCACATCTCCTTATTTCTATACAAAAAGTTGAACA
Organism: Mytilus coruscus; assembly: GCA_017311375.1. Taxonomy (NCBI): domain Eukaryota; kingdom Metazoa; phylum Mollusca; class Bivalvia; order Mytilida; family Mytilidae; genus Mytilus; species Mytilus coruscus. The sequence continues at coordinate 100,466,521 of CM029600.1, read as the reverse complement.
CACACAAGAATGTACCCTTATGTATTTAAATTAAATAGAATAATATTAACAAATTCAAAAACAACAGCAACAAAAATAGACAAAATAATCTATTAAGGTACGATAAGTAAGCAGAAGAATGAACATCATAGTGCGTAATTAAAGTAAACTTACATTACAAAAAAGGCAAAACAATAACCCACCATTAAAAACAAACGCAAGTTTCTCGTCCAATAAGTTTGTGAGAACTCTATCATATAACAAATTTTTGTGTAAAAGAATATTACTTCCATAAACTTCTTTACATCACAAGAAAAGATTTTACATAAATTATAAATTCTAATGTATGTAGACAGTAAGATAAACGGTTCTTTGGAATATGTGGGTAATACAAATGGCAAACAAAATTCTACAAAACACGACGGTAAATGTTAAAAATATAAATCTTTAACTGTTCTTAAAATGGACAGCTCAGAACAATGAGCAATTTATAGTGTATTTGTCATGAACATTATAAAGGATTTCACTAGTGTTTGTGAAACTGCTTACTATACATCATAAATTAGAAAAGATTTTAGATAAATTATAAATTCTAATGTATGTAGACAGTAAGATAAACGGTTCTTTGGAATATGTGGGTAATACAAATGGCAAACAAAATTCTACAAAAAAACGACCGTAAATGTTAAGAATATAAATCTTTAACTGATGAACCTTCCGGAGCAATTTATAGTGTATTTGTCATGAACATTATAAAGGATTTCACTAGTGTTTGTGCATCGTAATTCACAAAAAGTTTGTTTAAAGGGGTTTTTGTTTTCATTTGCTTTAGTTTGTTTAAATTCAGTGTTGTATTATAAAACCAGGTTTAATCCACCATTTTCTACATAAGAAAATGCCTGTACCAAGTCAGGAATATGACAGTTGTTTTCTATTAGTTTGATGTGTTTGAGCTTTTGATTTGCCTTTTGATAAAGGACCGTTTTGAGTTTTCCTTGGAGTTCGGTATTTTTGTTATTTTACTTTTTATTTGATGTATATTATTATACCCCGACTACGACTGAAGGGGCATACTATTTCCGGTCTTTGGGTCCGTCCATCTGTTTAACTATCCCTTTTAAGCTTATGTTTATGCTTAAGATAGTTCATCATGAAGTTGTGATACCTTAGTACCTAAGGGTATCACTAGTCATGTAATCAGACCTTTTGTGTTGACAGGAAATATCATTGAAATGTTCATTTTTCTGAAAATTTACTTGATATTTTTGAAAAACTAAGGTTTTCTTCTCCCAGGCATACGATTGCCTTAGCCGTATTTGGCACAACTATTGGAATTTTATTTCACATCTTATTTGATTGATTTGGCCTTCCAACTATTTGATTCGAGCGCCACTGATGAGTCTTGTGTAGATGAAAAGCGCGTCTTGAGTACCAAATTATAAGCTTGGTATCTTTGATGAGAGTTTTTTCAACCTCGACACATTATTTTGTCTGGGGTCGGACCTACACTACAGCTGTCAACCAGATACATTCAAAAACTATCGCCTCTTCCCCCATAACAATAACAGAATATCGCCTTTTAGAAATTATATATACAGTGGTTTACCGATTTTTCAAAACTAAAATATAATAATCCATTTAGAAAATACAAAAACAAGTAAAGTCTTAATTTCACCAACAGGAATAATAGAACCTTGTAAAGATAAAATTTGACCATGAGTGTAGGTTGAAAACTGAACAGCGCCTGCATATGGAGTATATATCTCATAGTTTATAATATATTCCAGGGATTGAATTTCCTATCATAATTTTCTTGGTAGAGGGTTGCTGTTTATAAGACAGATATTGACCTAAGGGTTTTAATGGTAAAATCAGAGTCACTCCTTCAAAAAAGCTACGGACATCATCATGATTTTGGTTGACCGTTATGGGATATAGATGTCATAGTTGACCACGGATATGTTCCACCTGTCTTAGCCAAAATCCCGTTCCGTTTTCTTTTCATTGAAAGTGACATCAACTACTGAAACTAGTCACAGAACGTTTATTTACTAAGACCAACACGACGGGGTCCACTGATGGAATAGGAACTACTACGACTCATTGGCACATGAGTTCACCCATGGTTTATATGTAGGTTTATATGTAGAATTTGCATTGATTAGTTTAAAGTTTTCTTTGTAGTGTTTTGTTGAATGTTGTTTTTACGTCGTATTATAATTTTTATTGCCATGAAATTGATCACTTTTTTTCATCTTTTTGGTTTTTGACCTGAGTCTGCATTAGATATTGTTCAATGTGTTCTTTCTAGAATTTAGAAATTGTTCAATGTATTCTTTCTTGAATTTAGATATTGTTCAATGTATTCTTTCTTGAATTTAGATATTGTTTTAATGTGTTCTTTCTTGAATTTATATATTGTTCAATGTATTCTTTCTTGAATTTAGATATTGTTCAATGCATTCTTTCTTGAATTTAGATATTGTTCAATGTATTCTTTCTTGAACTTAGATATTGTTCAATGTGTTCTTTCTTGAATTTAGATATTGTTCAATGTATTCTTTCTTGAACTTAGATATTGTTCAATGTGTTCTTTCTTGAATTTAGATATTGTTCAATGTATTCTTTCTTGAATTTAGATATTGTTCAATGTATTCTTTCTTGAATTTAGATATTGTTCAATGTGTTCTTTCTTGAGTTTAGATATTGTATTAATGTGTTCTTTCGTGAATTTATATATTGTTCAATGTATTCTTTCTTGAATTTAGTAATTGTTCAATGTATTCTTTCTTGAATTTAGATATTGTTCAATGTTTTCTTTCTTGAATTTAGTAATTGTTCAATGTGTTCTTTCTTGAATTTAGATATTGTTCAATTTGTTCTTTCTTGAGTTTAGATATTGTTTTAATGTGTTCTTTCTTGAATTTATATATTGTTCAATGTATTCTTTCTTGAATTTAGTAATTGTTCAATGTATTCTTTCTTGAATTTAGATATTGTTCAATGTTTTCTTTCAGGAATTTAGATATTGTTCATTGTGTTCTTTCTTGAATTTAGATATTGTTCAATTTGTTCTTTCTTGAGTTTAGATATTGTTTTAATGTGTTCTTTCTTGAATTTATATATTGTTCAATGTATTTTTCTTGAATTTAGATATTGTTCAATGCGTTCTTTATTGAATAGATATTGTTCAATGTGTTCTTTCTTGAATTTAGATATTGTTCAATGTGTTTTACTGGAATTTAGATATTGTTCAATGTATTCTTTATTGAATTTAGATATTGTTCAATGTGTTTTTATTGGAATTTATATATTGTTCAATGTGTTTTACTGGAATTTAGATATTGTTCAATGTATTCTTTATTGAATTTAGATATTGTTCAATGTGTTCTTTCTTGAATTTAGATATTGTTCAATGTATTCTTTCTTGAATTTAGATATTGTTCAATTTGTTCTTTCTTGAGATATTGATGTGTTCTTTCTTGAATTTATATATTGTATTCTTTCATTTGTATTCTTTCTTGAATTTAGATATTGTTTAGAATGTTCAATGTGTTCTTTCTTGAATTTAGATATATTGTTCAATGTATTCTTTCTATTCTTTCTTGAATTTAGATATTGTTCAATGTATTTTTCCTTGAATTTAGATATTGTTCAATGTATTCTTTCTTGAATTTAGATATTGTTCAATGTGTTCTTTCTTGAGTTAAGATATTGTTTTAATGTGTTCTTTCTTGAATTTATATATTGTTCAATGTATTCTTTCTTGAATTTAGATATTGTTCAATGTATTCTTTCTTGAATTTAGATATTGTTCAATGTATTCTTTCTAGAATTTAGGTATTGTTCAATGCGTTCTTTATTGAATTGATATTGTTCAATGTGTTCTTTCTTGAATTTAGATATTGTTCAATGTATTCTTTCTTGAATTTAGATATTGTTCAATGTGTTCAATGTATTCTTTCTTGAATTTTACTGGAATTTAGATATTGTTCAATGTATTCTTTCTTGAATTTAGATATTGTTCAATGTGTTATTTTTTTGAATTTAGATATTGTGGATACTTTAAGGTACTGCTTCGTATGGCTCAATCTTGTTTTTGTGTAGTGTTTTGTGAAATGATGTTTTGTCTTTTCGTCGATTTGTTCTTATTTCCACAAGATACCCATTTAAATGAAAATGTCTTTCAATTGACTAATTAATGTTATAATTCGATTTTGAAGCCGGCAAATTTTAAATGAACACCTAAGAACTATCATACTATCTGCATAGGGAAGCGTACTTGTGTGGTTTGAGCATCACTACAAAATATCATACATAAAACACAGCAAGCTATAAAGAGGCACCGACATGACAAATGTAAAACAAATCAAACGAGGAAACTAACGGCCTGATTTTTGTACAAAACAATAAAAGAAAAACAAATATGATATACAGCAACGAACGACAACCACTGAAATACAGGTCTCCTGGCTTGAAACAGGCTCATACAGAATGTGGCGGGTTAAATATGTTTATGGACGCCCAACCACCTCCTGAACTGGAACAGTAGTATAACACCACAACATAAGAACAAACTATAAAAATAGTTGAAAAAAAGTTTCATCAGATTGAGAGAAAAAAAAACACACATAAAAACAACTTACAAAAGGTACATTTCTGACAGTACTTGTAGTTACTGAAAGCTAGTTCAAAGCCAATATTAACTAATTAAAAATCATGTATCTAAAATAAAGATATCAATCAGTACATATCCAATGGATTAAGTGTAAACATGTCATACACAATCAGATACAAACATGATCTTGTGAAATACCAACATACAATTATCGACAAAATGTGGGACCGTAAATGTTCATTGCTGTATAGCAATTTTGTCTGCAACTAGACATGGTTATCCCAAGCAGGTTATATCTATACGCGATAAATATTAACAGTATTGGTATAGAACCAAAATTCGGGCCCAGTCAGAAAGAACATTTAAGAAATTAGTATATATTTTAAACGAAATAGTTCCTACGAATAGCTGTAACTTTGTCAATAAGTAAAATATTTGGATAATTTTGATATCAAATGAAATCTTAATGATTTGGGATCACTATAGAACCCTTGTTGAAAGTTTCTTTTGAATGATCAAAAAAAGTATATGAAATTATAATAGGAAGGCACATATGGCATGTTGTTCAGATCAGAAGTACCTGGTTTTGTACGACCAAACTTCCTGGAACCAGTGCGCTCTTATATGCAATTAAAGGTATATTGACTTTTTCAGCACAAGTCAGGATAAGGTATAGTTTTGACATGAAATGAATGCCACTTTGTTTTTAACTTTTATTAAGACAAAGTATCCATTAATGCTTGAAACTGCAGAATTTAACATAGAAAGAAATGGGGCTATGAATTAGTGGTCTTATTCCTATTACCATATAATCTATTGTCTTTTCAAGCCATTTTTAGTAATTTGACAGCAGTCTAAATCAGCTTTTTTGTATTTATTTGTATACCTTGAAAAAAATCACTTGAAGGAACAGAATATGAAATAGTTAACTCAAACGAAATTGAAGAAATTGAAAGTCAAATACCACTGGTATCAAATATATGAAATAATGAAACAAATATATAATGAGTTTCCTATGCCTGACATTGAATATGCAATATTCCATTCTCTTTTCTATTTCCATGAAAAGGCGATATATTAAACTTGCTTTTATTGCGCAAAATCTCTGTTGTGTGTCATTTCATGAGCATTCAATGATTGAATACTAGTATTGCGAAGAGGTGGACATTTATGTAATTCCGATATTCAACAGATGGTATTAAACTTTTCTTTTCATCAGTATCAACTTTTGTTCTGACCTTAAACTATTTGTACACACTATAAAACAAACATAGGAACTTTAGTGTTACTTTTGGAAGTTATATTGTTGTATCGTATTATTTTGTGATTGGGGATAGATCCATCCATTTTGCGTCTTATACAATCTTATCTATTATTATTATATCATTAGCATTCATATCTAAAAGGAGTAAGTATTCTTACATTTTGCATTTTTCAAAATTGAATGTTGAGTTTGAAAGAATATGTAAAATTCTAATTTGATGTAACAAAAAGAATATTCTATTAATACTCTATATTTTGACAGAACATTGGATGTTCTATTTTTTATTTTAGAACTTTAAATATGTTTTGTTGATAGAATAGTGGGCTTTCTAATTTGACAGAAAAGTGCATATCGTTATTTAATAGAATGCGATATTCCAAATTGATTGATGGTAGAAAATGTACTTTAATAGAACAGTAGATCTTCTTCCTTTATAAAGCAATGCATCATTTAATTTGACAGATCAGTGGGTCTTTTTAATGTATATAACTTGCAATATGACGTAATCGAGTTTTATATATTTGAACAATATCTTTAAACAGTAAGTACAAATACTTAATTGGCCATAACGAGTCTGAGAAGAAAGGAAAATGTACGAAGGTAACCGTGGAGACAACGAGAAGAACAAAAACCATCTCATTGACACAGACAATTTGTTGCTAGACATTTCTACGAATTTAGATAAACACTGGTAATTGCCTAAATCCACGTTGTTTGGACTCTGTTTAATAGTTGTCTTGTTAGCAATCATATCACATCTCCTTATTATATATGTATATTAAAGCTTACATAGGCCGTTAATTCTCTTAGTTTGAACTGCTTTACATTTGTCATTTCGTGGCCTTTTATAGCTTGCTATGCGGTATGGGTTTTACTCATTGTTGAAGGCCCTACAGTGATCTATAGTTGTTATAACCTTCAACGTCATTAGGGCTCTGGTGCCAGTGGTGGAGAGTTGTCCATTGGCAATCATACCACATCTCCTTATTTTTATATCATCAGGTTCTTCTGTAATATTTTTCACATGTCAATTTTAAGGCATTTTATTGTCGACTTAAAAGAAGCTTCCTTTTTAGCTCACCTGGCCCAAAAGGGCCAAGTGAGCTTTTCTCATCACTTGGCGTCCGTCGTCCGTTAACTTTTACAAAAATCTTCTCCTCTGAAACTACTGGGCCAAATAAAACCAAACTTGGCCTAAATCATCCTTAGGGTATCTAGTTTTAAAAATATATCCGATGACCCCGCCCATCAACCAAGATGATCACCATGGCTAAAAATAGAACATGGGGGTTAAATGCAGTTTTTGGCTTATATCTCTGAAACTAAAGCATTGAGAGCAAATCTGACGGGATAAAAATGTTCATCAGGTCAAGATCTATCTACCTTGAAATTTTCAGATGCATCAGACAACCCGTTGTTGGGTTGCTGCCTCTAAATTGGTAATTTTAAGGAAATTTTGCAGTTTTTGGTTATTATCTTGAATATTATAATAGATAGAGATAAACTGTAAACAGCAAAATTGTTCAGCAAAGTAAGATCTACAAATAAGTCAACATGACCAAAATTGTCAATTGACCCCATAAGGAGTTATTGCCCTTTAAAGTCAATTTTTCACAATTTTTCGTGAATTTTTGTAATCTTTACAAAAATCTTTTCCTCTGAAACTACTGGGCCAAGTTCATTATAGATAGAGATAACTGTAAACAGCAAGAATGTTCAGTAAAGTAAGATCTAAAAACAAGTCACCATCACCAAAACAGAGAATTTTGTCATGAATTCTATTCTTGTCTTTAATGTTGTAGTTTTCTTTGTTTAATATGCACTGCAGCACATAGACCAAGGTGAGCGGCACAGGCTCTTTAGAGCCTCTAGTTACTTATGCGATAACCATCTTATATCACAGTTTATATAAACTGACTTATTCTATAGACGGATATTGTCAGGTACAGTGTATATTGACATAACATGGGCTATGCAATAACTTTGTTAAATCTTGTATCAATCTTTTTTCATTTCAGAAATTAGTTTTCGTAATCGATATTTTGATAGATGCAATGAATCATATCAGTTAATTGAGGAAACCAAACAAAGTGTATACAATCATTTTTTAATCTAATGTTCCTTTATTATATACCAGATAAGAACATTTCGTACTTTATTTCTTTTCAATGGCCTTACTGGCAGTTTTTATCTTCTTTAACACAAAGACATTTAAACGTGCCGAGTGAAAAATAAATTCACAAACACCTTGAAAAGTTCGACAACAAATGACTTTCATATTATCTATTGTATATTTTAAAATGAGAATTAAAATGATCGCTTCAATACAGGGATTTATTCTAAAGTGATAGAAGATTTTGATAAATGTCATATATAAGATATGGAATAAGTACTGATATGGCATTAGTACTTCAACGGTGTGTAGTGATGTCTTACGGAGAATGATTAAAGGTAAGTGAAAATCGGAAAGGTTTTAGGTTTTCATTAATAGCTTGAAAATTCAAAGTTTATTTTGCCAGTTATTTTGTCTTAATATGCGTTATTTAAAGCGAATGAACTGGAATAATGTGAAAAATCTTTAGGATATTAATGTCATGACAACAAATGTTTCCTACAGACCGAACATTTAGAAAAAAAAAATCGCTAAGAATTCCGTAAGTTGTGTGACAAGTTGATATTGGATAAAGTTATATGTAGAAGTGGAATTATTGTTTATTTTTCTATCAATGATTTTTTTATCTCTTATAAGAAGATTATTCTGTCATTTTCTTGTTCATCTATATTTCCTTGAATTGATTTTATGCTGTATTTTTGTTCTTGGTCATTATAGTAGGGGATCAATTATTTATTAACATTACGAAACATTAATATGGTTTGAACTTGATTTCAGATTTATTTTCCGAATTTCTTATTGATTGATGCGCTCTCGGTCTGAGGGGTAATTACAAGGCCTACATTTAGTGTTATTTTGCGAGGTGTTTTATGGTTGTGGACTGTTAATGATAAGTGATTTGTATAGTTGCTAAGCGGGAATTCGAACATTTAATTTTACACTTATTTGTACGAGCTTGATTAGAGTTTTACCCGTATACTTCAACATTATATAAATGACATTTGAATTATTTTATTGAAAGTGTTTAAGAGATTTAAATATCGGTTCATTTACTATCTAATTTAAAGTGGTTTTAAATTTTCAACTACCAAATCATATGTGTAAAATAGAATATATTTTATCATAAGTATCAAATATAATGACAAGATTGTTTTATCTATATCTATGAAATGGCGTGAAATATTTGAAAAATGGTATCATAATTGTTCATGATTTATTATCTATTTTTCTGGCAACATTGTTATAAAATCAGCAATATGCTTTAAAAATCTGGGACAAACATTTTATTTGTAAAAAGGTGATGTAAGATGTATTTCCTATATTTTCACTGCAAAAGATTTACACGTATAACAAAAATGTTATAGAATGTGACTAGCAGCAATATTCCAATAAAGTAAAGTAAACAAGATGCAGATAGACAAAATTAACGTGTCTCAACTCACTTTTAAATATATTTGTCGAGTTAAATGAAGATAACACTTAATGAAGATAACACTTAATGAATTAAGGAGTTTCCTAGATTCCCCTTCCCGCTCAAAACCCAACATTTACCAAAGATGTATAACAACTTGAATACGCGAGAAGATTTTGAACAAAAGGGGTGTAAAAAGACAAAATATGGGTAATTTATGCCAAAAATACTGACAATAATAGGGTTCTAAGTCTCGTTAATCAATCTGGGGTCGTGTTCCTGTCTTATAATTCACACAAATGTTCCAGTGTGTTACAAGTCTCTGGTTTTACTGTCGATTTTACCAAGCCAATCAGTGGATCACTTCCTAGACACACACAAAAATGTCATTTCATGAATGACACGCTCATTTACTATAACGATCGTGTACGTCTCTTAAACTTAAAATTTTGTTTCTTCTTATCATTTGAGGTTGTGAGCAGATATAAAATATGCTGTAGTTTTGCACCATACATATATTCTAGTACAATAAAAACCATAAAAACCAATCTTGAAATGAATTTATTGATCTTTAATCTTGTTAATAATTCATAAGAAAAGCTAACTCTCATGTAACATAAGTATAAGCCTTGATAATTGATATTATTATAACCCATTCAATTCAGGTGATCTTTCTTATTGGAGGTTTAAAAGGTCAGACAGGCTTATTGAAAGTTTTCTTTCTTATTTATATGTTACCTTTTCTTTTCAAAACATTCGCGTTGATCTTAATTTCTTTACGTACGATTATTTACCATATGTATATTGATATGTTTGTGCATACCGTTCTGCATATAACTTTCTATGTGCATGGATAAAGAAGATTTTGGGTACATGTACTTAAGACAACGATCTAACACCACCATAAAAAGGATCCACTGGTCTTCTGCTTTCCATATTTTAAGAAACATAAACGTGTTTTAATGTTTGTTGCCGTTCCCAAATTCATTGTTCTCATTTATATCCCCTTAATTCATAATTTCTACAACCCTGGCTTTCACATATTTGGGTTTTGGCGTTCCTGATGAAGGCCAGTAAATCTTTGATATACTTTTGCTTAGTGGTTCTTTTCTTGTGACCATTTAATCCCTCGTCATTTATCGCTCTATCTTTTATATTTTTGCATGATAGAATTTGTTTTACTGTTGTGCAGACCTTTTTCATTTTCCAGTTCAAACTTATTACGGCTAATAGCGCAACAAGCAAGAGTAATGGTACAAGTTATGCAATAAATACTTTAGCTTAAGTGTTGGCCTTAGTTACTGTTAAGGTTTCGGGTTTGATAACATTAACAGTATAAATTTATTTTGCTTCACCAGATGCGCATTTCGACAATTAATGTCTCTTCAGTGATGCTCGAGGGTAATACATTAGTTTAAATTATCCTATATCTTATTTTCAATATGGTAAAAGAGGTTGAGTGTTGGCTTTCAAGAAATGTAGAATTTTCAAATAGAAATCGAGTGCTTATGACACCATGTGCAGACATGCGAAGACTGAAATAGTTGTTTGAACAAAACGTACAGACTGAGGATTAGACCAACGAAAAGTATTCCCAACATAATTTTCACATTGCTTGATATATGATTGATTGATTGATTGTTGTGTTTTAACGCCACTTTTAAGCGCCACTTTTGGGCTATTTCGTGGCAGTCAGTTTTTATGGGTGAAGGAAGCCGGAGTGCCCGGAAAAAAACCACCGACCTTCGATAGGAAAACTAACAAATCCTAGTCAATTAAGATTGGAGTCGAGTGCACCCGCACGAGCGGGGTTCGAACTCACAACTTCATTGTTAACTGGCTAGTGATTACAGTAGTAGAACTACTTGAGCCACTTGGCCACCGAGGCCCCTGCTTGATATATGAGCTGTGTTAATAATGTTGATTTCTTCTTTTTTTTTTTTTATAAAAACGGAGACAAAATGATATGACACGATAATAACACTTGATAAACGTGCGTTCAAAGTGCTTTTCTGCATTTTCCTTCATCAGGAGTGCTCAAACCGAAACATTTGAAAGCCATGGATGTTTAAATAAATGGAAACGTTAGAGGCTGTATTTCCAAAAGAGAACTAAATAGAATAGCCAGAACTCAAATACAAGTCTAAATGTTAAAAAAATATTTAAAACAAGAAAGACAACACTAATGTAAAGTAAATTTACTCAATTTTATTATAGACAAATATTGAAAACGAGGGAGGGATACATGTAGTCTATATGTATAAACTTAATCCGACGTGTCAAGATATCTAAAGAATATTTAATATTGAAATATGTTCAAATATTTAACAAGGAATTATAAAGAATCGTTAACACTCTTTTAAAACAACATAAAACACAGATAAGAAATTGTGCGGCCATGTTGCGTGGTAATCTAGGTTCACATCGTGCGTTACTGAATACGTTAATTAAATAACAAAGGAATCCACGCTCTTTGTACTTACTTGGAACTATATTAGCTATCAGGATGACATGCAATTTATCAACAGTCTCCTTTAAACTCGTTCTGCTGAGTTTGTTTTGACTCCATTAAATCCCACTTGTTTGCTTAACAGAAAGCAGCAAAATATTTAAATAATCGTTTTGTTTGACATCACTGGTAATCTTCATACATAAGATAATAAAAACTGGGACCAACACACACCTGACTGCTCTTTTTTTGTTAACTTTTTTTTAAAAGAGGCAGTAAACGATAATTTTTTATATATATATATAAAAAAAAAATACTACCTTATATTATGATGTAGTCTACGTTTTCAGTAAAGGGTATGGAACATTACATATGAATTCTGACATCAACTTTAACTGATCGTAAGATCAAAGTTATACTTATTTCGTTAGAAAAAAATCACAACAGTAATAAATCACAATAGTGGAGCGAGACCTACTTAAATTGTAACAAGTATTCTTCAGCAATCGTGTTTTTTTTTTTTAATTGAAGAGATTTTCCACCTGTGGCAGGTAGTTAACTAATCAAATATTGACAATACAAATTACATTTAGCTATAATAATACAAAATAGTTTCGCTTGGAAAATCGTAAGGACAGGATATATTATAGAAAGTCAATATAGGTATAAACTTAATAAGCGGAAAGTATGTAGCAAACAGATATAATGAACTGATTGTTAATTAACAAAGACATGTGATCTTATCGCCAGTAACCAACCATGGAACGCTTTTGACATATTGCATATTATATATTTGTGATTGTCAAAGAAAAAGTACTTTTAATTTCATATGGGATCGGAGGTGAGTTCATTAAGCTTAAAAAAATTATTCAAACAAATGTATTCTCTTTATATACTCCAAATTTATGTTGATATTTAAAAAAAACGGTAAAGATTCTGCGTCATTTTCACATTTAAAAAGAATATAACACATACATGAAAATTAGCACTTAATAAATTTCGTGCGTGCGTTCGAAGCGCTTTTCCGGATTCAACTTCTTCAGGAACGCTTAATCCTGAACACTTGAAACCTAGGGATGTATAAATACGTAGAAACGTCAAGGGATATATGACCAAAGGGACATAAAAAGAATAGCCAAACTAAGGTAAATTCATCCGAGGGAGTTCCAAAATTCCACTCACTTCTTTTTCTAATGCTATCTTTGGGCTAAAAATACATCTACTATTACGTAGTTACTTCTTTGTTTTGTGTCATTGAGTGAAGCAATCCTGAACTGATGGCCGCTTGGATGTGTAGAATGTATAAATATCAAACGGAGACCCGATTGGCCGTGCACAGAATTAAAAAAAAACTTAAAGCGCACCCAGTTATCTCATTCGCAACCAGTTGGCGTTCTCATCTTGAATTAGCTCATGGAATGTTTGACTAAGCGATTTATTGAAGTGTATATATAAGGAAGGATCAGAACTGTACAGAGATACGTACAATGAAATTCTATATTTAAAATGTCTTATTTTTTTTCAAAATATGCATTAAAGAAAACGACATAGGTTAGTCGTTAATCATTGAATGATTTCGTAAGAACCGCTTCTGAGTATAATTGTTAGCATAATATCTTGCAAGTATTAAAAAGTAAGTTCCTGCTTGCAAATTTCACATTTGAGTCTTTTATGTGATTTTCATTTTCATTTTCCTCTCATGTGAATGTTGGCATTTTATCTTTTTTTATTCATCTACACAAGAAGTCAAAATACATTTTAATGAATTTCTTGTAAATGAACCTGTTCTTCAGTGGTTGTCGTTTGTTGATGTGATTCTTAAGTGTTTCTCGTTTCTCGTTTTTTTATATAGATTAGACCGTTTGTTTTCCTGTTTGAATTGTTTTACACTAGTCATTTTGTGGCCCTTTATAGCTTGCTTTACGGTGTGAGCCATGGCTCCGTGTGGAAGGCCGTACTTTGACCTATAATTGTTTACTTTTTAAACATTGTGACTTGGATGTAGAGTTGTCTCATTGGCACTCATACCACATCTTCTTATTTCTATATATCGTTATGTAGTACAACTTGATTTTGAATTGAAAATACATATTGAAAGTTATTCAGAAGAAAAATTCACAAAAACGAACCTTTCCCACAATGACATGATTATTTTTACTTAATTTTCGAGTTTTGAATTACTAATATGTGCACAATTATGGAATAAGAAATGCATATTATATTTGTAGCACGATAAAGACAAGTATGCTTACACTTGTCGTCACTTATTTCAAACTTTTTGTAAATGCTTAAACTCGACAGTTACATAAAGTCGGACCGATTGCTATTTTTTTCTGAAAAATGTCAATATTGTACTCTTGAACGTATATAGATAACGGATAGACCAGCTAATGGCAACTTTATATCTACTGCTTGAAAAATTTTGCTCTGTTATTGCAATTGTATTTAAACATGACTTTCTTGTCACACACACACGGGGCCGGGGGGACAGGGGGCACGGGGAGAGGGATGTGTTGCTAATTGTCGCTTTTAGACGTAAAGTTTACATCAGTAAGATCAAAGTTAGTTCAAACTAAAAATAGGCTGAATAGTCTTATACATCTTTATTGTATACAGTTCATTCGGAGTCCGTTAGTTAGCCAACACTACACTGCCAGAGTAGCAGTTTTCAATTGCTTATTAACACTTTTTCCCGCCATTATCCATATACTCATATAAAAACGGGTTTTTAATGTGTGTCTTGGCGTACACTTAATTTGGAAAAGTTTAGAAAGTAGTTTACTTGATCAGTAATGGATGCGATGTACAAGAACTGATCCAAACTTGACTTTTACCTAACCGATAATTTACAAACAAGTTCACATGACAACCTTTGTAAGTCATTGATGTCCAAATTAACCAATAATCTACAATAGATATAAGAAGATGTGGTATGAGTGCCAATGAGACAACTCTCCATCCAAGTCAAAATTTATAAAAGTAAACCATTATAGGTCAAAGTACGGTCTTACAAACATGTTTACACGATAACCTTTGTAAGTCACTGATGTCCAAATAAACCGATAATCTACAAACATGTTTACATGACAACCTTTGTAAGTCACTGATGTCCAAGTTAGCCGATAATCTACAAACAAGTTCACATGACAACCTTTGTAAGTCACTAATGTCCAAATTAACCAATATCTACAAACAAGTTCAAATGACAACCTTTGAAAGTCACTGATGTCCAAGTTACCGATAATCTACAAACAAGTTCACATGACAACCTTTGTAAGTCACTGATGTCCAAATTAACCGATAATCTACTAACAAGTTCACGTGACAACCTTTGTAAGTCACTGATGTCCAAGTTAACCGATAATCTACAAACAAGTTCACATGACAACCTTTGTAAGTCACTGATGTCTAAATTGACCGATAATCTACTAACAAGTTTACACGACAACCTTTGTGAGTCACTGATGTCCAAGTTAACCGATAATCTACAAACAAGTTCACATGACAACCTTGTGCGTCACTGATGTCCAAACTTGCATGATTTATATGAATCATTTTCCTGTTTGAAATACATTTCATTTCTTAGGCTTACATGTCTTAAGGTCTTTTTTATCATCTAATTTGCTATTGTACTTTGAGTATTTAAGACGTCTATGAATTACAGGTTTATTATCTAAAATAGATTAAGACTTAATTGAAGATGAAACCAGTTTTCTTTATTACACTTTTATATAACAATGCATTAAAGTACAATAGCTGCTATTAGGTAATAACTAACACGATCAGTTTCAGGTATGCGTTGTTTCTGTTTGAAGGTTTTCAGAAATGTGTATGGTATAAAGTAGTCTTCACTTAAAATAACTAGCTGTTTACCAGCACTAGTAACAGAGAAAATCTAACTAGAACATTTGTTGATTTAATACAGTGGGAAATCTAGTGAAAGAGAACAAAAGAAAATTCACTCTTCTTATGATAGAGTCGACAAAATCATTAATAAAACAATGCCGGTGACGATACTGATCAAAAGTTATTTTTAAATGACATTCGTACATTTTAAAGACATTATTTGTTAAACTGTGTTACATGCAAATACACGATGTTTTATGTTCAGTAGTTATCAAGATAATTGCATTAGAAGCTTGTGAAACTTGAACTGAAATCTAAAAAATGTTAATCTTTGCTGCATATTGATAAAAAAAATCGAAAAAAATCATGTACATACAAAATCTAAAGATCTTTCGGGTCACCAATTTTTGGAGTGTTCCACAAAGTCCTTAGCATGTTACAATTACCGTAAATATACTTATTTTTCACATCCAAGTTTTCGAGTATACCGGTCTGCTCTTGTAAAATGAACATTCAAAATAGAAATATTGTTTTTTTCGTGAATATAACAATTTAAAAGTCTGTCTGTGCAGGTTAAAAAATTAAAGATAAATATTTCTATAAAGTAGGTATCGTTTGACTATTTTTATACAATTTTAAGAAAAGGTCGTCTCGACTTTTGTATATGTATTTGCGGTCTTCTCGATATTTTCACATGTAATGTTTACATCGGGATAAGGTCCGTTTGGATTTGCTTAGTAACTTAATTTCAAAAGTGTGAATCTTTGCTGCATATCAATCGATTCCTTTGGAATTTTTCCCTTATTTTCTGTGATCTAGCTGCATATGTATACGGATAATAAACTTGTTCCAGAGAGGTATATAACCAGTAGAAAAATAAATTGAAGTTGGTACTCCAGGAATTTATTCGCATAGCAACATTTTAAACCGATTTTACATCAAGCTCCTATAGCCTGCTGTACTCGTCGTTTGCTATTTAAGGAGGAAAATGATAACATTAAATGGAAGTTTGGTTTTATTTCAACTTATTTCTATTTTTACTATTTACCAGAGCGTTTTCCCTTGTATTTATAATTGACAGCGTCCTTGCTAAAACGGGACAAAACATTGAAAAGATCTAGTTTTCAGTGTTTACAGGGAGGTAATATTTTGTCACTAGATTTCTCACTGAATAGCCTTTCTAGTAAGTTAACTCACTACCAATTAAGTTTATGAGAACGGCTAGTAATTACACGGACAGTAAGTAAACAAGTTTACATAGTTAATCTTCATGGATTTTCTTTGAGAGTTGTTTTAAGCGTTACAAACTTCTCACTCTGGTTTTTGAAATCTGACTGTTAAAATACATTTACTTGGACAAAATGTCACACTGGATTGTTTTAGGTGCCTAATATAACACACATGATATTGTTTGTATATTTACAGGTTATTGTTAAGTTGGTGAGAAATATAAGGACACAACAAATTGGAAAAGACATTGATAATATGGACATTATATAACACGTGATAAAATGTCAGTAGACACCTTTACACTGTTTGTCGTTCTTCCAGACGACAGTGTGTGCACGCTTAGAAACCTCGCTTCCGGTGTAAATATCGAAGAGGTTAAAGCGAGGCTAGAATTGATAGCTGGACTACCATCGCATATTTTTATTTTGATTTATCCTGATGGCGAAAAGTTACAAGATCATCAGAAACTTTTGATGCGAGAAAATATAAAAGATGGTTATGTTTTGAGAGTACATGTTATTGAACATTGGGAAACCTTATATAACTCTGTCTTTAGAAACAATATAGAAAGTGTATACCACAATGGAGGTGTTCACTTGAAGGGAAATATGGTGATAAACGCCGAAGAGTCAGGAAAAGTTGAAAACGCCGTTTACGATCGAGGATGTGTAGCTTTATTTATGTCAAGTTTTCTTGGTTTACTACGTATGTGCAATATGTTAATCACCGTTGGTAAGTATTGCTTCGATTAGTCGTTCGTATGTTCGTCTTTTCTTTTTTGTTTGTACTGTTGTTTCGTTGCTTTTGGTATGTCTGATTTATGTTTTGTCCTCTCGACTATGTTTGAGTCCACTTGTAACGCAGATCGTTTGGTAGCCCAGTAGTCAGCACTTCTGTGTTCATGAATTATCATTGATCTGGCCATAATTATAAATTAACTGTTTACAAAATTAGTTTTTTTCGAAATACTAAGCATTTTCTACCCCAGGAATAGATTATCTAAGCTGTATTAAGTATCACCGTACGGAATTTTGGGGTCTTCAATGCTCTTCATTTTTTGGCCTTTTCAACATTTTTTATTATTCCAGCGTCACTGATGAGTCTTTTGTAGACAAACTGTGAAGAGCGTTTGTCGTACAAAACTTTGATTCTGGTATCTATGAAGAGTTTATTTGTATCTTTTACCCGTTGTTAATATCTATGACCCTCAATAATACAATACAATACAATACGTTATTTTAAAAAAAAAAAGTTAACATTTAAGGTACAGAGAAAGCAACACAACAATTCAAATAATACATAGTATGGTAGAGGTGAGCTGACATTGATGTAGTGATAAATACAATACGAAGACAACATGGTAACTTTACGATTGATGGTTTGTTTGAGAATTATGCCCCAAATTACTTCCCCTTTTGTATAACAGAATAATTTTCTCCTTAAAATCGTATAAACATTAACAGAAACACAGATTGTCTTCTTCTAAAGCAGACACTATACGAATAAAGATTCTGCATTTGATATTCCAATGAATGCCACAAAAACTGATATATCCATAAGGGTATATGTTTTTTTATTGTTGAAATACTGTAGATGCTTTGCACACTTGTTGATATTAGTAGAACATATGAAAGTGCGGGTTATTGAAATTCAAGTGTCGTGCGCGATGACGATTTCATAATTCATCGTTATATATTTTTGTCTGATTTTACTACCCACTTGTTACGATCTTTGAACACTTTTCAAACAAATAAAAACTCACTTGACCGATTATTCAAGTCTTTATAATGTCTACGCGAAGATACTGTTTCTAGATATACTTGAATACACAGTGTATATAAAAAGGAGATGTGGTATGATTGCCGATAAGGCAACTATCCACCAAAGTTCAAATGAAGTGAATGTAAGCAATTATAGGCAACTGTATACATAGATTGTAGATATTTGGAAAAAAAAATTGCTCTTCATTTTATTTGACACTTTTCAAGATTCTCTCTTCCTTTTTCAGGTGTAGATATCAACGGTACTACGCAATTTGGGAGAACAGCACTGCATGCAGCTGCATCAAAAGACAATCTTATTACACTCAAATATCTTATTGATCATGGTGCAAAAATATATATCACAGATTTGTTAGGAAAGTCGCCATTGGATGTAGCACAAAGTTGTGCGTCACACATGTGTGAAAAAAATCTGAAAATCATGCAACTGAATTTACGTGGCAATAACAAAATAGTTAAGAATCCGAAGGCAATATATAATACACTGCAACTCTCTGACAGAAAAAATCATAAAATGAATAAAGATCAGATGATCAGACCAAAATCTTTAGTGGAAAGCAGAACTAGTATAAAAGATGATTCTCAAAAAACAAGACCACAAACTCATTATTCTCCAAGGCAACCTTTAGGAAGAAGCCCTAAAGGTTCAAGAGCTGTGGCATGGGTATCGATTCAAGACAACAAAGTCAACCGAAATATTGGGAAGACGCCTAATTATCATAAATTTCAAAATGTAACGAAGATGGAAACTTTAGACGAGAATGCTGTAACATGTAAACCGTTACCACTTCTAAAGAAGAAGTCATGTTTGAAATTTACATCCGGGACTGATGAAATAGCTATTTCTAGATCTACGCAGACTACACCCGTAGCACCTAAAACAGATGTTTCTACCACGCCTATGTTGTTTGCACCTCCTAGCAGCCGTTTGGATGGGAGCACTGTAGCAGATGAGATCGAAGATCGTGCAGCGTCTGCTAGAACGAGATCTAGTAAATCTGGAAAATTTGTGTCGTTTTCTCACAAGGAAAGGTAAGTTTGTAATTCGTTAGATGATTTATGTAGTGGTTGCGGTGATAGTTGACGCGACGAAATAGGTCGTTTGACCTAACCAAGAATTGTAATGATAGATGGAATAATTAATTACCTTTTCATGTTATTCGTCGTATTTTTATGCCCCACCTAGGGGTATTATGTTTTTCGATCTGTGCGTCCGTTCATTCGTTCGTCCGTCCGTCCGTTCGTCCGTCTGTCCCGCTTCATGTTAAAGTTTTTGGTCAAGGTAGTTTTTGATGAAGTTGAAGTCCAATCATCTTGAAACTTAGTACACATGTTCCTATGATATGATCTTTCTAATTTTAATGCCAAATTAGAGTTTTGGCCCAAATTTCACGGTCCACTGAACAAAGAAAATGATAGTGCGAGTTGGGCATCCGTGTACTATGGACACATTCTTGTTTTCTTTGTCAAATGAATTGTATCAATGTTTTACTTTAAGTGTATCTATTTCATGTTTATCAAATTTACAGATTATAAGGTTCGTGTTGCTCCTTCTTTAGTTTTCTATTTTGTGTTTTGTAAACTGTTGCTTGTCTTTAGTAGTTTTTCTTGAGGGTTTTGTTTTTGCCATAGTATTTACAATTTGCTTTCGACTTATGAGTTTGGATGTCCGTTTGGTATCTTTCATCGCTTTTTTGTAAATTATGTTAAGAGAAATTAGACTTCAGACGAATCGGGCTAGTCTGTAAGGCATTTTGGATTTTGATGCTTTATACGTTTTTGTAATTCATTGCTGATCTTTTTTGGACCTTTGATCATTACTGTTGAAGGTCATTCCAGAAACAGCCTTTCCTTGCGCTTTGAAATCAGTTTTACACATTTATATGGATGTTGAATTTAACACACGTGTATTCCTTTTTAGTGAATGCAGATATTTTCGAAAGACGTAAGTAATTTCGATGTTGTTACACATAATGAATGTTTTAGTGTTTTGTATAAATTTTGTAAGGTAGACCAATCTCTATCTATACGAGTTTATATTAAAAATATACCGATTAAAGTATCAAATTCACATTTAGCATCATACTCCTTGTAGTATTAAGTTAATCTGAAATATTCGACTAACGAAATGGTTTTCATGTGAACTAAAGAGCATACATGCAGCTGCTGCAGACCGGAAGCTTCCTACAATGAGTGAATTTAAACATATTTTATTGGTTATTAAATATAAGAAAGGATCAGACACAAATTATCACAACTTAGATAGTCCTCTCCTAAATATAATAAATTATAATATATAAATATAAAGCCAAGCAACAACAACATAAGATAATTATAAATTTGTACAATAGTTATAAAAAAAGAAAATTCACAATTTCCTAAAAAGATAAACAACAGTCCTACGTCAAAAAGCTTATTCATCAACATATTAAACTATATCAGTTAAAAAAAAAGAATATCTTTCTAAAGGTCAAAACGTTCACTTTTCCGAATAAAATGCGAGATTTCTTTAATTAAGGATGTATTTTGACTTGAATTTTTGAAATACTAAGGCTTTTCTACCTCAGGAATAGATTACCTAAGTTAGCTGTATTTGGCAAAACTTTTAGTAATTTTAGGTCCTCAGTGCTCTTCAACTTCGTACTTTATTTGGCCTTTTTAACTTTTTTGATTCGAGCGTCACTGATGAGTCTTTTGTAGACGAAAAGCACGTATGGCGCAAATACAAAATCCAATCCTGGTATCTATGATGAGTTTATTTTAACTAAGAGTTAAATTTTCGAGATTCTCCTACAATGAGAAATCCGAATCCGATAACTCAGACGCAAATTCATTTTTCATCATTTTTATCACCCCCCAGTATTTGGTGTGGTTGGTGTTGCTCAGTCTTTATTTTTTCTATGTTGTGTTTTGTGTCGTGTAGTTTGTCTGTTGGTCTTTTTCTTTTTTAGCCAAGGCGTTGTCAGTTTATTTTTCAACTTATGGGTTTGAATGTCCCTTTGGTATCTTTCGCCTCTCTTTTATTATATCGATAAAATTTATAATTCTTTTTCTTTTCTGGATTTTTATATTTGTATTAAATATATAATTGACTTTACAACAAATGCATGTTTGATTCAAAGTTGTGGCTCAGTTTCAATATGTATACCGATAATATTATTCATGTAATACAAACACTATCAGCACCTGACAAATAATACAATAATTTATAAAATAAGATTTCTTGTATGCAAAAGATCACGTTTGAATAGGATTGTTGTATGAACAGTCCACATTTTGTCAATTTCCAATAAAAATTCTGCGAATGTCTTTAATAGCTTTTATTCTTCTGTACAAATATATAAGAGGTTTAATTTTTATAATTTCAGACCCGAGTTTCAAGATTTTACAGAATCGTCCCGTGTTATGAAGAGACGAATTAATCTAGCAGCCAATCGAAGTGCACATCATTCCGACCAACGCGAAACGTCAACGCCGAAACTCTCAGGAGTAATTCATGATCGATGGGCAGACAGAAAAAAAGTCAAAATAAGACTGTTCGTCAAGACATCTCAAGTAGCGACGATGACAGTGATTTTGACGATGATGATAGTGGGAATGGTTCCGAGGCAAATGCTGAGGCTTATGATGCCTGGTTAAAGAGAAAAGAAGTGGAAAGTAAAAGAATGCCAAGAAAGGTAACTCGACCTATCCATGACATTATAAAAATAGGCAGCACTGAAGTAGGTGATGGCCGTAATCCTTCCGCGGAACATAACATTACAGCCTATAGAGATTGGTTTGAAAGGCGAAAAACGAATAGGAGGACGCCTAATTTAGAACGAATAAAGTCGATGAAAGATTTTATGTCCCAGAAGAAAATGCTTGAAGAAAAGCGCCAGAAACTGCTCATGACTGCAATCTCATATGACGAATGGATGGACCAAGAATATGATCGTCGGGCGCTCATACGCAAAATTTTACAGGCAGATTATGAACAATTAAAAGTGATGGAGCAAGAAAACAATAAGAATCAAGCTCCTGTACAAAATACAAATAACAAATGGCAAGAGGAAGTCATGAAACGAGAGGAAATGGAGAGGAAAAGAAGAGAAATACAACAAAGTTATAGTGAAGAAAAAGAAAAGTGGAGAAAAGAAATTATGAAAAATAGTACTGCTGTCTCACAGAATGACTGGCTACGCGGGAAAAATTCACAAACCTCTCGAGTATTGATGAGATCTAACTCGAAGGGAGCTCCTGGAAGTGACGTTAGACGAGCGGTAGAAGCTGATAAGGCGTACCAAGAATGGATGAAACGAAAACATTCAGAAGACATTTCGGATATTCAGAGGCAAGTGGAAACCGAAAGAGACATGCTTCACTCGTGTAGACAACGCCGAACCGCACAAATTCTCACATGTTAGTGTTGTTAGGTTTTATAAATTCGACACAGATATAATATTCACCCAAATCTTTTAGACACACTGTAACATGCCTCTATATCGACATTTGTTTTAAGTATTTTTAATGGTTAAGCTATTGCACAACAGAAAACAATTTGAACACTAACTTCGCCTTCCGAATTGTTTTTAAAAATCAAACCAGTTTCATTGGAAAGGTTTGATGATCAGTGTCTTACAAGCTATAATCAATATTTATAGATTATCGTTGATCATCTCAACGAGATTGATTTTCTCGCTTGAGCCGGGACGGCGAAAGGTTGAGATGACCAATGATCTGTTTATCGCTATTTTACCTATGACGACGTTGTCAATTTCGTGTCAATTTCATTAGCAACGCCACGTGCCTCCTTTAGCGATAATTTTCCATCTCAAGCGAGTAGCATGATATGAAAAATTATCACAAAAAAAGATCAAAGGAAAAATGCACAAAATAGCGATAATATAATATATTACTGTTATCAGCTAAGGTAATCTATAGCTATTATCTATCTGTCACAAAATACCCCCAAGTCAAACTAACAGCACATTACAAAAAGCATAACCTCACAGATAAAAAAATTGTAACAACAAGACACATATCGTATATTTACATCAAACATTTCTAAGTTGTGTTTCAACTCTTCAAGTCCTTAGTTGCCTTGATGAAATTTTAATGACACTTATTTATAAATTGGTCGATATATATATGTATGTTGGTTTTTTTTTAATATACTTTTGAGCATCGTAAATGAACAAACCATAAATGTACAGAAAACATTTAACTCATACGTCTAAACGAATGCACTTGTCTGAAATAATTTGGTTCACCTTGTATCTTTTATTTGCGAATACTGCACTTTTACTCTTAATGAAACGTCTCTACCACCCTGGATTTCACATGTTTAGGTGGGAGTGTTCCTCTTTATACCACCCTGGATTTCACATGTTTAGGTGTGAGTGTTCCTCTTTATACCACCCTGGATTTCACATGTTTAAGTGTAAGTGTTCCTCTTTATACCACCCTGGATTTCACATGTTTAGGTGTGAGTGTTCCTCTTTATACCACCACTAGGTGTGAGTGTTCCTTTCATGTTTAAGTGTGAGTGTTCCTCTTTATACCACCCTGGATTTCACATGTTTAGGTGTAAGTGTTCTTCTTTAAGGTAAATCCAGAAAAGCGCTTCAGACGCACGAAATTTATGAAGTGTTATTTTGTTAACCTGTAATAGAAATACTTGCGGCTGACATATTATGCGTTTGAATAACGCCCCTTTTCCCCGAATGTGACCTACCAAATTAAACTTATCACCGGATTTGTACTTACATGAGCAACACGACGGGTGCAGGATCTACTTACCCTCTCGGAGCACCTAAGATTACCCCAAGTTTTTGATGGGGTTCGTGTTGCTCAGTCATTAGTTTTCTATGTTGTATTTTGTGAACTGTTGTTTGTCTGCTGGTCTTTTTTCTTTTTTAGCCATGGCGTTGTCAGTTTATTTCGACTTATGAATTTTAATGTTCCTTTGGTATCTTTCGCCTCTCTTGAAACATGTGGTAAGATTTCCATTCAATTTAGCAATTGTTTATATTCAAACTTAATTCTCCCGCGGAAAGCGAGATAACTCCAAAATTTAAAGAACACAAGTTTGAAAATAAAGACGAGTTGATAGCCTATGAAATGTTCATTCGATGTTATTTATAGCTATAGGAAACGACCATAAAGGAAATTTTAATTTAGACAGCACGCATAAGGTTTATTTATATAGTTACTATGCCAAACAAAACGTACTCAGTTCAGAGCTTTTCATATTAAAAGAAATTATATTGAAAAATGTGTCGTTTAAATTCCTGAATTTCTGAAGTGCCTTTTCTGGATTTGCCTTCATCAGGAACGCTCAAAGCCGAATATTTAAAAGCCAAGAATGTATAAGAACCGAAACAGCTGAGGAGCTATATGACCAAAGAGGACATAAAAATAATAGCCAAATATATCTAAAGTTTATTTTGATTAATAGAGTCTTGCTTTTTCATTGTCGTTTACTATATATCTTCATGTATTCCCATAAGATAAACTATTATTTCTAAATTACAAATAACATTATCAATACCTATTCCCTCTGATATCACTTTTAATGCCTACTATTTTTTCTTATAAAATGCATCTATGGAAAATGTATTGCTTATATTTTGTATGTGTCAATTGCGTGATACATGTAATCGGAGACATATATACATATGTGTATAAATGTCTTTGATGTAATATAGAAATAGTAAAGATTAAGTGAACGGAACTCTTTTAGGATTTGTATAGATTATCGTGAAATGAATCGACAAACATAAAGAAACGTATACTCATCAATAGGAACTAATATAGGATTGAAATACTGTACACGCAGCTTATGATGAGAGGTTAATTAAAAGTTAATAACAACATGAACGATACCAATTTTGCTACAAATATGTATTTGAATTATTACGTTTTAGCTCACCTGGCCCGAAGGCCAAGTGAGCTTTCTCATCACTTGGCGTCCGTCGTCCGTCGTCGTCCGTCGTCGTCCGTCGTCGTTAACTTTACAAAATCTTCTCCTCTGAAACTACTGGGCCAAATTTAACCAAACTTGGCCACAATCATCATTGGGGTATCTAGTTTAAAAATTGTGTCCGGTGACCTGCCAAACCAACCAAGATGGCCGCCATGGCTAAAAATAGAACATAGGGGTAAAATGTATATTTTGGCTTATAACTCTGAAACCAAAGCATTTAGAGCAAATCTGACATGAGTAAAATTGTTAATCAGGTCAAGATCTATCTGCCCTGAAATTTTCAGATGAATCGGAGAACCTGTTGTTGGGTTGCTGCCACTAAATTGGTAATTTTAAGAAAATTTTGAAGCTTTTGGTTATTATCTTGAATATTATTATAGATAGAGATAAACTGTAAACAGCAATAATGTTCAGCAAAGTAAGATCTACAAATAAGTCAACTTGACCAAAATGGTCAGTTGACCCTTAAGGAGTTATTGCCCTTTATAGTCAATTTTAACCATTTTTGTAAATTTTGTAATCTTTACAAAAATCTTCTCCTCTGAAACTACTAAGACAAAATTAACCAAACTTGTCCACAATCATCATTAGGGTATCTAGTTTAAAAATGTGTCCGATGACCCCGCCCGCGAACCAAGATGGCCGACATGGTTAAAAATAGTACATAGGGTAAAATGCAGTTTTGGCTCATATCTCTGAAACCAAAGCATTTAGAGCAAATCTGACGAGGATAAAATTGTTCATTAGGTCAAGATCTATCTGCCCTTAAATTTTCAGACCAATCAGGCAACACGTTGTTGGGTTGCTGCCCTGAATTAGTAATTTTAAGAAAATTTTGCAGCTTTTGGTTATTATCTTGAATATTATTATAGATAGAGATAAACTGTAAACAGCAATAATGTACAGCAAAGTAAGATCTACAAATAAGTCAACATGACCAAAATTGTCAATTGACCCTGAAGGAGTTATTGCCCTTTATAGTCATTTTTACAATTTTCATAAATTTTGTAAATTTTGTAAATTTTACAAAATATTTTCCACTGTAACTACTGGGCCAAGTTCATTATAGATAGAGATAATTGGAAGCATCAAGAATGTTCAGTAAAGTAAGATCTACAAACACATCACCATCACCAAAACACAATTTTGTCATGAATCCATCTGTGTCCTTTGTTTAATATGCACATAGACCAAGGTGAGCGACACAGGCTCTTTAGAGCCTCTAGTTTATTTATTTATGTCATGCCTGTACATATTCAAAATAAGGTGTGTGGAATACGTCAATGAGAAAGAACGATAGCTATACGACAACATAACTAAGCAAGTGAAAGATGTCTATATACGTCAATGAGAAAGAATGATAGCTATAAGACAACATAACTAAGCAAGTGAAAGATATCTAATAGAGTATATAACTTGTCAATGAGACAGAACGATAGCTGTAAGACAACATAACTAAGCAAGTGAAAGATGTCTAAACGTCAATGAGAAAGAACGATAGCTATAAGACAACATAACTAATCAAGTGAAAGTGGTCTATATACGTCAATGAGAAAGAACGATAGCTGGAAATTTTTATTTTAATAAAAATGATTAATTACTGAGAAAGAATTTTACATTCTTGCAAGATTTTCTACTTCACTGAACATTTCAAAATTGTTTACCAAAGTGTTGTTAAGAGTTGAAATCTACTCACGTGCATTTACCTGTTAAATTACATACCTGCTATTTTCACTTCAAGATTCGTTTTCACACGGTAAACACTTAGTTCTTTTTTATACAATGTTTATGTTTTCGAGTTGAAGCGTCGATCAACAATTTCGATAGATTTAAGATTAAATGATAATTCTTAAAATTGTTTATTGAATTGAACTATTGTGTTGTGTGATACCGTATCATTAGCCCAATAAAATGTTTTATGATATATGTTTTTCATGATTTCGAAAGTAATTTATAAGACAACATAACTAAGCAAGTGAAAGATATCTTTATACGTCAATGAGAAAGAACGATAGCTATAAGACAACATAACTAATCAAGTGGTGGTCTATATACGTCAATGAGAAAGAATGATAGCTATAAGACAACATAACTAAGCAAGTGAAAGATATCTAATAGAGTATATAACTTGTCAATGAGACAGAACGATAGCTGTAAGACAACATAACTAAGCAAGTGAAAGATGTCTATATACGTCAATGAGAAAGAACGATAGCTATAAGACAACATAACTAATCAAGTGAAAGTGGTCTATATACGTCAATGAGAAAGAACGATAGCTGGAAATTTTATTTTAATAAAATGATTAATTACTGAGAAAGAATTTTACATTCTTGCAAGATTTTCTACTTCACTGAACATTTCAAAATTGTTTACCAAAGTGTTGTTAGAGTTGAAATCTACTCACGTGCATTTACCTGTTAAATTACATACCTGCTATTTTCACTTCAAGATTCGTTTTCACACGGTAAACACTTAGTTCTTTTTTATACAATGTTTATGTTTTCGAGTTGAAGCGTCGATCAACAATTTCGATAGATTTAAGATTAAATGATAATTCTTAAAATTGTTTATTGAATTGAACTATTGTGTTGTGTGATACCGTATCATTAGCCCAATAAAATGTTTTATGATATATGTTTTTCATGATTTCGAAAGTAATTTATAAGACAACATAACTAAGCAAGTGAAAGATATCTTTATACGTCAATGAGAAAGAACGATAGCTATAAGACAACATAACTAAGCAAGTGAAAGATGTCTATATAACTTTTCAAGCTTAATCGTCCCAAATTAATTTAACAGAAACTATCACCAACATCAGACTCAAAATATCCAAAAATAATTGGCGAGGTTTATGGTTGGGGACAGGCACGTGAATATGTGACGGAATTGAGCAGTTTTATATCTAAACCCTCCTATTCATTCTAGATCATTTAACAAACAAAAGGCATATAAAATAGTATGCATTAAAAACTAGTAAAGGAAAGCACTTACTCTAAAATAACGGTATAATTGCTATTGGTCTAACGTAGAAACTTTACGACTCAGAACAACTACGAAATATTACGAACCATTTGGATACAACATTTAAGGTAGTTGAAAGATAATGAAGATATGATTGAATCCCATATACCAAGACAGTTGAAAGATAATAAAGATATGATTGAATCCCATATACCAAGACAGTTGAAAGATAATAAAGATATGATTGAATCCCATATACCAAGACAGTTGAAAGATAATAAAGATATGATTGAATCCCATATACCAAGACAGTTGAAAGATAATAAAGATATGATTGAATCCCATATACCAAGACAGTTGAAAGATAATAAAGATATGATTGAATCCCATATACCAAGACAGTTGAAAGATAATAAAGATATGATTGAATCCCATATACCAAGACAGTTGAAAGATAATGAAGATATGATTGAATCCCATATACCAAGACAGTTGAAAGATAATAAAGATATGATTGAATCCCATATACCAAGACAGTTGAAAGATAATAAAGATATGATTGAATCCCATATACCAAGACCACTAAAGTATTTAAAAGACATTTTTACAAAATTTAGAACTTTAGCGTTTGGAAAACATTCGTAGGCGGCAACAGCCCATAGATTAGAGACAACAGACTTATTTGACCGATATTCAAATTGCATAAATCCATCAAGATTTCATATACAAATCAAGGGAAAAAACTGAACACCAAAAAGATCGAGACCAGGTGGGTCGGCAGGTTAAGCGTCTCCCGCTATGTGTGTATCATAGGTCTGTTGTTTTTCAGTCTTTCACGAATTTAATAAGAGTGTCTTTAAAATTTTGGTTTTCGATGTGCCAGTTGAAGACGATAACGGGCACGTGACTAGTTCATACTAAATTTCCATTAACGTGTTCGTTTATTATCATTTCTTCAACTGGATAATTCAGACGTTTGAAAAAGTAGTGAAATATCCTTCTTATGTTACTTCTCAATTTATTATTGTGCCATGTCTGATATAAGATAAATAAGTTTTTATTGATACTAATCACAAACTGTTTACATCGGAGACTATCATCCATCACAGGGTCTGATTCCGACTGTTCGGGTGATCTCTGATGTTATTCTTCCCATTAAAACATCAATATAAAATGGATTTCCCTATCGCTTTTCAAAACAAAGTAAACCATTGTTAATTGATACAGTAAGATTGATTAATCATGTAAGTACCAATTATCTCTATTTAAAATGATTGATTGTTGCTAGGAAATCTACATCTTGTTTTAATGGCGTACTAGCAACAAGTAAAATACCTGTTAGCTTTACTAACATCTCTTTATTGTACGGTTTATAGTCATTGGAATCCTATAAACGTTAAAATAATCGAATTTTGGATGTTTGTGTTTTATTGAATCAGTGAGACAGAAAATAAATTCATCCGTAAATAGCTTCGAGGCTATATATTATCTTACTCAAAATCAATTTCAGTAAACTTCGGACAATTGATAAATATTTTCTCCAAAGTCATCTACGTTGTCTAATGATTACAAAATGAAAAAAAAGAACACACAAACAATTTTTAAAAGTTTAAACTTTTCTTGACTAGGTGTGATCTTAGTTTGATTTGTAAACTCAATTGTTGTTGTTAAAATTTTTAAAAAATCATCTAGATATCATTTTTTTTAAATTTACTAAGTTGCTGTACCATTAACACAACAAACCTTTCATATCCTTTTATTCATAAAGATAACGACAGAATAAATGGATAGCAACTTAGCGGGTAGATTCGAATCTATCTCTTGAACTTTAAATAGAGGAAAATATATATACAAACAAACTCATCATAGATACAAGTTAGACCTGCTTCATATCTTGACTTACTCCTAGATATTGACAGTGGGGTTCAGTTGAAAACTAAACATTACGAAAAAAGAGATTAGTTCTATTGTTCCGAAATCAACATTTTATGTAGCAATATTCAAGCACCAATTGCATATGGAGTATTATATGTCTTCAAGTTAAGATCATGTGTGTCTTATAGTGAACATTTGCCTCCGGTCAGAACGTTACAGGATAAATATTCATAAATGTTTTGTTCATAGAGCAATATGGAATGATTTTATCGAAAACTATAAAGATACTGTTTATTTTTATCAATTCAATTCCTAACGTAAATGCATCATCAACACAACAATCAAAGAAAGCAAAATAATAAACATTTACAAGGGATGCGTATAGCGAGATATTATAAATATCATTTTTAATGATTATGATTATGATTATTATTATAATTTATGTTATGAAAATCATCTGAAAATTACTAACTAAATGTTTCCATTTGAAATTTTTAATCAAAAGTACCCGTTTTGTACTTTTTGCACATATCTCGGGACTGCAGTACAATCAGGAATCTAGCGTGTAACAAAAGATATTGTCTCCATCGTTCAAACATCATTGGTATTTATGATCAGTGACACGTTTTATGAGCCTTTGTTTTTGTCGCGCTTTAGTCATCGGTGTTTTCCAGTATTATAATTGGTTGTTTGATCGTAAGTAATCCTAATATCGCAGTCCAACTATCTCGGGTTTTTTTCAGACCTCAATACCATAGCTGGTTTTTTTTTATACTTTAGTGCCTCTAATACTATATGCATTTTAACAGGTTCTGAAGAGTCTGACATTTTTTTAAAAAAACACAGGTTGATTTGATTTGTCTTGTTTAATATCACACCATGTACATTCGGAAGATTGCACTAAGCATTTAATTCCTCCCTTTACATCATTAGAGACGCAGGTTCTTCCACTTAAACCCCTTGACTATTAATCCACCCACGAAGTTTTAAAAGGTTATATCTTCTATAAATTACTTTTTTTTTACTTTTTTTTTATTAGAGCGTCACTGATTAGTTTTTTTGTAGACGAAACGCGTCTGGTGTACAAAATTTTAATCCTGGTCCTGGTATCTATAATGAGTTTATTTACTGATAATATCGTCTTCCTTGACTAATTTGCATATATTGTCTTACAGATCATGTTTGCTCCTTACAGTTTCTTTGTCTTCTCTTAAAAATTGTTGCAAAAAAACAGAAAAAAGGGTAAAAAATCTTCATGTTAGGGCAATTACTCCTATAAGTTTCCACTACCTTGACTTTTTTGTAGATCTTGTCGTACACACCAATTTGCTGTTAACAAATTTTCTATATTTAAAATAGTTCTACAAAACAACGGATAAAAATCGTCAGATTTTCTCTATCTAAAACGGGTTTATAGACAATTATAGCATGTTGTGTCTTTGTTCTGTTTTTAGCCTTGGCTGTAATGTTGGTTGGCCGGCTGGATTATTCGACATATATTTTATCTATATACTCCAAGAACGATTGTGGCCAAGTTTGGTTCAAGTTGGCCCTGTAGTTAAACTGTTTCAGAGGCGAATATTTTTGTAAACGTTAATGAAAGACGGATGCTTTGAGTGGTAGCAGAAGCTCATGTTTGCCCTTTGGGCAAGGTGAGCTTAGAATGATTATGATTATACTTACAGAGATACAATCAATTCAAACGTTATGAACTAGATATACAAATGATGAGAAGTATTTAAAAATGCGACGAAAAAATGTATTTTTTTCCCTTCATATTCTAAATTCTCGAATTCTGTTTTAAAATGATAAATCATTGCTATGAACAGTTTTTCTTCTATGAAAATATACGTGGATCACCGGATATGTGTTTTTTTTTTTCATTAGAAATCAATTAGTCTTGACATATAGAGTGAAAAAAGTGTAAATTACCAAACAGTAAAATAACAAAAATACAGAATTACAGAACTACACTGAAAAATTCAAAACAGAAAGTTCCTTACCCAATGGCAAAATCAAAAGCTCAAACACATCAAATGAATGGAAAACAACTGTCATATTCCTGACTTGGTACAGGCATTTCCTTATGTAGAAAATGGTAAGCGTAACGTTGCTGTCGTAACGATGTTACACAGTAAATCGTAAGTTGCAAGTTTTCTCTTTTAACACGATAACTTGGATGATTTAGACAGCAATCCGTCGACCACATTAACAATGAAAATTTTTCAAAAATCTATTTCGATATAGAATTCTTTAAGATACTAGAAATTGAGACAGATCAGCCGCCAGCTGGAATTTTAATATTCCTTGGAGGGAAATGATATATAGCGCTTCATAGTTCATAAGAAATATGAAAATATTAATTTATAAATGTAGTAAGTCCAAAGCGCTTTTCTATATTTACCTTCATCAGGTACGCTAATACTAATACCAAAATATTTTAAAGCCAATGATATATAGATACTTGAATTGTTAAGGAGATATATCATCAAAAAGGACATAAAAATGTTACCCCAATCCACCTTAGCCTTGTCTTTGTCTGGGGGAGTTGGAACCTATGTTTCTTGATAATTTATTAATTTATCAACAGAAAATTTAAGAAACCTGCGTCACAATTCATGTCAGTACCAAAGCATTGACTAATGAGCTGATGATACACTCAGGGACTAGCAGTCCACCAGCAGCGGTGTCGACCCAGTGCTAGGAATGAATACACTCAGGGAATAGCAGTCCACCAGCAGCGGTGTCGACCCAGTGCTAGGAATGAATACACTCAGGGACTAGCAGTCCACCAGCAGCGGTGTCGACCCAGTGCTAGGAATGAATACACTCAGGGACTAGCAGTCCACCAGCAGCGGTGTCGACCCAGTGCTAGGAATGAAAATAATACTTTACAATTTTAGTCTTCATTTACTTTAGGGGACCAAGTCGTTACTAAATTAACCTTTACTCATAAATCAAAACAGAACCAAAGCTCTGACTACTGAGGTGATGATACCAGATGTAATGAGAGACACAATATTTGTCAGATATGCATGCATTTGAGATGCAAAAGTTAAATATAAAAAGTATTGGGTTAAATGGTAGCTAAATTTATTTTGTCTTTTACGAAAAAAATGCTGAAAATTTTACCAAGGATTAAAGAAAATTTAAAATGTTAGTACTGAACATCTATAATTGTGGACATGTTTATAGTACACATAAATATAATTGTTGCTTCTCATTCCTAAGACACCAGCTTTAACAGGTGAACTAAGTGTCTGCTAGCCAAGAGCCCGTAATTCAGTTGATGTCGTTGGTTCATGTCTGTCATATTTGTTTTTCGCTAATGATTTTGTTAGGAATCAGGCCGGTTTTTTTTTCTGTTTAAATTTAACACATTTTGTCTTGTCGAGGTTTCTTGTAGCTGACTATACGGTATGGGTTTTGCTCATTGTCGAAAGCCGTACTTTGACCTATTGATGTTTAAAAGTTACATCCACATTTAGAATATTAAGGATGGTGTCTCATTTACCGTTATACTACATCTCCTATATTTTATCTTGTTAACAAGGTTAACACAAGAACATTAATGTTGCTTAGAAGGTTGATTTCAATCTAACACCTTGTGAGAAAGCCAGGCAACCAACATGGCCTCCAAAGAGGAAAAGTTTTACGTTGGACATTATGGGACAGCATACAAATAATATATCCACTGAAAAACCTTATCAAACCATCATCTAAAGATTCAAAAATTAAACAGATAATGTGGCCTTCTTTAAGAGAACATACTTTCATTGGTCCGCACTCGTATGCATAGATATCAGGTGAAAGATACACGATCCTCAGAATTTTATCTTAACTTTTGAAAATACTGCGTTGTACTGTAGAAACACTCAATGTTCAAATAAAGATAAAAACATAATTCTAATAAATTTATTTTCAGCAAGTAACACAGAAAAATGCTATTTGTAATACTGACCGTTCTCACTATTGCACAAGAATGTGTAAAAATCTAAAAATTCATTAAACAAAACTGTGTTAAAGCTAAAGGATTTGTAAAAAAATCTAAAATCAGTTAACAAAGCCATGTTATAGCTACAAAAATTGCACTTGGATACAACATAACAGTATATACAATGCTATAAGCACATATCTCTCAAAAGCACTAGTTACAACAATGATAAAATGATCAGATTTAGAAATATTCATGTCGTTTCCTGCAAGTATAATTTCATTGAT
The DNA here is from genome assembly GCA_017311375.1 of Mytilus coruscus. NCBI lineage: Eukaryota > Metazoa > Mollusca > Bivalvia > Mytilida > Mytilidae > Mytilus > Mytilus coruscus. Next base: position 100,431,800 of record CM029600.1, on the reverse strand, counting down.
CAAAAAGGTTATAACCAAATATTACTTCAAACAATTACTAGTTGCTTAGAGACTTTATTTAAACTACAAAGTTTTTTTTATAGTAAAGTTTAAAATATATCATGGTGATTGTTGTGAATAATTGTTGCGAGAAGACCGACATGTGAAAAAATTAAATCTAAATTTTCAATTAAATATAAGTGTTTATGTAACAATACTGGCCACATGTCCCATCATAGTTTTGTAACTGAATATCGATACTGCTATCGAAACAACGAGACAGCTGAAAAAGATACAGCCTCGGAACACGCCTAATTACCGGCTATTGGTACTGCAGATGCAGTAAATAGTTAAAATCCATTGTATTGCAATGGCAATCGGAATAATATACAAAAATCTGCTGTACACGGTAGCATAAACAATTGTTTTTAGTGTCATTGAATCGGGAACACAGATCATATTGTATCAACCGTAATGAAAGCCGGCAATAGGGTCTGGGAAAGAAATTCGTTTGTTTGTTCGCATTTCTAAAACAAAATATTAAAAAGAAACAATACAAGGGGTTTGAAATACAATAAAGGGGATTTAGAAAAAAAGAGAATTGTAGAAACATATTTTAAAATGATTCATCCTTTGCTTTTCAGATATAAGAAGATGTATTACTTTCAATTACTTTAATAACAATTTATTTGAACGAAGCAGAGTAGTGAGCTGTAACAATGGTGTTACTTCTATTTTCTCCTTCAAAAGATAGGCTTGATTATTTGTATGCTTAGACTTCTCACACATTGTTACTTAAACACTATAATTTGATTGGCACAATGGATTAATAACAATTATCTAACAATAAATAAAATTAAGATCAATATACAAAGCGTTTAGGTAGTAATTGGTATAAAATTGAAAATAACTAGTGTGCAAATTTTTAAAATATAGTATAAAAGGAGAAAACTATAAATATGATTAAATTCAATGATAAAATTAATGAATACTACCTCAAATATTTAATTGGTGTTGTGCAGTGCACAATCGTAATTTAAAAAATATGAACATGTAATTTTCGGGCGAATGAGTGATATATATCATAAACAAAACAAAGAAAATATGAACGAATGAATAAATGAAGACATGGAGGAAGGAAAGATAGGACGAATGAACGATCGAACGAACGAATGAATGAATGAATGAAATTGAATGAATGAATGAATGAATGAATGAATGAATGAATGAATGAATGAATGAATGTCTATCTATGCTATTTTCGTTGATCACTTCTATAAAAGGTTTTCTAAAACTAGATATATATTCAGTATAAAAGTAAGTATCTAAAATAGAGGACATATTGTGCATATTTGGTAACAAGAAAACAACTTCATAAATATAAATACTTCATGGTAAGAAAGCTTATAGTGCAAAAATATGCTTGGTAAAATATACAGGTGCAAAAATACAATATTACACAACCTTGGAATGAGGACACAAACTTCTACTAAATATATCCTAGGAAATATATATTAACATTTCCATTATTCCATAGTTTTTGTTCAACATTTCCGATTCAATAATGACATGTAATATTCGGCAGAGCATTTACCTTCATTGTTAATTTCAGTCCTCAGAAAGGTTTATAGTGGCGTTATCCTTAGGAAATAAATTGCATGTTATTAAAACGTCATTTAGCTATTTAGTCACAATTAACAAGAGCTATTCGAGTTTTCAAATTCATAAGTATCTCTAACCGAACTTGAATCAGACAAACATTCGCTTCCATCTTTTATGCATGCGGATTCATAATGTTTATTTAAGTACGACTTTAAAGCAAACGATTTGTTACATCTTTTACATGTATAATGTTTAAAAGCTGAATGAGTCTGCATGTGAGCTCTAAGATTGGACCTATCTGCGAATGCTTTCCCGCAGTGGGCACAGCCAAACGGTTTCTCTCCAGTATGGGATCGTCTGTGACCTTGAAGAAGCCATGGCCGTGAAAACGATTTGTTACATATGTCACATGTATGTTTAAGATTATGTGTTAGAATATGCATTGACAATGCTGGCATGCTTACGTAGACCTTGTCACAGTGAGGACATTTCTTAGCTGACTGACTGTCGATACTTCTGTGTGTCTGTTTATGGCGGGAAAGATTTGATGACGTGGCGTAGTCCTTACCGCATTCATTGCAAGTATACCGTTGTCTGGTTACCTTCTCAATGGATTTTCGTCTGGAACGTCCATCGCTTATGAAGAAGGAATCATAAGTATAACCGATGGTTATCCTCCATTTTCAATATCGTCAACAAAAATTTGAGGAGATGGTGATGACACAAGTGATATATTTTCTGTTTCTACGCTTTTGCATGAAGAAACTTCGGGTTCAGAAATTCGTCCAGATTCATCCGGGATATTTGCCTTTTGCTGTAGTGATGACGGAATAGCAATGTCTTGAATGTAGCCTGAAAATAAATCAATTTCAATAACAGATACATTTACCGTAAAGATGCGTTCCCAATATATATGTCAAGCCGTATCACAGTGCCGTAATAATATTTACTAGAAACTTACATGAAGGTTTTTCTCCTTCGCTTACTTTGTTCAACGTACTTTAAAGTGGACAATAAACCGAGGGATAAAAACAGTCAGTCGAATAAAAACAAAACAATCGCCAAAAACTTAAACGAAAAACCGCGAAAAGACAAAAAGCAGTAAACGCAATACTATGCAGAAAATAAATTTACCACACAAACCAAAATGATTAAAAGAGTTTTAACTTCCAATCGTGAGTTTTTTTCTTTTTTTTTTCTTTCTATTTCGAACATTTGATAATAATAATAATAAATAAAGAAATAAATAACAATATATGGATAAGATATGGTGACTGTTTTAATTCATGACATAAAGTCTTGGCAAAACCAAAACCAAAGAAACAGTAGTATTATTACAGTACAAATGTTTTATGATCACAATATTTTTAATAAAGTGCTAAAACTTTGAAAATGAATTTTGATGTTTATACAATTTATTCTTCAAAAGATAGGCATGATTATTTGTATACTTTGACTTCTCACACAATCAGTTGTACTTACCATTATTTAATCTGACTGTTAATGGCTGTAAACTCGGTGTGAATGGAACCACAGCCTTTATACTCTCCAAAGAATCATCGTATACCGCTCGTAACCTCTGGTAATGGTAATTAGATACTTTCTCGTGATGATCAATTTTTTTCTTTACCAAAAACGACTTTGGCATGATGAAATTTAGATTTACCACTGTGTGTATATATTTTCTACAGCACGTTTGTCTTCATTCATTTTTATGTTCCCATTTTATATATACTTTTTTAACTTGACATTACATCTGTCTTTTATTCACAAGAAAAGACTTTTCAAACGATTCCTTCAGATCGATTTAGAATTGATTTAGTGTACATTATTTCCAGCTTTTTGTATAAATAACGGTTTAAGTAGTTATTTTACATTTTCATAATAGAAACCGTTATTCTCCGTTAGTGGGTTGACAATCATCTGGTTCTATAACAAACCAGTCGCTTTTAAATACTCGAGACAACCCTGCATCCGAATTAACGAATCACCGCTCACAATGCATCATTTTGGCATGAATAATTAAGTTAAGGGAACAATAGAACTATTTGACAAATATAAATAACAACCGATTCCATGTTTGAGTTTAACAGATGAACGAATCCGCCCCGTCAGCTGCGTTCTAAAATGAATCGTTGACATTCTATTTGGACGTCCTTATTATATTTTAGGCAAGCATGGGATTTAGAAAAAGAGAATTGTAGAAACATATTTTAAAATGATTCATCCTTTGCTTTTCAGATATAAGAAGATGTATTACTTTCAATTACTTTAATAACAATTTATTTGAACGAAGCAGAGTAGTGAGCTGTAACAATGGTGTTACTTCTATTTTCTCCTTCAAAAGATAGGCTTGATTATTTGTATGCTTAGACTTCACACATTGTTACTTAAACACTATAATTTGATTGGCACAATGGATTAATAACAATTATCTAACAATAAATAAAATTAAGATCAATATACAAAGCGTTTAGGTAGTAATTGGTATAAAATTGAAAATAACTAGTGTGCAAATTTTTAAAATATAGTATAAAAGGAGAAAACTATAAATATGATTAAATTCAATGATAAAATTAATGAATACTACCTCAAATATTTAATTGGTGTTGTGCAGTGCACAATCGTAATTTAAAAAATATGAACATGTAATTTTCGGGCGAATGATTGATATATATCATAAACAAAACAAAGAAAATATGAACGAATGAATAAATGAAGACATGGAGGAAGGAAAGATAGGACGAATGAACGATCGAACGAACGTATGAATGAATGAATGAAATTGATTGATTGATTGAATGAATGAATGAATGAATGAATGAATGAATGAATGAATGAATGAATGAATGAATGTCTATCTATGCTATTTTCGTTGATCACTTCTATAAAAGGTTTTCTAAAACTAGATATATATTCAGTATAAAAGTAAGTATCTAAAATAGAGGACATATTGTGCATATTTGGTAACAAGAAAACAACTTCATAAATATAAATACTTCATGGTAAGAAAGCTTATAGTGCAAAATATGCTTGGTAAAATATACAGGTGCAAAATACAATATTACACAACCTTGGAATGAGGACACAAACTTCTACTAAATATATCCTAGGAAATATATATTAACATTTCCATTATTCCATAGTTTTTGTTCAACATTTCCGATTCAATAATGACATGTAATATTCGGCAGAGCATTTACCTTCATTGTTAATTTCAGTCCTCAGAAAGGTTTATAGTGGCGTTATCCTTAGGAAATAAATTGCATGTTATTAAAACGTCATTTAGCTATTTAGTCACAATTAACAAGAGCTATTCGAGTTTTCAAATTCATAAGTATCTCTAACCGAACTTGAATCAGACAAACATTCGCTTCCATCTTTTATGCATGCGGATTCATAATGTTTATTTAAGTACGACTTTAAAGCAAACGATTTGTTACATCTTTTACATGTATAATGTTTAAAAGCTGAATGAGTCTGCATGTGAGCTCTAAGATTGGACCTATCTGCGAATGCTTTCCCGCAGTGGGCACAGCCAAACGGTTTCTCTCCAGTATGGGATCGTCTGTGACCTTGAAGAAGCCATGGCCGTGAAAACGATTTGTTACATATGTCACATGTATGTTTAAGATTATGTGTTAGAATATGCATTGACAATGCTGGCATGCTTACGTAGACCTTGTCACAGTGAGGACATTTCTTAGCTGACTGACTGTCGATACTTCTGTGTGTCTGTTTATGGCGGAAAGATTTGATGACGTGGCGTAGTCCTTACCGCATTCATTGCAAGTATACCGTTGTCTGGTTACCTTCTCAATGGATTTTCGTCTGGAACGTCCATCGCTTATGAAGAAGGAATCATAAGTATAACCGATGGTTATCCCTCCATTTTCAATATCGTCAACAAAAATTTGAGGAGATGGTGATGACACAAGTGATATATTTTCTGTTTCTACGCTTTTGCATGAAGAAACTTCGGGTTCAGAAATTCGTCCAGATTCATCCGGGATATTTGCCTTTTGCTGTAGTGATGACGGAATAGCAATGTCTTGAATGTAGCCTGAAAATAAATCAATTTCAATAACAGATACATTTACCGTAAAGATGCGTTCCCAATATATATGTCAAGCCGTATCACAGTGCCGTAATAATATTTACTAGAAACTTACATGAAGGTTTTTCTCCTTCGCTTACTTTGTTCAACGTACTTTAAAGTGGACAATAAACCGAGGGATAAAAACAGTCAGTCGAATAAAAACAAAACAATCGCCAAAAACTTAAACGAAAAACCGCGAAAAGACAAAAAGCAGTAAACGCAATACTATGCAGAAAATAAATTTACCACACAAACCAAAATGATTAAAAGAGTTTTAACTTCCAATCGTGAGTTTTTTTCCTTTTTTTTTCTTTCTATTTCGAACATTTGATAATAATAATAATAAATAAAGAAATAAATAACAATATATGGATAAGATATGGTGACTGTTTCAATTCATGACACAAAGTCTTGGCAAAACCAAAACCAAAGAAACAGTAGTATTATTACAGTACAAATGTTTTATGATCACAATATTTTTAATAAAGTGCTAAAACTTTGAAAATGAATTTTGATGTTTATACAATTTATTCTTCAAAAGATAGGCATGATTATTTGTATACTTTGACTTCTCACACAATCAGTTGTACTTACCATTATTTAATCTGACTGTTAATGGCTGTAAACTCGGTGTGAATGGAACCACAGCCTTTATACTCTCCAAAGAATCATCGTATACCGCTCGTAACCTCTGGTAATGGTAATTAGATACTTTCTCGTGATGATCAATTTTTTCTTTACCAAAACGACTTTGGCATGATGAAATTTAGATTTACCACTGTGTGTATATATTTTCTACAGCACGTTTGTCTTCATTCATTTTTATGTTCCCATTTTATATATACTTTTTTAACTTGACATTACATCTGTCTTTTATTCACAAGAAAAGACTTTTCAAACGATTCCTTCAGATCGATTTAGAATTGATTTAGTGTACATTATTTCCAGCTTTTTGTATAAATAACGGTTTAAGTAGTTATTTTACATTTTCATAATAGAAACCGTTATTCTCCGTTAGTGGGTTGACAATCATCTGGTTCTATAACAAACCAGTCGCTTTTAAATACTCGAGACAACCCTGCATCCGAATTAACGAATCACCGCTCACAATGCATCATTTTGGCATGAATAATTAAGTTAAGGGAACAATAGAACTATTTGACAAATATAAATAACAACCGATTCCATGTTTGGAGTTTAACAGATGAACGAATCCGCCCCGTCAGCTGCGTTCTAAAATGTATCGTTGACATTCTATTTGGACGTCCTTATTATATTTTAGGCAAGCATGCATTCATCGCACTTTGTCGCGTGCCGGGTATAACAGAACCAATGAGAGTTTAAAGTATTTCTTAAATTGTATAAAACATTATAACAAAGAATTAGTAGCAAGGTGTCAAATTGAGTATGTTTAAATAGACTTTATAATATCAATATCAGTTTGAAAAGCAACAGGCGATAGATGTTTTTCCGTGTGATATGATCGATACAGGTAAAAATCAATAAGACAACAGGTACAAAATCTACAGGTTGTAAAAAAGAGAAAACAATATAAAAGATGAATTATTTATCTGAACTATAGAAATGGAGCCGATCAGGATGAAATTGTACGCTTCGACACCTGTCTTTGTATCATTTATTTATAAGGCAACTAAAATTCAATTATACTTTTATTTGCGTAATTATGCGAAAATGTCCTGCAAGAACTTGTAGCATACGGTGAATAGGAGATTGATTGTATTTCAATGCAAGTTGATAATTCGAGCGTAAACTTGTCGTAAGAAATAATGTTGCAATTTTTATTAAAGCACCAATATGATTTCCAAATTGATGTTAAAATTATATTTCACATTAATATGTTCGGCTCCGTATATTAAAAAAACATAATGATAAAGACAATTTTACCATACTGAGTTCATGATTCCAGGCAGCTATGTTAATATACAAACTAGATGCTACTCTAAGAATAAAAATCCTTGCACTTTGAGTATATTTTTAAAAAGTTTGAAAAATGATTTTCTGTTGTGTCTTATAGTCATAGTTATAGTGTATAGTAGGCTATGTACATGTATACTAATTTTATGGTTTAGATAAGATTATTATTCTATATCATTTACACCCCACAAGTATCCATGAATTTGATTTGTTGATAGCTGGTGTATATCATGTAATTTCTTATATCAGACAAAGGAGTGGGTCCGGTAAGGGCCGATTTTGGCCTCAAATTTCAGGTTCATCTGCTGAAAGATTTTGATCACTTTTTAAACACTTAAGTGTCTACTTCAGTCGATTCAATTAGTTTATCTGACCGATTTGAACTGATTTTATCATTAAAGACGCACAGATTCAAGCTTAAATATGAAAAATCTATCAAATATGCCATAATATGTTATTTTTCAGATGGTTTTTGTCAAAAATGAAAGTGGCCGTATCCGTGTTCACTCTCAACCTTTTTATATATTATGTATTATCATCAAATACAACTTGCATTTAAATATTAAGAATGAACACAAATGCGGCCACTTCCATTTAAGACGGAAACCATCTAAAATTTAACTCAAATGCTAAAATTGTGAAGATTTCAGTAATTTAGCATGACTTAATGATGCTAGTACCCGATATATATGCATTGTATTGTCAAAAACTGCCCATATTTATGTAGCAGAAGTATTCTACTTTCCAATAAATAGCTAAAAGTTTACATTTTAACAATTTTGTAAAACTGCTAAATTTTGGGACCAAAAAGGGGTCTTACTGGACCTACTCCTTTCGTTCATTTAGCAATTTTCATACCTTTACAACAAAAACTTTTTTTTTTGCACAAATTTCTGTTACATTTAGTAAATTATTTGCAATGCTCTCCAGCTTCGTACCCTATTTGTCCTGTCAACTGTTTTTATTTGAGCATCACTGATGAGTCTTATGTAGACGAAACGCGAGTCTGGTGTACACAATATAAGCCTGGTATCTTGGATGATTTTTTTGCAAATATTGGTTGGTTATAATTAACAGTATCTATATACAATTTTAGTTTGTTCTGAATTTCAATTGTCTTTGTGTGTTCTTTATACGTTTTCGCGTTCAAATGCGATGTTTTCACGTGCAGTATTATGTAAAGTTCTCTATATTTTTCGAAAATGTTCGATAAAATTTTCCATGCATTTTTTTGTTTAAGTACAGTATATGTATATTTGTTTTTCATCTGTTGTCCTCATGTATTTCTGCTAGGTTACTAAGTTATGCTAGTGATTCAGTACAGTATCCTTATCTCCATGTATGCTGTGATTAAGTATCTTTATCTTCGTGTATGTTGTGATTGTTATCTTGGTGTAATCAGGGGTGTACAGAATTTTACACCGTTGTTGAAAATTCATACACCCTGAGGCGCAGCCGAATGGGTGTATGAATTTTCAACAACGGTGTAAAATTCCGTACACCCCTGATTACACCAAGATAACGAATTTATTTCTTATGAACAATTCCTTTACTCATTTTTAAACCGGGATGTAAAATTGAAAAATGCTAATGAAAAATTTCCAGTGTAACATTTTTTCAACGTTGATGTTGCTGCGTATTGTCAAATACTTTTTTCTTTATTTTTGGGAAATTCAGAAAAAAAAAATTTTTCTTTTGAATTTTCGGGAAAACTAAATTTTAAAAATTTAAAAAAACTTTTATTTTTATTTTTCAAATTTTTTTTTTTTTTGAAATTTTATTTATCTTTATTTTTTTTTTTGACATTTTTTTCTTTATTTTGGCTATTTTTTTATTATTTTATTTCTTGGCAAAATTTATTTGATCCGGGGTGAACAAGGGTGGGGTGTTATTTACACCGGGGTTATTAACCAATCAGATTGCAGTATTTTTGCTGCATAAGAAATAAGTATCTTTATCTCCGTTTATGTTGTGATTAAGTATCTTTATCTCCGTGTATGTTGTAATTAAGTATCTTTATCTCCGTGTATATTGTGATAAGTATCTTTGTCTGCATGTATGATGTGATTAAGTATCTTTATCTCCTTTATATTGTGATTAAGTATCTTTATCTCTGTGTATGTTGTTATAAAGTATTTTTATCTCCGTGTATGTTGTTATAAAATATCTTTATCTCCGTGTATGTCGTGATAACGTATCTTCATCTGCGTGTATGGTGTGATTAAGTATCTTAATCTCCGTGTATGTTGTGATAAGTATTTTTGTCTACGTGTATGTTTTAATCCGTGTGTGTTGTGATCAAATATCTTTATCTCCATGTATGTTGTGATTAAGTAGCTTTATCTCCGTGTATGTCGTGATTAAGTTCTTTATCTCCGTGTATGTCGTGATTAAGTATCTTTATCTCCGTGTATGTCGTGATAAAGTATCTTTATCTCCGTGTATGTTATGATAAAGTATCCATATCTCGGTGTATGATGTGATTAAGTATTTTTTATCTCCGTGTATGATGTGATTAAGCATCTTTATCTCCGTGTATGTTGTGATTAAGTATCTTTATCTCCGTTTATGTTGTGATTGAGTATCTATATCTCCGTGTATGTTGTGATTAAGTATCTTTATCTCCTTGTATGTTGTGATTTAGTATCTTTATCTCCCTGTATGTTGTGATTAAGTATTTTTATCTCCGTGTATGTAGTGCTAAAGTATCTTTATCTGCATGTATGATGTGATTAAGTATCTTTATCTCCGTGTATATTGTGATTCAGTATCTTTATCTACGTGTATGTTGTGATAAGTATGTTTGTCTACGTGTATATTGTGATTAAGTTTTTTTTTTCTCCATGTATGTCGTGATTAAGTATCTTTATCTCCGTGTATGTTGTGATAAATATCTTTATCGCCGTGTATGCTTGATCAAGTATCTTAATCTCCGTGTATGTTATGATTAAGTATCTTTATCTCCGTGTATGTTGTGATAAAGTATCTTTATCTCCGTGTATGTAGTGCTAAAGTATCTTTATCTGGATGTATGATGTGATTAAGTATCTTTATCTCCGTGTATGTTGTTTTAAAGTATCTTCATCTCCGTGTATGTCGTAATTAAATATCTTTATCTCCGGGTATGTTGTGATTAAGTATCTTTATCTGCGTGGATGTTGTGATTAAGTATCTTAATCTCCGTGTATGTTGTGATAAGTATTGTTGTCTACGTGTATGTTGTGATAAGTATTTTTGTCTACGTGTATATTGTGATTAAGTATCTTAATCTCCGTGTATGTTATGATTAAGTATCTTTATCTCCCTGTATGTTGTGATAAAGTATCTTTATCTCCGTGTATGTAGTGCTAAAGTATCTTTATCTGCATGTATGATGTGATTAAGTATCTTTATCTTCGTGTATGTTTTGAATAAGTGTTTTTATCTCCGTCTATGTTGTTATAAAGTATCTTCATCTCCGTGTATGTCGTGATAAAATATCTTTTCTCTGTGTATGTTGTTATAAAGTATCTTTGTCTGCGTGTATGTTGTGATTAAGTATCTTAATCTCCGTGTATGTTGTGATTAAGTATCTTAATCTCCGTGTATGTTGTGATAAGTATTCTTGTCTACGTGTATGTTGTGATTAAGTATCTTTATCTTCCTGTATGTTGTGATTAAGTATCTTTATTTCCGGCTATTTTGTGATTAAATATCTTTATTTCCGGCTTTTTTGTGATTAAGTATCTTTATTTCCGGCTATTTTGTGATTAAGTATCTTTATCTCCGTGTGTGTTGTGAATAAGTATCTTTATCGCCGTGTATGTTGTGAATAAGTTATCCGCGTATTAGGAAAAAAAAAAAGAATTAGTACGTTATCTTTCGTTATCCGTACTTTGGTGCATGTCTTGTCCGTAAAGATTCAGCGTATAAATTGTAATCTTCATTGATCGTGAATATGTTGGATACAAATCTCAATTCTACTTACATGCATCGATTTTATCTAGGACCAGCGTCCTATAAAGGGAGGACTTATTTGAGTTTAGTTAAGAATGTTTTCAATAATTTTCATTTTTGGAGGGGGCAGGTTTGTTCTACGAAGGATACACATTTAGGTACAGGTACATTGGATGGGGGATAAAATGCAATTTTCAAAATGAAGACGAACAACTTCTAATTTTCTTTTTCTTTAAAACATAATCATGTTTTTATCTCGACCTGACGTTGTCTACGAGATTTTCTGTCGTTTTTCAAATTATCCTTACTGAGGCGCAGACATGATCGATTACAGGGACTATAAAAATCTAAGAACATCCTTGAAAGAATTTTTTTTATCTTTTAATTAATGAACACGTTTTGTAACTCGCAAACTGAAACACCTTTCAGATGCTATATAAGCATAGACTTTATGGATTTCAAGTTTTTTAAAGCTTCAATTGTTGTTTTTACGTTCATCAAGTGGAAATTTTAACGATTTAAACATGTTAATACTGAAGCAATCACACACCTGTATAGCGAAATATTCTTCAGTTTTAGTAGCATGCAATCAATTATTTATTTAACAAAAGCCTTCGTTTACCAATAAATATCAAGCAAAAGTTTTGTGAAACATTTTATACAAGAACCATTACGAAAACAAACATTTACAAGTTTAATTGATTATCTTATTGGTTGGTTGGTTTTATGTGAAATTTATGTGCGGAACTTAATTTGATTCTTTTACTTACAAATTAAGAAATACATATACAAATTATTCTCTTTTCTGCGCAGCCATCTTTACTGGTCATGCATGGGCTACGATCGAAACCCTCGTCTAGCAAAATTGCTGTGTAGTAAACTAAGCCATCTCCCTTCTCAAACTGCGACAAATGAAATGTAGATATTAGAAAGGCGTGATGTCATTGCCATTTACTACTTGTAATTCAAGTTATGAAGCAGGTCTATATAATTATATATACTGAGTAAAAAAGTTTAGCAACATATATTTTAACTTTAAAAAAAAAATTTACAAAGTTGAGTTATAAATTTTCACTGGTTTCTTTTTTTTTTTTGTCAGTTAAGAATTTGCATCTTATTGTTTATTTTCTTTGTTGCAATAATTTATTTATTTTATTATATGTTTAGAGTATAATTATTTTTTTGAAATATGATATTAAAACATATGTTGCTAAACTATTTTTAGTCAGTATATGTATTATCTTTTATTTCGAGAGAGATATCGTTGATAACTTGAGCAGAAAACAACATAAACGCATTAAAACGGTTACTCTAGAATGGTGAAAAGTTCCCAGTTCAGTGCTGGCATCTATCGTGTTGCTCGTGGCAGTTAAAATCCGAAGATTAAGACTCAATGCTACCAGGCTTTAAACATCGGTAAACTATTGTCACCTTAATTTAGTCAGAAGTCAGAAGCGCGTTTCGTGTATATAAAACCCATCAGTGGCGCTCAAATTCAAAACAGTTGGAACTATAAAAATTCTTAATAATCGTGTAAAAGAGAGGTGAACGATACCAAAGGGATAGGTAAGCTTTCTTTTCATTCTTCCTTCAAATCTACTGTATGAAATCTAGTTATTACATTGGAAAATAACAAGAAAAGTGCTGTCGCCAGTCATGATGTCTATCGCAAACATATCCACCAGACTTATAAAGTGACCGACCAATATATCAAGTATGTTGATAATGTCTATTTAAGAGAACTTTTATCGTCTATATAACTGAGATGATATGATATCGATCTGATTAAAATTTATGAGCATAACAAAATCAGAGATCTTTAATCAGATTGATTTTGGATCAAAATTTTCAATTCTTAAAAAAAAAAAAAAAAAAAAGACAAAGATGATGGAACTTTGATTTTTGTTCCTTAAATGATCTTCGACATTTTTTTAGATTCAAGATCTATTTACAAAACCATCTATAGTTTGGAGTTTAACAGTAATTCTGTAGTTTAAAAATAAGATGTGGTTTGGTGCAATTGAGACAACTATCCACTAGAATTCAAATGAAGTTGATGCAAGAATTTTTCTTTTCTGCTGGCTTCTTTTAATCATAGAACAAGCGATTTTAGAAAGTAGTTGGCAGACGACGCAATATAATGTTATTTGTATCGACACTTCTGTAATATTAGCATCGTCAAGTAGAGTTAAATTTAGGCAACATTAGTTTACAAATGTTCAATTCACAAAAATCGATTGAGAAGATATTAATTAAGGTAACCAACCAGAATTTCATAAGTCGATTAAGAAGATACAAATCATGGTAACAAACACAACTCTTTTGGAGTAGTTTTTGTGTAAGGAGCACAAGGAAGGTCCATCATTGGTTGAAGGAATATAATACCAAACTATGATTGTTCAAGATTTCCTTGCTGTATGCGCTTTGTATGTAAGACGTGACCTTTCAGAAATACTCTGATTCTTTATCCAGGTTTGGCTTCACTTTTTTTTCTTATTAATATTTTGTCAGCTTTTTATTAGGCTTTAGACACTTTATTTTTTGGCCTCGAGGATCACTGAAGAGACATTAATTCTCGAAATGCACATCTGGTGCAATAACATTGGTACCGTTAATACTATTACTACCACTGGGTAGATACCTCTACTGGTGTACTGTTAGTCCCCTTGAGTGTCACAAGCCCAACAGCCAGTTCTTCTGTATTGTCGTGCAAATACGGAAATTGTTCATTTAAATTTGCTGTTATGAAATTTCCAATTATTTCAAAATAAGGAATGCATCTCTCTCACGCAAAGCTCTGATTCCTTGTCCAGGTTTGGCTTTACTGTTGGTCCATTTTTTTTCATTAGCTTTTAAAAGTTTGTATTAGGTTTTAGACTATACAATATCTGGGCACCATAATATGCATCACTGAAGAGACATTAATTGTCGTAATGTTATGAAGAGGATGACCTTCTGTGGAGCATCTGACATGAAATGATTTGTTGTCATGCCACAGAATGGTTTTTTTTCCATCCAAATGAAAGATTCTATAAAAGCTGTACTGAACAAAATTCTGGTATTATGAACGTTATTCCTTATCTTCACGTTCCGCTCTATAGATATCATCTCACTAAATCACTAAACAAGGTTTGGTGACTATTTTGAACGCATCTATCTCATAGAACTTGAAATTAAGGATACAACAGATACAATTTAGTTTGCCTCATATCTTGACTTACGTCTAGAAATTGACAATGAGGGTCGGTATCTATATGATGACTTTATTAAGAACAAAACTTTACAACAATAAGGATGATTTAAGATCATCAATTGTAAACTTTCCAATTCTATGTACTGACATAATAGCATATGGAGTATATCTCCAAGGGATACGATCTGGTCTTTCCTGTCAAGATTTCCTTGATAGAGGGTTGTTGCTCACAAGGAAGCTATTGAACTAAGGGTTCCAAGTGGTGAAGTTGGTCATAACTTCGGAAGTTTAACGGACACCATCACGAGTTGGTTGAACGTTATGGAATATCTGTGTCACAGACGACCACGGATATATCCCAATTGTCGTACCCACAACCCCGCCCCTTTTTCCTCGATAGTGACATTACAGAATGAGACTTAACATCGGATGTGTACTTACATGAGCATGGCAGGTGCAAATGTTGAACAGGAACTGCTTACCCTTTCGAAGCACCTGAGATCATCCTCTGTTTTTGTGGGGGTCGTGTTGTTCAGTCTTTAGTTTTCCATGTGGTGTCATGTAAATCTGTTCGTCTTTTCATCGTTTTTCGTTTTTTTTTTGCCACAGCATTGTCAGTTTTTCTTCATCTTGTGAGAATGTCTCCTTGATATCCCTTTTGTAAGCTTTTTATCAAATGCTTTTCAAATATGTCCAGAAGAGACATAGCGTTTAAAGTTAAACAGTTGGGATCATATGAACTCAAAAATAGAATGAGACCAGGTACATCCAAATGGGTAAGCATCTTCAAGTTAAACAGTTGGTATGGAATTATAACCTCATGTCCAACTGACCTCATCAGTTTGTGTTATGACCATGATGACTGAAAAGTGTAATGTCATATATGCTCAGAAGGACCAGAATGGATGTATATGTTTATTACAGGGTATAATGATATAATGTCTCTAGTAAGTAAATCCCAACAAATAATCATTGAGTTTGTGAAGTGATATGCCAGTGGTTCTTTCTCACTCTCTGCTGGAGTTGTTTCTCAATAAGGGTTTACAATTCCACTTGTGAAATTCTCTAATGAGAACATTTAACAATTTGTGTAAACTATGATAATTTTTCAGATTTTTTTCTTATAAATTAAGAGAACGAGACTTTTCAGTAAAACCTCAACTCTTCTCCAGATTCCACTAAAGTTTTACTCATAAAATGTAATAGTTTCAAGTAAAAGAGTTAGTTTATACAATGAAAAAGTTTCCTTGATTAATCTTCATCAAGAACGCTCAAGCCTAAACATTTGAAAGACAGGGAAGTAAAATACATAGAAGCATTTGGAGCAATGTAACCAATAGTGACCTAAAAAAATCAAATGCTTTGTCTAAGGGAGTTCATGGACCCTTATTTTCTGAATAATTACATAATTTATTAAATGGGAATGTTAGAAACGTTTTTTATAAATCATGTCAGGAGAAAATTTATTTACTTGTACAATTCCTTCTTTCTATGACAGAAGAGTTCCTGTTTTGCATGTATGAGATTCTAATATACTGCCCTGTTATTAAACAAAACCAATAGTATTGCAAGCCTCTAGTGTACCAATATACATGAACACAAATTCAGACTTTCACTCTAAAAAACATTATTCATTCTTATAAAAGTAGTTAAACTATATTGTTCAAAGTAATTCTTTTTCAAGGAAACAACTGAAAGTTTCCTTTAATTAATTTTTGTTAGCTAAGCAAATAGTTGATTTTCAACATATGATTCTAACATGGATTTTCACCAAAATTTCATTCTTTGGTGACTGGATTTTTCGTGTAGGGTACTTTCTGGTATTATACAAGTATAAAAATTGTTTTGGCAATTAAGGACCTGAAATGATCAGTGAAATGTTTTCACAAACAAATCTCATTGTAAAATGCAAATTATTTACATATAATTCTATTTATACATAAAAAACATTCAAGCATGTTGTCAATTCTTATTTTATCTTACCAAAAGGTTTTTTTTTGTACAAATAATGAAAAACTTTAAAATTATTGAAGAATTCAAATATTTGAAATTATAAGGGGGATCAATATTATCAACAGTGCTGTTAACTTTCCCAATTACGTATACAACTAGGAAACAGGAATGATGACCTCATCGTTTCTTTCTATTTTTCTAAGATACTATAATAAAAAAAAGTTCTTATCTTCATTTTGAAATTCTGTCATTCAGTTTGTTTCTGCTAACATAATTTTAAATTCCAACAATTTGTTAACCTTATTGAATAAGACAATTTTGCTTACATTAAGAAATATATTTACTTTTTATTATGATTTAGAAAATAAACAGTGTTGAAGTTTCCAATTTTTCAAAGTATAAAAATTGTGTAATTTTTTTCTCATTATGGTTAAATACTTCCTATGTGATAATTTCATGGCACAGGACATTTGCACTTTATTACCAGTATTAAGAAAGAACAGTTGCACTCCAAATATGATGAACACACCTAGACTAAGTTAACTGGACTTTTGCACTGGTGTTGTCAGTATGTTTTCGACTTATGAGTTTGAATGTCCCTTTGGTATCTTTTACCTCTCTTTTACCTGTAAATGGTCACCCGTAATTTTAACGAGTTGTAATAATAAAGTTGATTGAAATCAAATTTGTTGTTAGTTATTTCACATTAACTCAGTTATGAAACATTGACTTGCTTAAATTTGTGTAGACCATTATTTGATGTTAAAGCCAATGGCTGCTCAAGAACCTAGATCAACAATTTTGCAGATTATCTGACAGAAAATAACATAACTGTTTCCTCAATTTCCTCTATAGAATGGCTTGAGCAACCATCTGACTGTAAATCCATCAACCATATCAAATAATATATATTCATGAGCCACAACCTTAGTTAAGAATTAAAAGAGAGAATTTGAAATAGATATTGAAATGTGGTTAGAATACCTGTTAGGACATATTACTTGAGCTAATATTTATTTACTCCATGGGCTACAGGTATAAAGTCAACTGTCATGTGTCATTTATGTTTTTAGAAGTTACTTTTGATGTATACAAAGAAATAAATTTACTATAGTGTGGATATTAACTGACTTTAGAGCACATAAGATCAGGTGTCCTGTAGAAAAAGCACAATATCATAAAAATCAAACTGAAAATGCCCAATAAAAAATGTGTAAATATCCCATCAAAAAGCACAAGGGTCATGCACCAAATTTTCCTTAACTATTGGTTAGTTGAAAAAAACAAGTAACTATCTAGAATTGAGATATTCCAATAAGGATAACAAATATTTTCATGATTATTCATATGTACAAAAATGATTTCTGATGATGATGACTGACAGATTTTTCTTACATATGCAACAATGAAAATCATTGACATTAAAATGTATGATATTGCTGTATTTTCCCCTTTTTTATTTGCACTTTTAAACTACAAGTTCATACACATTAATTCAATAAGTCTTACAATTTAGTTTATGTCATGATAAAAGGTGAAAATCATATTGTTTTAAAAAATATTCATTTTTACAGTTATACATGGTCTATATTGTATTGACCTTGAAAAATTGAAGTATAAAGTTTAACCTTCAAACATTACATGTAGGTTACTTATATAAAAATCATGAAAAAACATGTCTTTATTATTACAAAACAGAGTCCTGTCTCCAACAGATCAGCTTGTCTGTGAGCTGCCTTTTTACAACACCAAATTCTCTGTTCTTCAGATGAACAAACAAATCCTATTAATTATAGATGAAATTGAATCTGAAAAGAAATAAAATATAGAATTTATAAAACTGTCTGAAATGAACAATGAAGATAATTTTACTATCTCCCCTGAACACAACAATGACGAATAATTTTTTTATTCTTTTTCAAGTTTCTTTGTTTGAAATGAGTTGGTCAACATGCTTTTTGTGGCGTTTTTGCATGATTAATCCTAATTAAGAATGTCTTGAGCGAAGTCTTTCACATCAATTTAAACTAATTGTACCCTATTCCATGAAGCAAGTTATGGAGAATTTTTCTTCAGATAATAATTTTCTAAACAAAGAAACTTTCCCACAGACGGGAAGTCCCCCCACAGTTTATTGATTCTAACCAATTAACTCCTCTCATCTCTATGATAATGTTTAATTTTAGTGACAAACTCCATGTCCTTTACTTTATTAAAATCGTCAAAATCTTGGGAAAAAAGATAATTTGCGAAAGAAATAAAATCCCCAGGGGAGAGCTAGGAGCTGAGACATAAAAATACAAATTTCCAACACCGTTGATTCAACAATGATCCCCTATAACCTATTACTCTCCATGCAACAAATCTGTGATCATTTATAACATCGTGCATGTCCTGTAAGACCAGATTTGACAAAAGATCTTGATAATATAATTATAGTAACAGGGTAATACTACCATTAATTTAATTTCGTCCAGCCTAAACATAAAACACAACAAGAATCAACTAATTTGTATTAAAACCACGCCTCTAACATCTGGTCAACAAAAGAATTTTTTTTTTATTCTTTTGCATAAGATTGTATCTATATAAAATAACTAGCAATTTGTTGAACACCTCATGTATAACATTACACAGATAAAAATCATGGCTTGGCTGTTACCCATTGGGTAAACTGATCTTATTTTATTATCAAAATGTGTTGCTTTCAATATTATGTGTTAAAATTACTAAATCAAGCAGCTTTTAAATGAATTATTTATAATGAAATTGCAATTATTATTCATTCTTTTTTTGGAGAGGATAGGGTTGTCAGACTAAAATTATCTCAGCAAATTTTAATATAGATGTATAAAATGAAATCACACAATGTAAGAGTTTTGTAAGTTTATTTCTTGCAGTTTTATAGGCAGAGATTGGCAGCTCCATTTAAAGGCCATTTATTACGTATTTATATATCATTATTTTTCATACTTCTTTTTTATGTACTGATGTATTCTTTTTGTTATATTTTTTCCAAATGTTGTTTTAAAATTTGAAAAGGTGTTATATATAAATAAAGATTTTATCATCAAATTAAAAAAATTGACAAATTAAAAGAAGTCACAGAAAGAGATGTGGTGTTGGGATGCACTTATGATGCAATAAAATCACAAATTCAAAACTATATCTAAACTGGGTACCACATTGAAGAATCTTCAAATATTATTTTATGGTGTTTGAAATATTTAGATATTAATTCATACTTTTAATTTCAATTTTCAATGAAACCTGATATCACAAGATTACACACATTGTAGTTGTATATCTTGAGTGCTATATGTCTCTGGTATTATAAAATAAATTGCTTCGCCGGACGCAGCTGGATACGACCGCAGAGGTCCAACCCTGAACAGATGGGGCAAAAATGGACACAATATTCATGCTTGATACAGGTCTGAATTTGGATTGTAATTAAATATTTGACACATAATAGGTTTCTGACACAGAATAACTGTAGTCAAAGAACTTAGAATTGGTTATATAAATTGAAATTATATTCAATTTTTTGCTTTTGTGCAATACCCCCCCCTTTTCCAAAAAAAAATCCCCCAACCCTTTTTGCAAAAAAAAAATATGTAAAGAAATTTTGTTTAATTTCTGAAATCTGAAAAATTGCCACCCCCTTTTCCAAAAAAAAATTCTTTCCTCAAGATATGGTAATAATCTCAATTCAAATTACCAATGGAGTTTGCAACCATAATTACCCATTTAAATACATCATAAAAGTCTTAAATAGATAATTTAAAAGCAAAGTAAGGGAGGTAATCCAACATTGTACAACATTGTACAATTTTGTTTTTAGATTAACTCCCTTACACTGCTTTTAAATTGTCCTTTAACCAGGAAACCCTTGTTTTTCCCCCTTTTTTGCCCCTAATTCCTTAACGGTTTGAGCCATAACCCCCCAAAGCCAATCCTAACCATCCCTTTGTGGTATGGAATCTTGTGGTATAATTTCAGAGAGATCCATACACTTAAACACAAGTTATTGTCTGGAAACTAGAAAAATGCCTTTTTGGGCCTCTTTTTGGGCCTCTTTTTGGCCCCTAATTCCTAAACTATTAGGACCATAACCCCCAAAATCAATCCCAACCTTCCTTTTGTGGTATTGAACCTTATGGTAAAATTTCATAGAGATCCATTCACTTAAACTAAAGTTATTGTGCGAAAACCAATGTGTCTTCGACGACGACGACGACGCCAACATCATCCCAATATACGACCGCAAAATTTTTTTGCAGTTGTATAAAAAATATATAACAAGAAGTTAACTTAAGGGACTGTCATATTAAGAAGCTGTTCAATCATTCATTTTACTGGTAAATTAAATACAATACATAACAATATGATTCAGTAGGAACTTCAACTTAAGATTTCTAGTGGAGCCTTTGTTAAGTTACCCTCTTTTTTTTTATATTGAAAAGACATTTTCAAATATTTAACTAATCTTTGCATATATGCGCTGTGAAATTTTATTAATAAGCCTTGTTGGCACTATCCTTTACATCAAAAACTTGGAGAAAGTTTTTGAAGGAATTTGTCAGTGACAATGTTTGAAAACTTGGATTAAAAACTTTGACTGACTTTAATGGAGTATAATCTCATCCTATTTTTCTTGAAACTTGTATGGATTTGATGGAAACTATCTATTAAGAGTTGAATTTAGGAATGATGCAATTTTGTTTTCAAAACAAAAGCACATAGTAAAGGTTGGAGATGAGATGAGCAGAATAAACATAATAACTTCCAGTAAAACTAAAATAACATAGTAATGGACAAATGGTGTGAAAGAGAATTGATTCAATTGGTTGAGTACAAAGAAGTATAAAACTCATCGGCCACAAACAAAACATGCACAATTTCTAATTTGCCTCCTCAAAAAGGTTTTCCACAGAAAATGTAGTGAAAGAGTAATGCAATTTTTTTGTTTAAAGTTTTTTAGAACCCATTTACTTCTTGTAAACCTTGAAGTCCCAACTTTTCTTTGTCCAATCGCGGATCAAAAAACTTTGAAAGTGACAATAGATTACTTTGACCAAGTTTTGATGGAAAACTTTGGTAGTGACAACAGATGACATTGACCAAGTTTTCTTTGAACAAGTTTACAAATTATCAAATTTATGATCTGCTTTTCCAAGCAACTTATTTGTAAATATAGCAGGTGATTATTAGTAAACATTTACTGCTAGTCAGAACATCAGTGATATATGATCTTTGTACAGAACACAATTATATAAACAGGATAAATATTGATAAGCTGTCAGGTCCTAATGCAACATGGAAACTTTAATTGAAAACTTAAAATATATTTTCATGATACTATTACTTTTCAAAAGATGATACCATTTTTTAAATGTGAATCAAAAGCAAACATTATTCAAACGTTTTCTTTATTTATGCAATTGGTTTTGATTATTTATATTTTTGTTAATATTGCTTTTTCTTCAATTTCAAAAATTTCATATACTTGGTATTTGAGGTAAAAACATTGTTGAAAACATTCACAAGGTTCAGTTATAAACACAATTTCTTTTGATCTCTTAGATTTTCATAAAAGTCCGAATAAATCAAAAGAATATAATTTTTAATAAATAATAAGATTTGTCTTATTCACATTTAAATAACAAAGTAGTTATTTATAAAATTATGAATTTGTTTGATTGAAATGTTGCTTTTAAATTACAGGCACGTGTTCTTTACAATGGACATCAACTGCAGTTAAACGATGTCAAAAATCATCATTTGATGGAAGAAAGAGTAATAATTCTTTAATCAGTAAATTCAACAGAAATGACTTTAAATCGTACAATAAGAAGAGGACTAATTCTTTGTGGTGTACAACAATAGAACTTGACCATTTGTATCTAATTTATTCTTTTATAAAATCAACACTTTAAACCAATATTTATTCAGCGATCTTCCTATTCAAATAAACATGTTAGATTCTATTGTGCAGAAACATTAACTGATTTAAATAGTGGGTCTGTCATGTGATAGCAAGCATTAAATATTTTTATCTTTGCATGTTTCTATCTATTATTCCAACAATTTTTTTATCTGACAGATTTGTCCATCTGTCCATAAAACCTTAAAAAACTTTCATCTGTCCAACTGCACATGTCCTTAAACAACCCTGGTTCCAGAAATCACTTACATTCAATTGAAATTGGTTTTTTTTTCTTCCTTTTTAGTCAAAGATGTTAAAGACATTTCGACATTGGACATCAACGAATTTCCAAAGTTGCAGGAAAAAAAAAAATAGAAAATGACTTTCTATGTCATTATTATTATTATTCCAGAAATGTATGTCTTGCTCAATAAAATTGGTATCACAGTACAAGATTTGATTTTTTTCAACTTTCAAATGTCTGAGATATTTACAATGTTCTCACTGGCCTATAGTAAAGGGAATACATCTGAATATATCTAGTTACTACCAGATTTGCCGCAGTGTTTCTATAGAATTATAAATACTATTATGTCTGTCTATAAGATTTGTCAGTTTGTTTATTGTATACTGGTATTATAGAGTAAAGGGCTTTTTTGTACTGCTTTTAACCATCCTTCTTTGTACCTTTCTTAATTCATCTGATTAAAAAGGGGGAAGGATGAGATCTCAAAGTGAAATTCGAAGCACAAGAATGAACGAGAAATTCATGCTAGGATTAATGGTCTTTTATCAAAATTTGTCAACCATATGTATCATGGTCCATTCATTAAAAAAAATAAAGTACTAGTAAATGTTCTCTGGGAGTTTGTAGTTCTTTTTTAAGCTTCTGGCACAGTTAAAAACTAATTCAATTTCCGCAATAAAAAGAATGTTAACAAGAGTGCACACGCTAAAATGTCTCGCCTGCTTTACTGACCATTGATTTTATGTTGAAAGTCTTAAAGATAAAGGTTTAACTAAAAACATCACAGAAACTAAGGTCAGATAAATGCTGTCAGACAGACATATACACCTTACAATTTTTTATAAACAAAATATAATTGATCTATTTCTTATGATAATTGAATAAAATGCTCCAGGGCGCAGCTTGATACGACCGCAGAGGTCGAACCCTGAACAGTTGGGGCAAGTATGGACACAACATTCAAGCTTGATACAGCTCTGAATTTGGATTGTGATTAAATATTTGACACAGCATAGGTTTCTGACACAGAATGAATGTGGTCTAAGAACTTAAAAATTTTAAATTGGACATTCACCTATTATGGTCCAATATCCAAAATCTAAATACATGGTTAGATTCAGCATATCAAAGAACCCTAAGAGTTCAATTTTGATGAAATCAAACAAAGTTTAATTTTGGACCCGATTTGGACCAACTTGAAAACTGGGCCCATAATCAAAATTTAAAGACATGTTTAGATTCAGCATATCAAAGAACCCTAAGAATTCAATTTTGTTAAAATCAAATTAAGTTTAATTTTGGACCCTTTGGACCTTAATGTAGACCAATTTGAAAACGGGACCAAAACTAAGAATCTAAATACATGGTTAGATTCAGCATATCAAAGAACCCCATATATTCAATTTTTGTTGAAATCAAACAAAGTTTAATTTTGGACCCCAATTTGGACCAACTTGAAAACTGGGCCCATAATCAAAATCTAAATACATGATTAGATTCAGCATATCAAAGAACCCTAAGAATTCATTTTTGTTAAAATCAAACTAAGTTTAATTTTGGACCCTTTGGACCTTAATGTAGACCAATTTGAAAACCGGACCAAAATTAAGAATCTAAATACACGGTTAGATTCGGCATATCAAAGAACCCCACTAATTCACTTTTGATGAAATCAAACAAAGTTTAATTTTGGACCCTTTGGACCTCAATGTGGACCAATTTAAAAACGGGGCCCAAAATCCAAAAACTTAATACACGGTTAGATTCAGCATATTAAAGAACCCCAAGAATTCAAGAATAAAACCCCATTGAAATTGGTCAAGAAATGAGCAATTTATACAAAGTATCTTCTTTTGCACAAGACTGTGCAATTGAATATTTCTTGCAATTGCGCAATACTGTGCAATTGAATATTTCTTGCTATTGTGCAATACTGTAGAATTGACAATTTCTTCCTATTGTGCAATATTGTGCTATTGGATATTTCTTGCTATTGCGCAATACTGTGCAACTGAAGATTTCTTGCTATTGCACAATACTGTGCAATTGAAAATTTCTTGCTATTGCACAATACTTATTATATAATAATTTACACATCCTGTTTGGTGTGTATCTCCTGCCATATCATTATTATTTGCTTTTAAATATAAATCAGAAATAACCAACGTAAAATGGAAAATTTTAAAGAAAAAAAAAGGAAAAAGAAAAAAAAAATCCCCCAATTTTTGAACCCCTTATGATTCATCACCCCAAACTCAATCCCAGCCTTCAATGAGGTATGGTACCTTGTAGTACAATTTCAGAGAGATCCATACACTTAAACACAAGTTATTGTCTGGAAACTAGAAAAATGCTTATTTTTGGCCCCTTTTTGGCCCCTAATTCCTAACGTTGATGGCAATTACCCCCTAACTCAATTCCAGCTTTCCCTTTGTGATATGGAACCTTGTAGTACAATTTCAGAAAGATCCATACACTTACACACAAGTTATTGTCCTGAAACTAGAAAAATGCTTATTTTTGCCCTTTTGGCCCCTAATTCCTAAAATTTTGAGGCAATTACCCCAAAATCAATCCCAGCATTCCCTTTGTGATATGGAACCTTGTGGTACAATGTCAGAGAGATCCATACACTTACACACAAGTTATTGTCTGGAAGTTACAAAATGCTTATTTTGGCCCCTTTTGGCCCCTAATTCCTTAACTGTTGGTACCATAACCCCAAAATCAATCCCAACCTTCCTTTGTGGTATTGAATCTTATGGTAAAATTTCCTAGAGATCCATTTACTTAAACTAAAGTTAGAGTGCGAAAACCAATGTGTCTTGGACGGACGACGACGACGACGCCGGACGACGACGACGGCGACGACGCCAACGTCATACCAATATCGACCACAAAAATTTTTGCGGTCGTATAAAACAGACCAAAACAAAAAAAAACTTAACATTGACCAATGAACCATGAAAATGAGGTCAAGGTCAGATGATACCTGCCAGACAGACATAAACACCTTAAAACCATTCCATACACCAAATATAGTTGACCTATTGCTTAAAGTTCTTGAAAAACAGACCAAAACACAAAAACTTAACATTGACCAATGAACCATGAAAATGAGGTTAAGGTCAGATGATACCTGCCAGACAGACATATACACCTTACAACCATTCCATACACCAAATATAGTTGACCTATTGCTTATAGTACTTGAAAAACAGACCAAACCACAAAACTTAACATTGACCAATGAACCATGAAAATGAGGTCAAGGTCAGATGAAACCTGCCAGACTGACATGTACCCATTACAGTCATTCCATACACCAAATATAGTTGACCTATTGCTTATAGTACTTGAAAAACAGACCAAAACACAAAAACTTAACATTAACCAATGAACCATGAAAATGAGGTCAAGGTCAGATGAAACCTGCCAGACTGACATGTACCCATTACAGTCATTCCAAACACCAAATATAGTTGACCTACTGCTTATAGTATTTGAGAAACAGACCTAATCACATAACTTTAACCTTGATCACTGATCCATGAAATGAGGTCGAGGTCAGGTGAACCCTATCTAACGGACATGTAGACATTGCAAGGAACCCATATACCAAATATGGTTATCCTATTACTCATAATAAGTGAGAAATTCACATGACAAAAAAACTCAATTTTTCTTTCAAGTAGTCGATGAACCATGAAAATGAGGTCAAGGACATTGGACATATGACAGACGGCAACTTCGTCACATAAGGTATCTGCATACAAGATATGAAGCATCCAGGTCTTCTACCTCCTGAAATATAAAGCTTTAAACAAATAGTTTACGCCGCCGCCGCAGCTGTTGGATAGTAATACCAATGTCTCGCATACTGCGACTTTCGTCGCAGGCGAGACTAAAATGCAACTTACATATGAAAGAAAGATGTGTTATAAATATCAATAAGACACAACTCCAACAAAATAAGGTCAATGAAATTAGCAATCTTTAGGGCTATATACTGTTTTATTTTTTTACATTTAGTGCCCAGAACAAGACCATATGAAAATATCTAAATTCCCACGAGTCTGCACATACATTTAGTGCCCAGAACAAGACCATATGAAAATATCTAAATTCCCACCAGTCTGCACACACATTTAGTGCCCAGGACAAGATCATATGAAAATATCTAAATTGCCACGAGTCTGCACACACAAGTTGAGAATGAACTGAATTCTAAAAAAGTGAAATAATTCAAAAGACTAGCAAACACTTAATTAAAGAAATCATCAAAGGAATGAGATTTCCCTAAAAGCACTAGTCCCATATATATATTCACCTTGGTAATGCAGCACTAGTCGCATATATATATATTCACCTTGGTAATGCAGCACTAGTCACATATATATATTCACCTTGGTAATGCAGCACTAGTCGCATATATATATTCACCTTGGTAATGCAGCACTAGTTGCATATATATATATTCACCTTGGTAATGCAGCACTAGTTGCATATATATATATTCATCTTGGTAATGCAGCACTAGTCGCATATATATATATTCACCTTGGTAATGCAGCACTAGTTGCATATATATATATTCATCTTGGTAATGCAGCACTAGTCCCATATATATATTCACCTTGGTAATGCAGCACTAGTCGCATATATATATATTCATCTTGGTAATGCAGCACTAGTTGCATATATATATATTCATCTTGGTAATGCAGCACTAGTCCCATATATATATTCACCTTGGTAATGCAGCACTAGTCATATATATATATATATTCACCTTGGTAATGCAGCACTAGTTGCATACATATATATTCATCTTGGTAATGCAGCACTAGTCCCATATATATATTCACCTTGGTAATGCAGCACTAGTCGCATATATATATTCACCTTGGTAATGCAGCACTAGTCGCATATATATATTCACCTTGGTAATGCAGCACTAGTTGCATATATATATTCACCTTGGTAATGCAGCACTAGTCCCATATATATATTCATCTTGGTAATGCAGCACTAGTTGCATATATATATTCATCTTGGTAATGCAGCACTAGTCCCATATATATATTCACCTTGGTAATGCAGCACTAGTCGCATATATATATTCACCTTGGTAATGCAGCACTAGTCGCATATATATATATTCATCTTGGTAATGCAGAAATAGCCAAAAGCACTAGTCGCATATATATAGTCACCTTGGTAATGCAGAAATAGCCAAAAGCACAAGTCGCATATATATATTCACCTTGGTAATGCAGAAATAGCCAAATTTTAAGTTTCTGATCTGTAACTTGGGTATGCTTGAAGGACAATTAATTCTAAATTTTGACACTTATCTTTTACATTTTCCTAGATAAGCTCTACTTTCTTAAAATGTATCAGAATATTGATTGATTGATGGCTGCTTAATGGTACATCAGAAAGATAACAAGTTATTGAAAAAAAAATATCCTGCTTTGTACTTGTCTGACAGGCTGAGTAAGATTAACAGCCAGCAAGAATACAATATAATCTATGGAGACATATTATTCAGAGTCTGAGCAAACCAGTGTTGTGCTATCTCTCCTATCCCTCTAGGGGCAACCAAGCTACTAGGACATCACCATCAGGATGACGTGCCATTTTTATTTTTAAGAAGATATAAATATTAGAAGTTTAAGAATAAAAGTATGGTACTTGCAATTTTCTTCCAAATTTTTGAATAACTAATAGCTTAATCTCACTGTATGGTCTTCTAGGATGATACAAGAAAATGCTGGATAAGGTTATGTATTCTCATCTATTGATAATGAACCAGACTGACCACTTTGTACATAATTTTGAGAAACACATATATTTGTTTTGTGATAAATAAGAGAGAAAAATAAATTAGATTTTTACTGAGGAAAACTTAAATGTCATGTTATATAAACAAGGCATCATGACAAATAGTGAAGTTATACAATATTTCCTAAAGGACAGAATGAATTTGATAAATCAAAAATTACAAAGTTCACTACTGGTCATCAAAAAATCTAACAACAGATGTGAGGACTGGTAACATCTCTAATTACTCTGATCATATTCTAAATAAAATCACCATTTTCATATTAAGATAATAACTTTTCTGCATCAACTGATTATATTCAAACCAATCAAATTAATCCATAAATATAAAAATTCTGACCAAATGGTCACTTTTTATAGCCAAATGACCAGTTGACCCTTTGTGATTAATATTCAGCAGGTGGTCATCTGTTGACCATTGTCCAGAGCTAACTGGACCTCAGTGACCAGGGTTATTTTAGGACATACTGACCACAGACAGGTTATTTTAGGATAAAAGATGGCCTCAACTGACCAATGGTCAGTATAGCAAGATACTACCTGGGTAGTCAGGTGTATCCTCAAATGACCACCAACTTGGTCAATTAAGTTCATGTCAAAAAGTCGAATTCTTTTGTTTGAATATTCAATATTAATCACTAACAAAAATTCACTGCAGAAAATCAAAAATTGAAAAGGATTGTAGATTGAGAAACAAACATGAGACAAAAATACTATGAAATAGTAGAGAATTACCAATATATCAAAGGATCAACACCTTTATTCATGTTCTTCATCTAAACAGTCATTGTAAGCTTTTCAACAATACCCTAGCTAACATTTATCACCTTACAGCAATGTCAAGCCTACACAACACAGATATATAACCATTCCCTATATATATTACAAATACTTGATAAAGCAGTGTAAAGCCTACACAACACAGATATATAACCATTCCCTATATACATTACAAATACTTCATGGGATGGAGACACTAATTTGATAAAAAAAAAAAATTGCATTTCATGTTTTTCTTTCAGTGTCTATGCTATATAATCACTCTTAAAAAAAAAAATCTTACAGTTCAAAAATTTGAAATTAACTAACATGTTTAAAAGGCCTATCATTTCCTAATAATTTTTAATGTATTATACATTCTAATGAAACATTGTTTGTAATGTTCATTTTGATTGATAATACTACAAATTTCAGACCATCAATTTTAGGACTGAAATTTTGTACACAGGATAGTTTTTAAGATAATTCAATCTTTCAAATGTTTAGTTGTAGGTGTGTCATGCTGTTAAATAATAAAACATTAAACATTAAAAATACACAATTTATGTCATTAAATTCAACAATATAATGTACATACAGAAAAACAATAAATTATCTATAAATATTCCTGATTAAACAATCGATCAATTAAACATGTTTAATATGTTGATGTTGATACAAATATTTTGCAATTGAACTCTTCAACCAAACACCAAATATGAGGATTAAATCATAAACTTCATTTGATCAATGAATTATTAATAGATGTATGATTTAAGTGTCCTTACAGTGAACTGGTCAAGCAGTCTGACCAACTGTTGTACTGACCACAACAATGGTCAGCACTGGTCATCCACACGGTCAACCATAAAGGGAAGCAACAGCCAATCTTAGTAATTACATTATGTTTCTACAAAACGATGCAAGTCAGTTTGTTTTCTGCAATATATGTATTCACAACTTTCATAAATACATCTTTTGTTTAAAATATCTTTATCAAAATTGTTGAAAATAAACAATAAGACTTTTTATGGCAGAAGATTTTCCCCAATTAACAAATAAATAAAGACATGTCTCAATCTTTTTTTCCTTGTTTATTCAGTTCCTTATTTTTAGAATTAAATCTTCTACAATTTGTAACTAATGCAAAGACATGCAAGGAAATGTAACAAAATAATGACATAAGTTTAATTTTCCTATTTTGTCTTTTCGTTTTAAAAGCTTCTGAAACTTATCTCTAAAAAAATTGACAATAACACCAACAGACGACTGAATGTGTCCTTTGTTTGCCGTGATGTGATAAACCTTAATCTGATATTTCTACATCAGCACCCCTCTTATCATAATTATAACTTTCACTGAAATCGACTGTAACCATCCATTCTTCAAAGAACAATGGAAGTGTGTATTCTGAAGGAAAAATTCTTCACAGGCTGATCAAACAATTAAAATCCATGATTCAAGGGCGTGATTCACCCGGATTACACTTCTTTAAGACGTCAAAGACCCATACAAAAAAAAGCTGCCATATTACCATAAAAATAGAAATTTGGCTTTTATAATTTGTCTGACATTATGAGATTTTGTTATTACGCTTGAGAAGAACACGCTCCCCCTGTTATAATTGAACAGTGGAATCTGTTGCCCAGGGGTTTCTTCAAGCCAAATAAATGTATAACTCTTTAATATTAACGATTAAATAACAAAATGTTAGTTCCAAGTGGTAGAGATTCACAGTTTTCATAAAATTTCTTCATTATTTTGTTATTAAATCTTAATGCTATATGGTAATATGAGACTAGTATCTCTTTGTTCCTTGTTGATGAATATTTGGTAAGGAATTTGATTTAAATTGACAAAACTACTTTAGAGCAATATTATCATGAGATGGAATCAAACATTTAAGTTCTTATCCAGATGTCCAATGTTCCAAATTCTTTTCACTTTTTATACAATGACAAATATTTTACACAATTTATGAGTTTTTTCTCATAAAGTTATGATTTTTTTTGAGCAATGTTAAATGTCATGTTTAGGTTCTCATTTTTCAAAGTTAATGATTTCATTATCTGATTTATAAAACAAGTATTTTTTAACAAGTGCAATGATTTTTATGTCTTTATTAGAGAAATCTCTATCAAAGTATACACTAAAAATTTTAAATTATTTGGAGGTTTTAATAATGCAAATAATGATACTGATTGTGAGTATTGCAATATTAAAAATCTGATACAGATAATTCATTTTGAATTTTGGTTGGTCATGTCAAAATGGTGTTAATAAATCATTGCATTGTTATCCAAAGGCTCCCATATCACTTCAAGGCATTAAAATAACCTGATTTGTGGTAAAATGATTATGTAAAGACTCAAAAAGGAAATGATGCATTATAATATCTTTATATAAAGCTCGCTATTTTTCCTGTAATGCATGTATTTTTAACATATTAGTTTGGGTCCAATTGTTTTACAAAGCCAATTAAATAGTGTGGTTATTTTCTGAAAAGTATTAACTTATACAGATCCATATTTGTCATAAGTTTGAAAATGGCTAAAATTTGCACACCCTGATAATGTTATGGCTTACAGACCTTGGCCATACATAAGATGCAACTTATATGGGTAATTCTGTATTCTCCCCACAGCATTTCACCATCATGGTAATGTGATGCTATATTGCTTGAATGTGATGATATCTGAAATGATTTTCTTACAGATTGTGATGCTGTAACTTTTAGAAAGAAGATAGTATTTCAAAATTCCCTGTTTACCCAGATGCTATATGAAATTTGTTACAACACATGGCAGTTTGCTGAATTTCCACTTATTAAGATCATTAGGAATTTAGACCTGTCTACTAATAGTCATTTCCAATTTTGTAAGATGAATAGAGAATGCTTTATGCTTTTTTCAATATCACATCTTTATCAACCAGCTGTGACACTAATATTATCACAAGCGCTGTGCTCAAGGGATTATATTGGTTGAGGGGTGTCTTCCTGGAATGTCTACATTTTATAAAATATCTATTCCCCGAATGCCAACAAAATAAATTGAATAGAAGTTATTTTAGTGAATTGGTGTTGTTTTAGAACAAAATTTAATCATTTTGAAAAAAAAATTGAAGGGTACTAATTATTTTGTGTCATGTTGTGTTAAAACTCATTTGCGCAAATAATATGTTTGCGCCATTAGGTTTTAAACTACATATTACCATTTGCACCAAAACTTTAGTATCTCAAAGCAGTAATGCTCTGCTCATCTGTATACACGCTTGCAGTATAGTCTTTTGTTGTACAACACCACCATATAAATATTGACTTTCTGTAAGTAACAAGACCTATTTCATGATTCCATAAAGTATTTTCTATAGACTAAGATATCTATCAGTTTAACATAGATCATTTGATAAATATGCATACAGTTAATTTGGCGCAACTGATACCTTATGAACAAAAATTGGCCACAAATAGTATATTGGTATCCTTAACAATATTTCATCATTTCAAACAAACAGAGAATAAAATATTCATTGCAAACAGAAAAATGGTAATATTACCTTGAATTTGTATTGGAATTGAATAATAAGCTCATAATTATAATTACTAAATGTTTTGACAACACTTAATTTTAATCAGATACTATTCCTTGAATGCCAACATATTTTTACCTGTATTTTGTTGGCAGATCAAAGGATGTAGGCATTCAAGGAATAAACCGGTCATATTGAAAAAGCCATATTGTATAAACTTCATTATATTATAAAAACAGATTCGTACATCTGTATGACATGATACAGAATTGGGCTTGGATAAAAACTGTCAACTGTGACTGATATTATGGATGATTGGTACAGAATGATTGTTATAAGTTAATGCTTCCAAAAGCTTTCTAGCAAGCAGAAACCCCCCTATATTAAGGAAATCCTAATCAGATACACAAACTCTAGAATATTTATATCAACTGGCAGATATTTTACAACCTATTTGATATATAGATTCCATAAGGGGAGATAATTGACAAATGATAGATTCTGGGACGGGTTAATTTGAAATCAACGCCACTTGTATCTGCGATAATTAAGATAGATACCTGATTGTCTTTTACTTTAATGGAGATGTGAAATAGTAACTGTAAAAGTTAATAATTTATCATTATCAATCCAAGCCTTTTCACATTTAACTTTTCCAAATCAATAAATCTAGTAATTTTTTTGGAGGAATTGTGTCCATTAATCCCCGTTAACAAGACGTGCAGCATCTTCTCCCTTGCAGAATCAGGTGATGAATTTTCAATTTTAATGGTTTATGTCCTACAGAGAACAATAAATGATTAAAATTCAAATGAGGTATAAATCTTGGACTGACATTCAACCTGCTGAATTTTCCACTAAAACATGTTGGATTTCACCATAAAGTGTAAAATCTTACCAAGTAAGAAATTTAGATCTATGGTTCTAATGTTATTGTAAACCTAATGTAACATTTTATATGGCTAATGAAGTTTTAGTAACATGGTATAAACCTTTAAGTATAGTCCTAGCCTAATAAAGGGAAGATATATCCCAAAATAGATAATATATTATTTTAGAGTGTTTGGAATTTCATGTAAGGACAGTGACTAAAAAATTACATTAAACAAGGATATAAGTATTAGGAACTTACAATTTTTTTCACTATATAATTTATATCAAACCACATTTTTAAATATCATTGTGGAGTCAAGATGAAAATTTGTCATAGGTTTATTTTTGTTGTTTTTTTTCTACTGATGTTAACACTAAAAACAAGCATTACTATTTTGTCCTGAAATTTTCCATATATTTCAACTAAATCGAATTGTTCATAATCTTCATGTTTGTTTATTTCAGGAGAAAATAAATACAACCTGAAGACAATTATCCTTTTTCAATACATTGCTAATTTTTAATGATCAATGTAAATGAGGTCAAGATCAGAGAAACATTGCAAGATATACATGAACCCTGATAAATATTCCATACGCCAAATATGGTTACCCTATTGTTTATAGTTCCTGAGAAACAAACTTTGACTACAAAAAATTGACCAACGAACCATGAAAATGAGGTCATGGTCATATGAACACTAACAAACAGACAGTTACACCTTAAAATCATTCCATACAACAAATTAAGTTGACTTATTGCTTATAATGTCTGAGAAACAGACATAACCACAAAAACTAAACATTGACCAATGAACAATAAAAATATGGTCAAGGTCAGATGAAACCTGCCAAAAGGACATGTACCTCTTACAATCACTGCATACACCAAATATACATGACCTATAATAGCATATTTTTGCAGTTATTTAACAATGTTGGATTGATAGACAGGATTATTTGACAATGGCAGTGTGTCAACATATAACAGGTCATGGAGATCACTGCTATTGTTTATAGTATCTTAGATACAAACTTGACCACAAATCTTAACCTTGATCTATGATCCATGAAATGAGGTCAAGTGAAACCTGTCTGATGGACAAGTAGACCTTGCAAGGATCCCATATACCAAATAAAGTTATCCTTTAATATTACTCAAAAAGATAAATTTGTGTGACATAAAAACTACTGTATTTGTAAGCAGTCACTGAACCATGAAGATGAGGTTGAGGACAATAGACATATGGCAGACGGAAAAATGTAACATTAGGCATCTGTATGCAAGGTATGAAGTATCCCCTCTTTCTGTAATATAAAGCTTTATATATAGACCGTATGGCTTCACCACTGCTGCCTGATAAGAATCCCTATGTCAATGTCTCTATGTAAGGATTGAAAATATTGTAATCAAATATAACATCATCAAGGTGACATATTTTATAGAATTTCCAGAACTTTATTTTTTGTACTTGCTTGTCATCAAAATAGTATCTATACATATCAACTTCATATTTTCTATTACAGTAACTGACCATATATTTATTCCTTTAGTACATCTTATAGGATTTTACTCCATTAACTTAAAAGTCTAAGATTCAAAATTTAGATTTCTAAAAAAAGAATTAATTAACTTAAGAAAAATTAAGATTTCTAATAAAAGCGAAAAGCAGGAAAATTCAACAATCAAATATAAAATTTGATTACTCTGGAAAGTCCAGTCATTAAGTTCATCATTGAAAATAAACTATTATGTGTCAATTTTCAATTTTATTTAAATCATCTTTTTCCTTCTCATAGGAATGTTTTTATTTGATAACTTTTCTCTCTATGCCAATTATCACATTTTGTCATAACCTAAAAATGCAATTAATTTCTGTTGTCCAATGCAAACCCATTACCAATTTGACGACTTAAATGGATAAAGTCTAAAAAAGGATTAATTATTACGTCAAATTAAGACGCGACTGGAGGAAATTTGAAAATGAAGCTGGACTTTCAGACAGATGGGGAACTTGTGACTCATTGAATACACAAGTGTCATCTTTGTCATTGTATGCAAATGATGCTGTCTTCAAATTTTCTTCAAGAAACTTCTATAAAAAACATGTCATTGTTTTAATCCCAGTCTTTTATGTGTCAGACAAAATTAACGCCTAAATGTCTCGAATCAAATCACAACAATGCCAGTTAACAAAGAAAACTTCCTTAACAATTCCTTTAACGCTTTATAAAAATCATTTTCTTAATAAAATGCAATGAAGAATCAATAATAATGGTCAAAATTGACTTTTTAAAAGCTAATATGTTCAATAATAACTGGGCAATTTTTTTTTCTGCTATATCTCTGAAAATATACAGTAAATTAATAAAGCAAATTTTATATTTTTGAACTATAAATTAAAAAAGATGTTGATTATAAATAAAATAAATGTGGATAGTGTCCACATGTGGACACAGATGATGCCCCCACTTGCATAGCATATAGTTATAAAGGGACATAACTAAAGAACGGTAAAAGTGACACTACCCAAATTTGAACTTGATCTGAGTTTTGTGGTAATAAGCATTGTGTCATTGTGTGTAAGTCTCATAACATTTGGTTGAGGCTAACTTAAGTAGAGAACAGAAACTAAAAATTCAGAATTTTTCTATTTGTAAACACGCATAACTCTAGAACGGTTATGTATAAGTTTTATAACATTTGGTTGAGACAAACTAAAGTTGAAGAATGGAAATGAAAAATTCAGCATTTTTTATGTTTATAAAGGGACATAACTCAAGAATGGTAAAAGTGTTCTCACCAAATTTTGTACTTAATCTATATTATGTAGTAATAAGCATTGTGTACAAGTTTCATAACATTTGGTTGAGGCAAACTAAAGTTAGAAAACGGAAACAAAAAATTTGTACTTGATCTTAGTTTTGTGGTAATGAATATTGTGTATAGGTTTCATAATGTTTGGTTGAGGCAAACTTAAGTTACAGAATGGAAACTAAAAATTTTGCAATCTTTCGATTTATAAAGGGGCATAACTCAATAATGGTTAAAGTGACACTACCCAAATTCAACTTGATCTGTGTTTTATCAGTGGAAGTCAAAATTAAACATCAGAGTTCGCGAAAACTTGTTTTGACCCGTTGGTCATGGGACCAACAAAGCAAGATTATTTGTCAGTCCTACAAAATTTTAGCCAGTCCTAAAAAATCTGTCAATTTTATTCTGAAATAAAAATAATAATATTTTATCGAAAATAACTTTATTATTATTAGTTTTATTTTTTTCACAGCCACGGACAAATAAACAATGAATCACCAGTTCTTTTCTTTTGATTGTTCTTATTTAAAGTAATCTTCACTATCCATTTCATCATCCGAATCACTTTCTCAGTATTTGTTATCTCCATCGAAGGGTTCAATCGCCGATTGTTTGCCTGGGATGGCTACATGAACAAATTTAGCAGGCCATGTGTAGATCGTAGTCTCGATCACCTAGACGCATTATAAATATAGCGACGTTTGATTTATAAAATTCAAGCGTCTGGGTAACCGAGACTAGTGTAGATCGGCGCTTTGGTTTCCGTAGGTTTCCGTTTGTTTAGAATGGGAAACCAGTACCGGAAATTAGCAGCAGGTACATCTGATGACCGATGTTAACACGTATTGGAATTAGTTGCGGTACAACTAATTACCTATAAAAAAGGCACTGCAACGGCCGTTTTTACATCGGTCATCAGGACCGGCACTAGCTTTCAAAATACTGGTCCGAGCCTTACTTTGACCGACAGGACCGACAGGACCGACCATTTTCGCGAACTCTGAAACATTGCATTGTATAAAGCATTGATTGTAGTTGATTCAACTATAATCATGGACAAAGGAAGATAACTCCAATTTTAAAATTACTTGATATTTAGAAGAAAATAAAATTTTTGCAATTTTTTCATTTATAAAGGGGCATTACTCTAGAACGGTTAAAGTGACGCCACCAAAATTCAAACTTGATCTGTGTTTTGTGGTAATAAGCATTGTGTATAAGTTTCATAACATTTGGTTGAGGCAAACTCAAGTTAGAGAACGGAAACCAATTTTGGGACGTATGTATGGATAGACGGACAAGGGTAAACTTAATGCCCCACCGCTACGGCGGGGGCATAAAAAGATGTTGAGAATACATCATTGAAACAACTGAGAAAAACCTTTTGAAGTCAACATATCTATAAAGCCATACATTTTTAACAAAAGACAAGTGTCTAAAAAGTATTTCAAGATTAAAATTGCCAAGTTTAAACTTTTAATTAGGATATATATTATCTATATGATTTATACCATCAGTATGACTTTTGCTCTCAAAAAAGAGAATTAAATGCTCCATCGTAATAAACAATATCTTATCCAACCAATATTGTTATGTTAATTACATTTTGAGTATGTACAATGAATTTACCATCAGTCTGGATTTGGACTCTGAATAAGCATATTGCAGTAGCATATCTTATTCAATTATACTACTTTGATTTTCTGTGCAAGATACCTTTCCACTGAGATAAGTATAGCTGATCTGTTAATTTGTTAACACCCTTTCCGTCTTGATGCTCAAAGTTTGTTATCACTTAAGTTTCCAAAACTATTTGTCTACAGCTTTACAATGATTATTTAAGAAACACATGCAATTATTACTTATATTTGTGAATCAACCATCAACTTTTCTTTGCTGCTGGTCAAAACTAATGAAACCTGTCACCAGAAAACACTACATAGTTTTAACCGGGGAATTTATCAAAATGGAAAAGAAAGTATATGGTGTATTTATATATGACACAAAATTACTACGTGCACTTAAAAAAACAACAAATTAAAGGAACAGCCTTATTATTGATGTTCTTCATTTCAAAGTCACAGTGAGCCATTCAACATGGAGATTATGTTTTCATATTGGTTTAAACAATATTATAGATATTCAATAAATCAAATCATGCTTTATATGATTATACATTAAAAATAATAGGACTATAATCATGAAACATTGCTTATTTTTTAAATCTGTCTCCAATATAATGGTAAGATTGCCAATGAGACAACTATCCACCATATTTCAAATGATGAAGATTAAAGAAATTATAGATCACAGTACTGTCTTCAACAATGAGAAAAATCCATACCATATAGTCAGCTATAAAACATCCTGACATGAAAAATGTGAAACAATTCAAACGAGGAAACTAACTGCCAAATTTATAGAATACAATTTATGAAAAACAAATATGACAGACATATGAACCAACAACAACCACTGAATTAAAGGCTCCTGACTTGGGACAGACACATAATGAATGTGACAAGGTCAAACGAGTTTATAAGTAATCAACTCAACCCAAAAAACCAGGACAATAGTGTAAAAGCACGTTTTCCTACTAAGGAAGGATATAAGTGAAATCATACCTTAAGGAAAAGACATGACATTTGGAAAACTAGAGGCTTGTTTTTCATTTAACAGATCACAAACTAAGTAACATTAGTAATCAGTACTTTTGTGTTGCTGTCATGTATATTGACATATGCCTTACTGCTCTTTTCATTTCTTTGTTATTATCAACAGCAATTTTTGCTTCTGTCATTTTTCAGGTTTACTTGATACGCCTCTGGCCTTTGTTAGTCTTGTATATTTTTTAATTATAGTTCATTTATATGTTTTGGAGTTTAGTGTGACATCCATTTTCATTGAACTAGTACACATTTTTGTTTAGGGGCCAGCTGTGCTGTGTTGAAGACCCATTGGTGGCCTTCGACTGTGTTCTGTCTCTTTGACACATTCCACATTTTCATTCTCAATTTTACATAAAGTTATGTAAGAATTTCTTTTATTTAGGACAATTATCATATAGTGGAGGGATTTAGGACAAATCAACCGAATCTACCAAAAATAATTGTTGAGTGCCCTTTGTCTGGCAGGAGTGGATCTTGAAAATAACTGTTAATTCTCGGTTTCAACATCGAGCAATTATTATCTAAATATAGATTTTGCTTCATAGTTAATTTATTAGCTGCGTAGTAGGATGAATAAATATACTTGCTCCATCTTAATTTTATTTTGATTATATAAAAGACACTTTCCTTGTTTTGTAAAATTGCATCTAGTATTTAAGTGTATTGTATTATATGGGAGACAACTAATAGCAATAATACACTGAACCAGTTTATCCCCCCTTATTACATTTATAATATTAAACTTATAATAAGTTCTTAAATGTGCTGTTTCCAAAAAAGATTGATGATTGTTTCTTTAAGTTGCTAGATGATTCACTGAACATTTGGTAAGGTGAACAGTTATTAATTATATTTACAGGTCTGATAAAAATTTCAGTGGTCAATCATTAATCAGATGACTAAAAACTCCTAAAGATATCATTGAACTGGTCCAACAAGCATTCTAGTAATTTATACTGAGGGACAGATGCCTTGATAGAATTCTGGATTTATATAAAATAAAAATATTTTTTGAACATCCATGCAAAATAAGCTGCTTTAAATCAGATTATATATTAAAATTTTCTAACCAGTCATAGCCTTCGAAAAACAGACAAATCAACAAAAAGTTAAAAGTCACTGAAACACAGTAGTAAAATACAATGTAGATGTTACAACAAAATCACCATACCAAATATAAAACATGTTTTGGATGGATGTCCACTAGTACAATGTATAATTCAATCAACACACATGTTTTGGATCGATGTCCACTAGTACAATATATAATTCAATCAACAGGATAGGCAGTACTGGTTTTACCTTGAGCAAAATCTAGTTGCCTCCCCTACATTGCATTAGCATCGGCACCCATTTTATCACCGTCCCATCAGTTTCAAGATAATGAGTGGCATATTTTTACACTATATCCTTCATAAAGCCTAACCTGTTCAGTGTCTCTAAACTTTATTCTAATTCTATTCTATTGACTTACCTGCTCAATGTCTGAGGTAAACTTGATATATTTAGACCACATCTAGCTGAGATGTCATTATATTTAATTCTTAACCCTTCTACTGACTTACCTGCTCAATGTCTGAGGTAAACTTGATATATTTAGACCACATCTAGCTGAGATGTCATTATATTTAATTCTTAACCCTTCTACTGACTTACCTGCTCAATGTCTGAGGTAAACTTGATATATTTAGACCACATCTAGCTGAGATGTCATTTGGTTAAATTCTAACCGCCCTTCTTTTGACTTACCTGCTCAATGCCTGAGGTAAACTTGATATAATAGGGCCATATCCTGCAGAATTGTCGTATAGTTCAAATAATGGTGCTGCTACTAATTTGTAATTTCTAGGGACTGCAAACAATGCTGGAAATAATCATAAATAAATTTGTTTAAACTTGAAAATTGTTTTGTACTTTAATTGATCAGACTACATGTACTATATTTGAAAGTCAGGTTGACAGGAATTTAAACTGAATTAAGATATAAAATGCATTGAACAAATTTGAATAATTCTTTGACCAACTCAATATTTCGACACATTCAAGTTTTTGATGCAATGAGGGTAACTTAATGGAATGTTGTAAGATGTGATCAATGAAACAAATTTCAAAGTCTAATCGATTTCTTGAAATAAATGTAGATTGTTTAGCAGGAAATCATAAACAAATACTCACAGCTTAATTCATCAATCATGATTCATATAATAATATTAGTTTGTGAATATAATCAGTAAAAACTGCTTTTGTACTGTACAATTTGAAACAAAGGCATTCCTAACAATAATTCTCAAGGTATGATATTTTTTCCTATTTTGTGGTAATACAATAAAAGTTAAATAACAAAAAAACCAAACTCCACGGAAAATTCAACAGAAAGTCCCTTATCAAATGCCACAATGTAGTTCCAAACTAAATATGGTCATGTCACTAATATACTGAATGATCTTCAGCATAATAGAACTCCTTCTCTTTTTTATTACTTTTCTGGGTTTTTCGTAAATCATTATAAAGGAGCATACGATTTCCAACAAATTTGTATATATGATTACCAAAAAGTATAATAAACAAGCATTCTGAGAGTATTGCATGGCAATACATAGTCCCCTACCGGTCAAAAATTCATTGTACTGGAACAAAATGCTATCTTGATCTATTAACTTGTCATGGTGTAAACTATATACCAATTATCAAATCAATATCTTCTAGCATGACGAAAAAAAGTGCGGAAAACTGATTATTTGAGTGAATTTTCCAAGTCCAAGGACCATAACTCTGCACAAAATCATCAGACCGAAACAAAATTCGAACTTGATCTGAAACTTGTTATGATAAAACTATTTAACAAATATCAAGTCAATATCTTGAAGCATGACGAAAAAAGTGTGGAAAACTGATTATTTAAGTGAATTTTCCAAGTCCAAGGACCATAACTCTGCACACAATCATCAGACCTGAACAAAATTCGAACCTGATCTGTAACTTGTCATGATTCAACAATACACAAAATATCAAATCAATTTATTCAAGCATGAAGAAACAAAGTGTGGAAAACTGATTTGTCGGACTGATGGATGTACAGACAGACAGATGGACGGAGTGCAAACCTAAAGTCCCCTTCGACTTCATTGGTAGGGGACTAATAAAACAAACAAGCACCAATAACCTTCAAGAGCTCATTAAATGCAGTCTCTATGATGATGGATGGGGAAATGAAAGAAGCTGACTTTTAATAAGTAGCTTCTAAAAGTTTATTATACTGAAGCAAATTTCTTTAAACTTACCTTTTTCTGGTAACTGTACTAAAAACAATCTTTTGTGTTCTTTTGGCTTTGTTATATGGGCTGGTATGTATGGATACTGGAGAGAAAAAAACATGAGTATACAACATGATCCAAAAATACATTCACACTTTTCTTACTTAGGAATTTTATAAATTTAAATTTCACTAAAGAACAATTTGTTGTATAACTAACAAACGACTTACATTAAAAATACATTCACATCTTTCTAAATTAGGAAACTTTATAAATTTATTTTTTTAAATCCATCATTTATGTACCTGCAGAGGTCAGAAGCTATTTCCACCTTCTGTTTTAATTTTTTTTACTTGTGGTAGTTCAAAATTAGTTATACAACCGTCTGTGTTTTTAAATTTGTTACCTGTGGTGGTTCAAAGTTTGGTCTCCACCAGTTTCCTATCGTATCTTCTATGGCCCATTCCATGGTCCCTCCATCTTGTCTACCAAGTGTCTGTAAACACAATACATGTTTAATTGAATGGCTAAGTATATTCCACCATAAATAATACATTAATGAGTTATTCCCCCTATTTCTATGATATGGTTTATAATATACTGAGAATCTGTACTGTATTAACATATAATTTAGAAACTTTGAAGAAATTATCATCAAACTGAGATTCAAATTGAAACAATTCTATTGATTACTTGGCAATTTTTTTCAGAAGACACTTGCAAACTTATATCAACAATTCTATTGATTACTTGGCAATTTTTTTCAGAAGACACTTGTAAACTCATATTACCCATAATTCTTTTCCAATGAACTATGTAAGACTTATATGTCTGAAGAAGACACTTGGAATCTCATGGTAATATTGTTCATAACTCATTTCCATGAATCTATGTCAATATTATATGTATATCAAAAGCTCAACTCTGGTAAAATGTTACCAAATATTTTGTCCAATCTTAAATATACAATTCACCTCTGTAAGTAATCTTAAATATACAATTCACCTCTGTAAGTAATCTTAAATATACAATTCACCTCTGTAAGTAATCTTTTAAGGCCTTCGACTTGATCTTCACTTGTATTTAATTCACCTC
The DNA here is from genome assembly GCA_017311375.1 of Mytilus coruscus. Classification (NCBI taxonomy): domain Eukaryota; kingdom Metazoa; phylum Mollusca; class Bivalvia; order Mytilida; family Mytilidae; genus Mytilus; species Mytilus coruscus. The sequence continues at coordinate 100,388,082 of CM029600.1, read as the reverse complement.
CTGGTCTGTAAAACAAATGTAATTTATAATTCATTAATATTTGACACACTACACAGACAACCTGTTCTTTCACTGTGTTTAGTGTTAGTGTGAGCATGTGGTTTTAAATACAACACATTTTATACTTGCTTCTGACTGTGAATTTTTTCTAAATCAGGCTGTTCGTTTTTTCCTTATGAATTGTTTATACCCAGACCTTTTATAGCATACTATAGGGTTTAAATGTTACTCATTGTTGAAGGACATTTGGTGATCTGTAGATGTTTATATCCTTGTCCTGTAAACTTTGGTGGAATGTTGTCTTGTTGACAATCATGCCACATCTCTTTTTTTATTAATAAATATAAATATAAAATTGATATTAATAAATGCTTTATTTTTCAATGTAATTGAAATGCATATCTTGTCACTGCACTATAATGATCAGAAAACACCTTGTTCAACTTTCTGTTCAAAAATAATTATTATATGGACCAATGAAAATTCTGACCTTAAACCTCTGAAGGTATGCATAATAATAAATACTTAACCAGGGAATCCCAAAAAGGTCTTCACATACGAAAATGTTTTCAGGTCCTTGTAAGAGAGGGATCTGTATTTTATCAAAATTTTTCATTGTGTTCACGTTTAACTTCCTGATTACATTTATCTATCACACATAATATTTTGTATCAGTTTATCCAATTTATGAATTGGAATATCATCAAATCTAACATATTTTTTTTTTCTCAATCAAACAAGATATACCAGCCAATGACAACCTTTCAGCATTTTTGGTTAAGACCGACTCAGAATGCTTTAAAAGAGTAAATCTTGATCAGTTTCAAATTATTCACTTCAAAAGAAATACAAACATCTACAAGTTCCAGTTTCTTGGCAATTTATTGTTTATGTAATATTTGCCACTGGATTTCAAACAACAGTCATTTGACATTCAATCATGCCTTTTCCAATTGAACCTTCTTCTTCAGTACAATATATTTCAAGATATATTAACTGTTATTACACTTTTTTTTTAAACTTACAATTTGAAGAAAGTTGTACCAAGCTGTAACAGGAGAACATGTGGAAGACCATGTTCATGTACAATTAATACACCTTCAACAGATCTCCTCATACCAATCTTCTCAAAATCTTCCCTCATCCTGGCAAATCTGGCTGGTACAGAACTATCCTTTTCATAAAGAGGCTCCTTTGTACCAAATGTGTAGTTAGTTAAAGGATACCTGAAAAAATGATATAACATATATAAGTGCTCCAGCTAGAAATTGAAAGGGGCAGGGTGCAACTAGAGGGCAGGGCACTCTTCGAGTTTGGGAAAGGGCACCTCTCAATTTTTTTGTCTACGTTTCTGTGGATTCAACGTGGCTTTTGATCACATGTTCACATTGTGTATAACTGTATATGATGACAATAAAGATTGCATGAGTTGTTGTTGACTATTTATCATATTATAAAATCTGCAAAACATGATTTTACATTGTTCGTAACTATATCGGAACCCTGCTCAGTGATTAGGTTATGAAGCCAATGTTCCTGTCCTTATAATAAGCTTCTGTTCTTGTATATCTCAGAATATAGAAACTATTTCAAAATCAAAAATAAAGAATACAAGAAATAATTGTAACAGGATGCTGTTACGAAGTCTGCCAAACAAAGCTCCCATAATTTGTCATTCCCATGGTCGTCTGACATTGGGCAAAGTCCAGTACAAATTGGTTTGTAATATGCATAAGTGACGCCTATGGATTGACCCTGTTTGTCATTCAAATCTTCTTGAAATGATGGACAGGAATATATATGGTTTAGGGGTGGAGATCTCGACTGTTTACAAGTTCTCAAAAAGGGGGGGAGGGGGGTGATCCCCAGGGGACTCGCCCTTTATTTCATATGATTTGTTTTTTTGTCCCATATAAGAATATATATGGTTTAGGGGTGTGGATCTCGACCCTTTACAAGTTCTTAAACAGGAGGGGGGTGGTGGTGACCCCAGGGGACTTGCCTTTTATTTCATTTGATTTGTTTTATTGTCCCATACAAGAATATATATGGTTAAGGGGTGGGGATCTCGACCATTTACAAATTCTCAATCAGAAGGGGTGGGGCTGACCCCCGGAGACTCCCCTTGTATTTCATTTGATTTGTTTTATTGTCCCATACAAGAATATATGTGGTTTAGGGGTGGGGATCTCCACCATTTACAAGTTTCCAAACAGAAGGGGGTTGGGGGTGACCCCAGGGACTCCCCCTATATTTTATTTGATTTGTTTTATTGATCTGTGATCATTACTGAAGCCTGCATGTGGTTATCACTAACTGTTTTCAAGTTAAAGTCATTTGAAAATTAAAAAAAATAAAATCCCATAGGGTTCTATAGTAAACCCCTCCCTTCTTTAGGCCCTCAAAATACCCCTTAATAGACCCCAATGCACAAACCAAAGATTGATGGCTCCCCTGGACATGTTAGTCTAACATTTTATGAAACCCGAAGTAAATCTGACAAGCTGTTTTGGAGAACCGCTGCAGACAAGTTCATCTTTAAAGCGGTGGAAGAAAAAGAAAAAAAAAGAAGAAGAATAAAAATAATAAGAACTGAGCAAAAACAACAAGTCTCCAAACTTTGTTTGGGAGACTTAATAATAAAATGGGGGAAAATGAAGAAAAGAGAATGATGGGTGCTTAACAATACAGAGAAAATTTGTATAAATATAAAAAATACAGAAAATAATGACCCAATCCCACTCCCCAAACAAAGACCCTCTTAACTTTGCACCAAAAGGTCTTCACATACGAAAATGTTTTCAGGTCCTTGTAAGAGAGGGATCTGTATTTTATCAAAATTTTTCCTTGTGTTCATGTTTAACTTCCTGATTACATTTATCTATCACACATAATATTTTGTATCAGTTTATCCAATTTATGAATTGGAATGTCATCAAATCTAACATATTTTCTTTTTTTCTCAATCAAACAAGATATACCAGCCAATGACAACCTTTCAGCATTTTTGGTTAAGACCGACTCAGAATGCTTTAAAAAGAGTAAATCTTGATCAGTTTCAAATTATTCACTTCAAAAGAAATACAAATCTACTATTTCCAGTATCTTGGCAACTGTTTATGTAATATTTGCCACTGGATTTCAAACAAGTCATTTGACATTCCATCATGCCTTTTCCAATTGAACCTTCTTCTTCAGTGCAATATATTTCAAGATATATTAACTGTTTATACACTTTTTTTTTAAACTTACAATTTGAAGAACGTTGTACCAAGCTGTAACAGGAGAACATGTGGAAGACCATGTTCATGTACAATTAATACACCTTCAACAGATCTCCTCATACCAATCTTCTCAAAATCTTCCCTCATCCTGGCAAATCTGGCTGGTACAGAACTATCCTTTTCATAAAGAGGCTCCTTTGTACCGAATGTGTAGTTAGTTAAAGGATACCTGAAAAAATGATATAACATATATAAGTGCTCCAGCTAGAAATTGAAAGGGGCAGGGTGCAAGTAGAGGGCAGGGCACTCTTTGAGTTTTGGAAAGGGCACCTCTCAATTTTTTTGTCTACGTTTCTGTGGATTCAACGTGGCTTTTGATCACATGTTCACATTGTGTATAACTGTATATGATGACAATAAAGATTGCATGAGTTGTTGTTGACTATTTATCATATTAAAAAATCTGCAAAACATGATTTTACGTTGTTCGTAACTATGTCGGAACCCTGCTTAGTGATTAGGTTATGAAGCCCAATGTTCCTGTCCTTATAATAAGCTTATGTTCTTGTATATTTCAGAATATAGAAACTATTTCAAAATTAAAAATAAAGAATACAAGAAATAATTGTAACAGGATGCTGTTACGAAGTCTCCCAAACAAAGCTCCCATAATTTGTCATTCCCATGGTCGCCTAACATTGGACAAAGTCCAGTACAAATTGGTTTGTGATATGCATAAGTGACGCCTATGGGATGACCCTGTATGTCATTTAAATCTTCTTGAAATGACGAGCAGGAAAATTAATATATATGGTTTAGGGGTGGAGATCTCGACTGTTTACAAGTTCTCAAAAGGGGGGAGGGGGAGGGGGTGATCCCCAGGGGACTTGCCCTTTATTTCATATGACTTGTTTTTTTGTCCCATACAAGAATATATATGTTTTAGGGGTGGGGATCTCGACTGTTTACAAGTTCTCAAAAGGGGGGGGGTGATCCCCAGGAGACTCGTCCTTTATTTCATATGATTTTTTTTTGTTCCATACAAGAATATATAGGGTTTAGGGGTGGGGATCTTGACCGTTTACAAATTTTCAAACAGAAGGGGGAGGGGCTGACCCCCAGAGACTCCCCTTGTATTTCATTTGATTTGTTTGATTGTCCCATACAAGAATATATATGGTTTAGGGGTGGGGATCTCGACCGTTTACAGTTTCCAAACAGAAGGGGGTTGGGGGTGACCCCAGGGACTCCCCCTATATTTCATTTGATTTGTTTTATTGATCTGTGATCATTTCTGAAGATAGCATGTGGTTATCACTAACTGTTTTCAAGTCATAGTCATTTGAAAATTAAAAAAAAATAAAATCCCATAAGGTTCTATAGTAAACCCCTCCCTTCTTTAGGCCCTCAAAATACCCCTTAATAGACCCCAATGCACAAATCAAAGATTGATGGCTCCCCTAGACATGTTAGTCTAACATTTTATGAAACCCTAAGTAAATCTGACAAGTGGTTTTGGAGAACCGCTGCGGACAAGTTCATCTTTAAAGCGGCGGAAGAAAAAGAAACAGAAAAAGAAAAAAAAAAAAAGAAGAAAAATAATAAAAATAATAAGAACTGAGTAAAAACAATAAGTCTCCAAACTTTGTTTGGGAGACTTAATAATAAAATGGGAAAAATGAAGAAAATAGAATGATGGGTGCTTAACAATACAGAGAAAATTTGTATAAATATAAAGAATACAGAAAATAATGACCCAATCCCACTCCCCAAACAAAGACCCTCTTTACTTTGCACCACTAAAGTCAGATGTATGCAGACAAATCTTGAGTAGGTAATTCAATACTTCGAAAATTTATAATTGAGTTATCTTTCTTGTATTCAGGGGTGCACCTACTTCTTCAGAGGATTATACTGAAGATTATACACAGTTGAAGTAAATGCAATGTTATGTACAACCATAAACAAGTATGTACTCCATGGCAATTGAAAATAGATACCACAACACCTCATCTGTCACAGACATGCTAGAAAAATTAGAATGGACATCACTCAAGAACGAAGGAAAAACATGTATGTGAGCTACTGCTCACTGATGATACCCTCCCGAAATATTTTGGTAAACAGGAAGTTGTTGAGTGATGAATCTGAAAATGCATCACACGGTATAGCTGACTTATATAAACCCTGAAACCAAATTTCAGAAATCCTTGTCAAGTAGTTCCTGAGAAAAATGTGACGAAAATTTTCAATTTGGCTATCATGTGTAAAATAATACAAGTGTTCGGTCAACAGGAAGTTGTTGAGTGATGAATCTGAAAACGCATCACACGGTGTAACTTACTTATATAAACCCTGAAACCAAATTTCGGAAATCCTTGTTAAGTAGTTCCTGAGAAAAATGTGACGAAAATATTCATGGGACGGACGGACTGACTGACTGACAGATGGACTGACGACAGGACAGACAGAGGTAAAACAGTATACCCCCTTTTTAAAGCGGGGGTATAAAAAATCAAGATAAGTACTAATGTACAAAATCGTGAATGGACTAGTCAACATGGAAGACTAATTACACAAACAAGATTTAGTCGAAATATTCATAGCAGTTCCTTCCAAGTACCATCTAGCAGCACAGTTGCTCAGAGGGAATCATTCTATCCAAGGACTATTTAAGACTGGAATGCCATACCCACTAATACTGCCATGGCTAAGAGTCTTGAATCAATCAAGACTCAGTTATCTGATTAATATCAATCAGTTTGTTTTAACTCACACATTATGATCTCTATAGTGAGCACCGTTTGTTTGTTTTGTAAATATTTAAAAATTCCTTGTAAATAAGCGTATGCACACACCATAGTTTGACCAAAAGTGGCAGAATAATCAGAAATGATGGCAGACAACAAACGGCAGAAGAACATCAACAGACATGGCTCACTATACAGAAAACTGCCAATGACCAACAAAAGTAGATGATGTTCGTTGCAGTGTACAAGGCAGGGTTTTCAATAAGTTTGAAGTGAACAGGCTGTTTACTTATAAGAAGTTGCTGATAGAAGAGGGAGGGTTCGGGAGGGCTTGCCCCCCTAAATTTGTTTTTGACTTGCATTGAAAATGGTGCACTCTGAAGCATTTTTAGACTGTTTACAAACTTGTACATAAAAATGAGGTTTCAGTAAGGTTAATCTAATTAGTAAATTGTGATATTGCTTATCAAATAAAAAATATTTTGATATCAATAATGATCTTATTGAAATCAATCATATTGCCAGATATTTTCAAAAGGTACATTGTAAGAAAGCAGCTGATGGGTCATAATCAAACATTACCAAGAAATCAATGCAATCAAGTTGAGTAAACAAGAAACAACCTCAAAACCTGGATCATAAAAGTTGCCAGTCAAAACACACAAAATTAATCGATCCTAACCATGAAGAAATTAAGGCAGTATTTTCCTAGCCTAGCCAAGCATACATTTAAATTTTGTTAGACTATAAAACTATAACAGAAACTGGAAACAGGATAACAATACATGAACATCGACCTGTTGTTACATTGACATGTTGTGTGTTCTCAATTAGCTCCGCATAAATAATTATATATACTTGACAACCATATCAGCATTGAATGGATCTGAAAATTATTATGATCATTATTAAAATATTGTCAGTCACAACAACTATCGATATTCATCCGTAAATTGCATATGTGATTCTGTTTTCACCTGCTTCTTTTTTTCTTTTTTGGGGCTTTAAAGAAATCATGCAATGTCGATTTTCTTTTTGTTTTACTTGTGATCTTGGATCAACAGGCCCGAGATGGCCGAGAACACAGTTATTTTGTAGTGCATTTCTTTTAGACAATAAATTCAAATTAAAGAAATCGCACCTGCTCTATCTCAATTGGATTTTTATAGTGTAGGGTACTATTTTTGGGACATATAATATCAAATTATAAAAAAATCTACCAACTCTAACTCAAAATGTGGACAATTCTATGTGAAGGGGGTCTGTAATTCATTTTGACAGCATCAGACATACTAATTTTTAACCTTTCTCAACTGAACCAAATCACTATTTTACATAAAAACTGATCACCCACATTTTTTCAAAATGTAATTTCATCCCCCTTCTTAATATTTCATGCATAAAATATAAAGAAATAAATTTGGAAAGTGTATGAAAAAAAATTGCAAAATATACACTGTCCACGCTAGCAACTATATCAACAAAACTTGAACCAACATGTGTTTTCTCTCTGTGACAAAAGGGTGCTTTACTAATATGTAGAATTATCCTTTTCCAAAGCGCACAATTGATTGCGTTAAAAATTATTTTGGATGTCTCGTTCCTTATCCCTCTTTGTAACTTTGTCAAGAATCTATAAATATATTATTACTGTAATAGGAGGGGTTCGATTGGATAAGGTTTCAAATTGAGTTTTCAAATACTGAAATAAACACCTAAACAGGGCTGCTCTGGCTCCCAAAAAGTTGGAGCCAGAAAAATAGCCAGCTCCTATATTTTGTCGCCAGTTTTGAGAACTTGGAGCAAACTTTAGAGCCAGCTAAAGTCTTTAATTCTTCTATCAAAATTTAAACTATGTTCAATTTAAATTTCTTATGCACTCAGCCTGCACTTTACATCATTTAACATGTTACACTAAGTAAGTTATTGCATAGGGTTTCTATACATACAACAAAACTGACATGTGTACTTTATTTTCTTTGTCAGTATGTAGAAGAATATACATTAGCTTATGGTCTGTAAATGCTACAGAATAGAGATTTTTTTTTTAAACTAAAAATAAAAAATAGAAAAAATGGGTAATTGTATGAAGAAAACAGAATAAGAGGTGTTTAGATTTACAGAATAGTGAAAATTGTATTAGAAATAAAGAATACAGAAAAGATGACCAAGGCACCCTACCAACCCTACCCATCCTGTTACTAAATCCTCTTTAACTCTTCCCATAACTCAAAAGATCCAAACATATAAATTCTAAAGCCAGAAGTATGTAGCCATATCTAAGACATGTCTTAAGTAGGTATCTCAATGCTAGGAAAAGTAAAGTGAGTTATCTTTCTTTATTCGGTGTGCTCCTCTTTGGAGGATTATACACAGTACGTAGAAGAAGTAAACATGAACGACAATGGCGGTCGCTTTTGTTATTTTCAGATCATAACTGAGGGCAGTCAAAGACAAATTTCGCTTGAATTTGCTATTTTTTACGGAAAACAAGTAAAACAATGTTTTTAACAATTTGATTATGGTTTTCAACTTCCTTTCAATTATGTTTTCTTCATTTAACTACGGTAAACATTGAAAATTGTGTTGTCGTATGAACATTTCTTCAAATGAAATAGACAAATGCAGACTGACCAATTTTATTTCAATTAATTAATGCTGATGATCATTAATGACCCATCCGATAAATGGATTACCTGTAACAACAGATTATGACACCTGTTGTAACCGCTGATTAGCTTGGGGTTGTAAACAAAGTCATAAACTTGTCGCCAGGTAAAATTTTGTACAATTTATTTTTTAACTTTTACCAATTAACATGAAGATCGATATTGTCAAGAAATGAAAATTTTACATAGGAAAATGTTGGCGCCAGAAATATCGCCAGCAGCCGTATTTTGTCGCCAGATGAAATAAAAATCGCAAATTGCGACATTGGCGACGCACAGCGGTCCCTGCTAAACAAAATTTGATACGGCCTCAATGTATGATACACTTTAAGCTTGACAAATGCCCAAGGATAGCTCAACTCACTAAACTCAAACTGGTATGCTGTTGATAACTTGTATTCTATATATTCACTCTGTATTTTTAAAGGTGTACTTTATTTAGACTATTCCACTTTTATTCTGTATGTTTTATTTGTACTCTATCTGGAGTTAAAGAGACTTAACATTGTTAATGCTTATTCCCTACATAACACAGACCTTGATGAGAACACCTAAACAAAATGCAAGTGTAACGTGTAACCAGGCGTTTATATCTCAAACGAACATTACAGTAAATACTTGGATTCAAGCTGTCCATAAACAATACGGCAATACTATTAACTATTTATGTTACATGTATACACAATGAACTAAAATATACACATGGGCTCTTTGCCAATATAAAGTAACAACGAACAATTATATATATATATACAAATATAATACAATCTTACAGCCTGTCCTCCAGATGGGACGGTCTGTCACTACAAGACAGTGTGGCTGGTACAGTCTGTCTCTACCAGACAGTGTGTGCTGGTACAGCTGTCCTCCGAGTGGGACAGTCTGTCACTACCAGACAGTGCGGGATGATACAGCCTGTCCTCCAAGTGGGACAGACTGTCACTACCAGACAGTATGGATTATTGCAGTCTGTCCTCTGTATGGGACAGTCTGCTATGCCAACTTCCTATGTAAGACCAACTTGTACCCAGTACAAGTTGTCCTCGACTATACCACTTACAGCTATGTAACGAGCTCACATGTACTCTTGTACACTGGTCTTCTTAATAAGAATATTGACAGAACCCGAATTGTATTCCTCACCCACTTATATACTCCAGGGCGAATACACAATTTTCTGGATAGGGGTGTTCTCTAAATGTTCCCCAAACTGAACACAAGAATCCCTCACAAACACCCCCATACCCTTTGGCCCAACCACTGACTTTCCTGCCAAACATCTAAATCTGTCTAACTCTTTCTCAAGTGTAAAACATACATTGCTACAATAAGATTCTACTTATCTGTAACCTTAGCGACCAATAAGCATTTCACAAGCAAAGACATAAGTCAATTCAATTGATAACAACTTGTTTTATGCAACAATAGCACAGTTTTATTTATTGAATTTTTATTTCAATATTTGGAAACTCAATTTGAACCATCGTTTTCCTTAATTTGAAACAGGGCAATTTCGCCGGGTGCCGGTGCTCATTGAAAACCCTGACAAGTAATTTAGTAAAGTCTGTGGATCATGCATACTTCTTATGCTTCCACATCTTCAAAATCACCAGGGCCATGCTTACAAATTAATTGGTCTGTCGAGAGTGATGAGAGGATTTGCAGTGCCATATTTTGGGAAGGATGCAGTATTAGATTGTTTAGGCCAACCGTGGGGAACGCCGTGTGCTCTTCCATGTGACGCCATTGTCAATGTTTTCCTACTGTATTCTGGTTCTATTTTTTTAATCTGAGGCAAATCAGCTACAAAATAACTAACAAGGAACCAGTTATTTCAGCCGAAGTCTTCACTTGTTCTTTTAAGCGCTTTTAAATCGATAAAATTTTCGTTGCTTAGTTTGCAGATGAATGACACCGATCAAATAAAAAAAAAATAGAGATCTTATAACAATTTACTTATTTACGGTATAAATTTTAAACACAGCCATGTCAGATTCAGATGCATGGAACGATATCCAAGCTATCAAAAGCAAACAGAGCAGCCTGAGAGCAAAAATGCTCCAGAGACGAAAAGAAAGAGAAGGAATTGCAGCCGAAATCACAAAGTCCAGCATTTCACCGACAACAAGTAGTGAAGGTGAAACGCCATTGTGTTTTTCTCATTGAAGCTGTTCATTTTGCAACTGAAAAGTAGTGCACGAACTATCTTACCAATATCTTATCTTATTTTGATTCTTTGACACTAGTTTTAGGGGTCTCACTAATTAGCGACAGGAATACTAATATATCCGGTAGGTCTTTTCACCACCGATCACCACCGCACACCGCCGAACACCCTAAAAATTTATTATTCTGATCTTTTATCGTTATAAATGTGACCTAAATATATATAATAATTTAGTTATTAATTCAACAAATAATAAGATGAAGAGACCAAATATCTACATCGAACATAAAAGGAGAGTCTATAATACCACAACTCGGCACACCACTGGACACCTCAAATATATTTTATATATTTTTTTCATTTTTTTCTTCTTCTATAAAATATTTGTACCAATAATAAGAAAAGAGACAAATATCAAAATCTAACCAATAAACAGAGATCGAGGATAATTGAACTGATTACTAATTATGAATATATTTGAATTTTATTTGAAATATATATATACACACAATGTAATCCGGAAAATAGTGATGAATCCGGAGACGTTTTCTTTATATTGATTATATTGATTATCGACTTGAACATAAAATGATGCACATAAAATCGAAAAATTGATAAAATTATACGTAATTTTATTTATTTTATCGTTTTATTGTATAATATCACTGTTTTTCTTATTGGTTGGTGTTTTTTGGGGTGTTTGGCGGTGTTCAGTGGTGTTCGGTGGTGAAAAGACCCACCCCTAATATATCCACAAAAACACTTATTAAGGGACAAAAAAAAAACAATTTTAGCACCAAGAAATCTAACACTTACTTACTTCAAATAATATTCCCTAGTTAAATTGCTACAATAAGGCTAAAGTAAATAAATTGTGTTTCTAGTTTCCTAACCCTACCTCTGTTTCTGATGCCGACCCTAAACATTTTATTGGCCATATAAAAAAAACTGGAATTTTTGGTCTTCTGGATCTGATTATTCGTTTAGAATATTATGGATATTCAAAACATTTGATAATAACGACTAATACTTACATGTACAGTAAATAAAAAAAGCTGTAGATTTAAACACTATTCTAAATATCAAAGAAGCAGGAAAAATGAGGCGCATCAAATGGTTTAATTTTGATTTGGAACATTTTTTTCTGCTGACAACAAAAGAAAAAAACTAAAATGTTTTCCTAAAATAGAATGTTTTACCTATCAACCCTACTTATTTTTTTTTGGAGGTGAAATAGGAAACACACAATTTATTTATTTTGACCTTACATCAAATTAACACTTTCAACTTGATACATACATCAGACTATACAATTAGTTGTAAATCATTATTAATAGTGAACACCTGTTGAACTCAACATTGTCTTTTTAAAATTACTTTAAATCTTTAATCAACATTAAACTATGTATAAACATGATAAATATCGTTCAATGATGCAATACACAAAATAAAATGATCATGATGATGTATACTTATTCACGTTTCAGTTACGTTATCCTCTTATTTGATTTCATAAATTTTAGTTTTTTGTATTTCACATATTATGTCTGTATTTTCTGGACAATGATACACTAAAAATGCATTTTACATGCAGTTTTACATTCTTTAAATTTCTGCAACAATCAGTGGTTTAAGGTTTTATATTATTTTCCCTAAAGATGTAGACAAAGAGAGTTTAACAAGCATTCTGTGAGTATTGCATGGCAATACATAGTCCCCTACTGGTTAAAAATTCATTGTAATGGAACGAAATTCTAACTTGATCTATAACTTGTCATGGTGTAAACTACATAAAATAACAAACAAACCTACCACTAAATTCTTCAAACAATTTACTAAAGAAAAGGAAAAAAATCCAAAATGTCATTTATCTTAATACAATGTATTTTACAAATCTTTTAAAAAAATTAGTTATTTCCCTTTGAACAGAAATCTAATAAGTATTTCATCAAAAATTTAATTCTAGGGAAAGTTAAAAAAATGAGTTATTTCCCTTTGAACAGAAATCTAGTAATTAATAAGTATTTCATCAAAAATATAATTCTAGGGAAAGGGCTTTAACTGAACAAGGAGAAAAGCTTGAATCGTGAAAATCGAACTTGACCTGTAAATTGTCATGATAAAACGATACACCAAATATCAAATCAATTTCTTCAAGCATGAAGAAAAAAAGTCTGGAAAACTGATTTGCCGGACTGACGGGTGGACAGACGGACAGAGTACAAACCTAAAGTCCCCTTCGACTTAGTCGGTAGGGGACCTAAAAAATATTAAAAGATAAACATATGATTGTACTAAAATGAGAGTAAAATTAATATCATAATATGAATGGGAAAACCTAGTATTTGCTACAAATATATGTAGCAGTTTGATATATGTATCAAAATGTGTGATGCTTTATTACTTTTTTTTTCTACTTTACTAGTACAATAAAAAAACCTGTATTATTTTCAGGAAATTGTAGCTTAGTTTAAATAGCTACAAAATTTGAAACTTTATAAAACATCAAATAATCAACTATGATAAACTGACTTTTTTTCTACAAATTTTTTTTTTAACAATTTCCTGAGAACTCCCAAAAACTGAATCTACCTTTTAAATAATAAAGGAACTTGCATACAAGACACACAAATTGAATTCCTGAAGTGAAATTGTACTTTTATTGAGTAAAAATGACTTATATCTCAAATTTTATTCGTTACTATCTGTAAATTTCCTTTCAACTTTGTGATCCAATTTTGCCGTGAAATCTTCACTGACGGCAAGAAATTTTTGCATATATATAATGTTGTTAAGAACTGTTGTAGTATTAAATATCTTATTGTAATAGCTTTATAATACTTATGAAAAACACCTCCACGCAATGTAGATACACAATATGAGTCTCTTATCATTGAGAAAATATATCTCTGTATATTTGTCTTTGTTTATTTTAGTATTTTTTATTGTGTAAATGTCAGCTGGTATCATTCCTGTATCGGAATTTACACCAATAAGTTATTTGAAATTTAGATTTAGATAAAAGTCATGAAAAGTTCTGGACAAGAACTTTTGAATTAATTTTTCATCAAATTATGAATTATTAAATTTTTCAGATACAAAGAGCCAATCAGAAACTGCCAGCCCTGTTAAAGCAATACCATCTACTTCTTCCAGTCCAGTAAAGTCCACTCAGGCAGTAGAACCTACAAAGATAGACCCTGTCTTAGAGAAGAAAATCATGTTGGCCCTCTGTGACATAGATCTAGACATACCATGTAGTTCTAGTGTTATAGCTGAACATTCGTCTAAAATACTCAAACAGACTGTTAAACTTGATATTGTGGAAGAACTTCTTAAGAAATTTGCAGGGCAACAGCTGATTAAGTAGGTGAAATAAGTTTGAACATGATGTATAAAATGAGATGTGGGGTAAACGAAAATGCTAAACAATGGAGCGACACCAAAGAAAACCCATCAAACTTCTATACCTCTGCTGTCCATACACATAGATTTCCTGTTGTTTTTTTTCCTGAAAACCTTGAGAAAAAAAATCAATATTGTCACAGGGGATTGAAATATGTAAGCATATCATTATTACTATTCAGCTACAGCAGCTAGAGAGAAAAAAGAGATAGTATGTGCAAAAGGAATAATAATTAACTGCCCCTTTTGATATTAACTGTTTCTTTGGTAATGAGAAGGTGTTCTCATGGTATAAATGGGCTTGCCCTTGAATATAGAAAGTTGTGAGTTTTATCTCTGGCCAGGACAAACTAGAGAGTTTGAAATTGGTATTTACTGCTTTTCTTCCAAGCAAGTGGCACTTTGAAGTAAGAGAAAAGACTGGTTGACACATAGTTAAAACGATGTGTCTATGTAAGATGACATTTCCTCATGTTGATTGTAACCTTATGAGCCAGCAAGAGTCCAATCCAGCCTGTCAGTGTAGTACAAGGCAGGGCTGGTATATTTCTTTATGATCCTGAATATGTAATTTTTGCCACTGGATGTTAATCAGTCATCAATCAATCAAACCATTGTACCGGCATGTTTACTTTAAATACCAATTTTAGAGTATATGGAAATCTACTCACATTCAAAATATTTTAATCATGCATCATTTTTTTCAGTATAACAGTTAAAGATGACAATTCAGAAGATGAACAAGGCAAAATTACTGTCAATACTATGGATATATCTAAGGTCTGTCTTAATGACTAGTTTGAAAAATTACAGTAGTTCTTATCAGTATCAAGTTAAGTCCCAAGTTACTGTCAATAGCAGGGATATATCTGAGGTCTGTCTTAATGCGACTATTTCAAGATATAGGCAAAATTACAGTAATAGTCTGAATACAAATATATGATTATTTAAATTACAATTAATCATTGCTTCTTTACAAAGGATTATTTTACTGTAAAACTTTCCTTTTCACAAACTCTCTTTGCTACTGTAGATGATAGAAATATTATTTTAATGCATTATGACTTATTACCCAACTTTTGATTGGATGATGTTTTCAGTCAAATTCAATTCTTCGGTTGATGGTGGCATTCATTGACAGTCTATATATATATCATGTATATAGCTGTTTCATGGATATTTCAAATGCTTTATTTTAAACATGAGTATTGCATTAGAATAGGAATAGCAGTATTGTATCATTTCATTCATTGCCTCTTTACAAAGGATTGTCTCGCTGTAAATTAGAAGCTACTACATATTTGTTAATTATTCAGTTTTACTCTCCCCTGCAACGAAAGTCACAAAATGCGAAACATAGGGATTACAGTCCAGCAGCAGAGACTGGGTAAACTGTTTGTTTAAAGCTTTTATGATTCAAAAGAAAAAAGACCTGGATGCTTTATACCTTGAATACAGATACGTTATATTACGAGGTTTCCGTCTGTCATATGTCAATTGTCCTTGACCTCATTTCATGGTTCAGTGCTGTTTGAAAAAAAAATTACCGTTTTTTTGTCAAGTGAATTTCTCACTTATTATGAGTAAAAGGATAACTATATTTGGTATATGGGTTCATTGCAACGTTGACATGTCCGTCAGGTCGGGTTCACCTGACCTGCACCTCATTTCATGGATCAGTGATCAAGGTTGAAGTAACGTGGTCAAGTCTGTATTTCATAAACTATAAGCATTAGGTCAACTATATTTGGTGTAATGAATGATTGTAAGGCGTACATGTCTGACTGGCAGGTTTCATCTGACCTTGACCCTGTTTTCATGGTTCATTGGACAATGTTTAGTGTTTGTGGTTTGGTCTATTTCTCAAATACTATAAGCCATAGGTCCACTATATTTGGTGTATGGAATGATTGTAAGGTGTACATGTCCTTCTGGCATGTTTCAACTAACCTTGACCACATTTATTTTGTGGTTTGGTCTATTTAATCGGATACTTTAAGCAATGTCAATTATATTTGGTGTATGGAACGATTGTGAGGTGTACATGTCTGTCTGGCAGGGTTCATATGACTGTGACCTCATTTTCATGGTTCATTGGTCGATGATAAGTTTTTGTGAGTTTGTGAGTTTATCAGATACTATAACAATATGACCACTATATTTGGTGTATTGAATGATTGTAAAGTGTACATGTCTGTTTGTTACTTCATTTTTATAGAAAATTGATATTGTTAAATTTATGTGCTACTTGTAGTAAAATCTTCATATTACAGACTTTCAACATAAATTCAATGATAAGTAAAACAGGCTTGACATTTCAGCGTGTGCGCTCTTGTTTATTATTCTGTTTAATTTCAGCTATCTGCAATGACAAAAGAAAGCGATGACAAAGTATCTAAGAAACGGAAACATGACGTGTAGGTATCATGTGACATCATTTATACACAACTCAGCTTAAATTTCTAGGAAAGTTCTGTTAAACAAAATGACATAAAAAATGTTTGAATTTTATTTAGAGCTGTTTCAATAGTTATCAGGTATTGAAAGTAATTTTGTTCAGGTGAAAGATCTTGCTTCAAGTGATTTTACTCAATATTAACCTGAGCTATGTTTGGATAGCAATAGTTTTAGTTTTAGTACAGCACTTGATAAAAATTGAAATAAAATTTACCGCTTGTTAGAAACTTTATTGATACATGTACAGCACTGGTTGTACTGCTTTCTTATCTTCAATTTGGTATTTTCTAGAAAAGCTTTATGTTATAAATAACTTATTTGATAGATTTTCTCTAACTTTAAAATCAATCCAAGGTCAAGCAAAATCACATGATTAATGTTTTTTTGTAATATTATTGATTGATTGATTGTTTGTTGCTTGCTTAATGTCCATTTTATTTACTGTAAATTCAGAAATTATTGCGATGTTTTATTATTTGCGAAAAATGCGATAGGGTTATAATTGCAATAATTTAAACTCTCATTTAGAATTTTTATGTGAATAAAACAGGATTTTCTCAATATCACAAAATTAAAATCGCATTTTAGTCTAAAATGACAAAATCGCAATAATAAATGCACGCAATAATTTCTGAATTGACAGTATATGTGTTGTTTGTAATCTTTATAATGTTTTTGTTATTGTTGATGTTGTCAACATTTTTTCAGTAAAAACATTTTGCAGTTAATATTGTATAGTTATGTATTTGTCATGATTTGATTTGTTCCAGAGATAGCAATACTGAAGAACCAACAGTGAAACAATCCAAAGTTAAAGATGACAGCATTGAGGTATATTGTCTATAACATGTCTTAAAAGAAATTGTCTTCAGTCAATCATTAGTAGTATACAGTTCTTTGCATCAAGAGAAGTTTGTGTTGCAGGAACTATAAAACTTTCCTTTGCTACTTTAAATGATAGAAATATTATTTTGATACAATATCACACATAACACCAAATTTCATTGGATGACGTTTTCCATCAATTCCACGGTTGATAGTCGGAGGTGTTGACAGTCTATGTTTCATGGATATTTCAAATGTTTTATTTTGAACATTTTATGAGTATTGCATTAGAAAAGAAAAAACAGCACTGGAGTAGGAGGGCGGGGGCAATTTTTTTTTGTCACTTTCAGAAGTTTGCTCCCTCCCCACTTTTCAGTCCACTCTGATGCCACTGAACAATACTGTATTCCTTATAAATGGTATTTACAAAGAAACTATAGTGCATTACTCTGCTTCCTTTTTACTATTATTTATTTGAATTCCTAAATATTTTTGATGCAGTGCACTTCTGTCTTGTTTTGAATATTGAATCAATATGAAAAGTCATTATGCAATCATGGGTGTGTATCAGCAACCAATGAAGTAGAAAAATACAATACAAAGTTAGAAATAAAATATGTAACGGCTGATGTTTGAAATGAGTGCTGGGGAGTAGATTATGGTCAGTGAGAAATGGTTTGTGATGGAATATAATATTTTTGGGAAGTTTATTTATAAGGTATAATAATTGTGACTTTATATGTTATGTTTACAGAGCCTTTTATCAATGGAATCTGCCAAGGAGAAGGAAAATAAGAAGTTGAATGAAGAAATCTTAGAATTGTTGGATAAACCCACAGCAAAGGTAAAACTTCCAAATACAAAGGTCAAGGTTTAACTAAATCAGTTTTATTTGTTAACATATAATTGTCTACAGCAAAAGTCAAGCTAGAATCAGAAAATTTTAATCACTATATGTATAAAAAATAATAAAAAAATTAATTTTAATTTTTCAGGAACAATTTCTAACTCAGAGGTTCAAATCTCAAGGAGGTATGTAATCATCATATTGGATCTATCCTTGTGTTTTACTCATTATTTTATGTAATCTAATTCAATTTCCTTTTTTATGCCCCCACCATAGGCAACGAGGCATTAAATGTTACCGTTGACTTTCCGTCCGTCCCATTTTTACTTGTTTGAAGCTTGAAGGGAGGGGCATTTGTATCCTCAGAAACATTATTCTTTTATCTTGAAATATGTTCTTGGCAAATAATTTAACACATGCAGTACTTGTACATGAACAGTCACTTGAAAATAGGGTTTCCTTATGTCAGTGTTAAAAATGCATGAAGAATTAATTTTGTAACTGATTTTATGGAAGTTAAAATTCATCCATTTTGACACATGGATTTTTGTAATTAGTACTTCTAAGAATTCGAAAATTCTCTCATTTCAAAAAAGCCTTTTAATTGCATTAAGCTTCCAATTTGACTAAGATAAAAACACACTCAAATATATTTGCTATTTTTTTTTTTTTTTTTTTTTCAAAAAATTTTACAAAGAGAGAAATGTTTATATATTTAAAATTAAATTCAGAAGAATAGGCTGCTTTACTTATTTATGAAATATCTAGTACTGCATTTAAATTTTTTCATTTAAAAAAACTGCCAAATAGCCTCACTTTGAGATCTTGTCATTGATATTTAGACCCATGAGCCAAGGCCTTACCGAAAAAAGATAATTTGCTGTAAGATGTCTTATTCAAAGATGATAATGTGGATGAAATATCTTTTTGGATATTAAAGGCCCGGACTTGTATCTAATTTGTCCAATTGTTTTAATAAAAAGACCATTTGAGGTCAAATATGTCATTTTAACATTTAAATGTCATTAAAGTGACATCACAATATCACCTTTTTCATTTATCAATAAAATTATAGATTTGAAACATTTGGAGAATTGTTCTTTTTTCCAATTTTAAGGGCCAAATAATGGCTCATATGAAAAAAGGTATGTTTACAACTAATAAAATAAGCAAAATATTCAAGATGACGGTTGTAAATAAAATAATAGGTAAACATCTGGGGATGAGTGATATCTGTATGATTATATAGGAGATCAAACTTTATTTAAATTTTGTAGACGTAAATTGTGGATTTTACGGGTATAAATTGAGATTATCTAGTGACACAAAGGTTTTTACTAGGTGTCTAGAACTGATTGTAGTAGTAAAATTGTTAAAATCATTATACACTGGTAAATGAAATTCTTTATGGGGTGAGATAATGGATTTTTATTGACAGGTGCCCAGCTGAAGGAATTTTGTCAGTTTGGTACCAGAGAAGAATGCTCCAGATTAAAGGAAACATCAAAGCCTTGTAAAAGACTTCATTTTAGAAAAATTATCAACAAACATACAGATGGTAAATATTAGAAGAAGTTTTTGTCGAGCCTGCAACTTTTGTTGCAGAAAGCTTGACTTAGGGATAGTGATCCGGCGGCGGCTACGGCGGCGTTAGCTAACTTCTTAAAAGCTTTATATTTTAGAAGGTAGAAGACCTGGATGCTTCATACTTTGTATATAGATGCCTCATGTTACGAAGTTTCCGTCAGTCACATGTCCAATGTCCTTGACCTCATTTTCATGGTTCAGTGACTACTTGAAAAAAGTTAAGATTTTTTGTAATGTTACATTCTCTCTTATTAGAAGTAATAGGATAACTATATTTGGTATGTGCGTACCTTGCAAGGTCCTCATGCCCGTCAGACAGTTTTCACTTGACCTCGACCTCATTTCATGGATCAGTGAACAAGGTTAAGTTTTGGTGGTCAAGTCCATATCTCAGATACTATAAGCAATAGGTCTAGTATATTCGGTGTATGGAAGGACTGTAAGGTGTACATGTCCAACTGATAGGTGTCATCTGACCTTGACCTCATTTTCATGGTTCAGTGGAAATAGTTAAGTTTTTGTTTTGGTCTGTTTTCTTATACTGTATGCAATAGGTCTACTATATTTGGTGTATGGAATAATTGTAAGGTGTACATGTCCAGCTGGCAGGTGTCACCTGACCTTGACCTCATTTTCATGGTTCAGTGGTCAAAGTTAATTTTTGAGTTTTGGTCTTTTTTCTAATACTATATGCAATAGGTCAACTATATTTGGTGTATGGAAATATTTTATGATCTATATGTCAGTCGTGCAGGTTTTGTTTGACCTTGACCTCATTTTCACGGTTCATTGTTCAGTGTTAATTTTTTGTGTTTTGGTCTGTTTATCTTTAACTATAAGCAAAAGGTCAACTATATTTGTTGTATGGAAGAATTGTTAGCTTTACATGTCTGTCTGGCATGGTTCATCCGACCTTGACCTCATTTGCATGGTTCATCGGTCAATGTTAACGTTAAGTTTATGTGACAGTTGTAATAAAGCTTTATATTTAGGACTATCAACATAATATTAATGATTAGTAAAGAAGGCGAGACATTTCAGTGTGTGCACTCTTGTTGTAATAATGTAAATATAAAACAGGAGATGTGGTATAATTGCCAATGAGATAACTATCAACCAGAGACCAAATGATGTAGATCTTAGCAATTATAGGTGGACTTGTGACCTTTAACAATGAGCAAAACCCATACTGCAAAGCTAGCTATAAAAGGTCCGACATAACAAAATGTAAAACAATTCAAATGGAGAAAACCAACGATTTATGTACAAAACAACAAACAAAAACAAATATGATATACAGCAACAAACAACAACCACTCGATAACAGGCTCCTAACTTGAGACAGGCACATACAGAATATGGCGGGTTTAAACATGTTTGGGGCACCCTAACTTGTGACTGTGATGCAATAGCACAACACAAGAACAAACTGTACAAAACAGTACACAAAAAACAAATATGATATACAGTAACAAACATCAACCATGGATAACAGGCTCCTGACTTGGACAGGCACACACAGAATGTAGCTGTTTTTAGTTATGGGTTTCTCCTCATTCAACTTTTCTAGTAAAAATACATATATGACCAAATATAAAGATAGATTATTTTATGGATTTATACATCTATATTGGGCATAAAGTATACATACAATGCAAATGTTTATTGTTTTGATTTTATTGTTAATATATATATTTATATTCTTTAGAATCACTTGGTGATTGTTCCTTCCTGAACACTTGCTTCCATATGGACACATGCAAGGTAACGTTACACAATATGATCATGGGATTAACAGCCTTCAGTTTTCATTTTAAAAGGCAGTAAGAAGATAGCTTTAGATAATGTGTACACAATACACTACAATTATTGAAAGAAAAGCTGGAATAATTTGAAGTCGAGAATGATTGATTGATTTTTGATGTTTTAATATCACTTTCAGCACTATTGGTTATTTCAGTAGCGGTCAGTTTTTATTGGGGAAGTCAAGAATGATGTAGATATTGGTAATTCTTCAGAATCAGGCTACCAAACAGGATGTCTAAAAGAGAGGATGCAGTTACAATGTATCGCCATGCATTAAAAATTTGAAATAAGTTTCTCCTGGTTAATGTTCTGATTATTGTACACTGTAATATCATCCCGTTGTTTCTGTCTACTTAATTCATTCAGGTACAAAGTGGTTTCATTTGGGTATGTTATGTTTGAAGAAAAAGTAACTTCAATCAGCTGCCACAAAAGGTTACATGCCCCAAAAAATTGCCATTGTTTTTATAAGTAGTTTAAGGAGAAACAGACCTTAAAAAATTTAACCTGCCAGTGCAGTGTGAAATGAGATGTGCTCCTCATTTCTTATCAACATACCATACTTGTATATGGTTGACCAGTTACCACACCTGTTATTTACAGTCACTACGAACCAGACTATTCAAAAATTTCAGAACGAATTAAAATATTTCAATAAGACCTATCGACCTTGGAATAAATCCTTAAACCAAATACTGTTATCTAACTGTGTTAAGTTACTAAGATATATAAAAACTTTAACCATGAAAATGAGGTCAAGATCAGAAGATAATTATTAATTGATAATATTCTCAGAAGCTACAGATTTTGAATGCCTTGGTTGACAAAGAGGACTAGATCTTTTAAAAGATCTAAAGACAATGAGGTTGCCTATACTATAAGTGCAGGAAAAGAAATATCTGTATCTCATTGATGTGACCTGCATTGCAGATGAGACAAAAATCATAAAGTAAATTTCTGTATTCATTAGGATTTTTGATAAAATGCACAAATTGAATAATGTAGATAGCCATATACATGTAATACCTTAAATATTTCTTTACTTGATATGTTGTTTAATTTGTTCTTGTACTGAATAGGCATGTATTATTTGTGGCTTGACATTAAGTTAATAGCAATCCAGTATTATTACTCTTCATCAGAATGGTTTTGGAAATGTATACTCTTTATGTTTTAGTATGTACATTATGAGGTTGAATACCAAGCTAAGTTAGGACTTACCAAAGAATTGTCTGTCACAAAGAAAATAGAAAATACTGATGTACAAATGTTCCCACCTCAGGTAATGTACATATACTCTTGCACCTCAGGTAATATACATATACTCTTGCACCTCAGGTAATATACATATACTCTTCCACCTCAGGTAATATACATATACTCTCCCAGATGAGGTAAAATATATGTGTTCCACCTCATATAATATACATAAAATCTCCCACCTCAATCAATATGTGTATCTTCCACCTCAGGGTATATTCATTTATGTTCCACCTCTGGTAATATACATATACTCTCACACCTCAGGTAATATATAGATATTACCACCTCAGATAATAAACATATATAATCCACGTCTGGTAATATATATATATACTCGCACCTGTTAATATATAGATATGTACTACCTCAGGTAATATACATATATGATCCACCTCTGGTAATATACATATACTCTCACACCTCAGTTAATATATAGATATGTTCCACCTTAGATAATATACATATATGATCCACCTCTGGTAATATGTATATACTCGCACCTCAGTTAATATATAGATATGTACCACCTCAGGTAATATACATATATGATCCACCTCTGGTAATATATATATATACTCTCGCACCTCAGTTAATATATAGATATGTACCACCTCAGGTAATATACATATATGATCCACCTCTGGTAATATACATATACTCTCGCACCTCAGTTAATATATAGATATGTTCCACCTCAGGTAATATACATATACTTTTCTATCTCAGGTAATATTATACAATTTTTGCCTTTTTGATAAGGTTACCTTGCCTAGGAAAATAAATATTTAGGTACACTTTGGCTGTTCCAAATCATAAATTAACCTCTCATGATTTTTCTTGAGTTGATTTAATTTTTGTCTAAGAAGATTCTGTAAGCTTTTAGCCAATGAGAAAAGAGAAATTTTATAGTCATATAATAAACATGTATGTTTCACCTCAGTTAACAGACATATATAATAACTCTAATGTGAATAATTTTTTTTTATTTTTGAGAAAATAAGATTTTATTTTGTACTTTTTCAATGAAATCATGTGGGTTGTGTGGTATCACAAGATTTTGTCTAGTTCCCAACCTTTGTATTACTATATGTCTCTGATTTAACTAAAGACTTTTTTGTACAATTTTATTATTTTATGATAACTTGATTTATCCAAAAATTTGAAAATCTTGATTTATCAGGGGAACTAAATCAGATAATTTATTTTTATGATAGAATGTACAGTAGTTATTCTTTAAGTAGCAGATATGATCAGGAAGTTGAAATTTTAAATGACTGTGCTGGTTAATTTTTTAATGTTATGTTAGCCATTATATTTTTTGTTTTTAGTGGATCCAGTTATCTGGGAGAATGTGTTCTTGTTATGTTAGAATCATCACATTTGTTTTTCAGTGGATCCAGTGTGATCTTCGAGTTTTTGATATGTCTGTGCTGGGTAAATGTGCGGTTATCATGGCTGATCCACCGTGGGATATCCACATGGAATTACCCTATGGAACAATGCAGGATGATGAAATGAGAAAGTTACCTGTCCCAGCTTTACAAGATGATGGATATATATTTTTGTGGGTCACAGGAAGGTATGATCATCATGAACAGGTTAAAAAACAATCCCCAAAGTTGCATCTTTCTCACCAACTTATATTTTTTTTGCATATGCCTTCCAAAATTTTTCAAGCCTTGCAAGTTAGATAGTTTCACATTCACTAGGAGGTGGAACCTAGAAATAGCATTTGTAAATGACTTTTGAAATTGCTGAAATGATGATAATTGATATAGATTTAGGTAATAATTCAATATACAAGACATTACTGCCAAGATATTGATAAAGTTTTAAGTGATTCCTTTGAAATATACAAGACCTGACCAACATGTAATTGATATAAGCCTGGGTAATTCCTTTCTATACAACACAGATATGTCAAGTAATTAATAGAGGTTCAGATGGGTTCTTTGGAGCATCAATCTTTGTGGTAATTAGTTTATAAAACACGAAAATAAACTATAAATGAATTATTAATTTTATATTGCATTTATATTTTTGAACAAACTGTTTTTTTCAGAGCTATGGAACTAGGAAGAGAATGTTTGGATCTGTGGGGGTAAGTCCTATTGTTGTAACACAAACTTGGCTGTAGTGTACTAATATAGTTTATAAGAACATGATAGCATAGCAATTGTCATTCTAGGAGAATATTTGTTTTGACTGTGGTCCAAATACCAATGAGAAATTTATGGCATTTAATACCATTTGATAAAACCTTTCTTTTCTGTTATTTTTTCGCCTGCAACAAAAGTCGTGAAAAGTGCGACATAGGTGTTGCTTTTTGGCAGCGTTGGCGACTGTGGAGGATGCATCAACAATTGTTAGGTTTTCTACTTAATTCAGTTTGATAGGAACTGCTTGCGATAGATCAATGATATTTTGTATAAAGTTGCAATATTATCAGTACATCTCAGTTTGTTGACCATTTTAAGGTTGAATTAATTAGCAATGTTGCTGTCAATCAGATTGTCTTTTTTTTTCTCTGTGTCAACAGTTTATTTTTGATAATTGTGTAGTTATATACACCTCCCATTTCCTATAGAATGAAATGGTTTAGTTATCATAAGGCCAGACATTTTTATTATCTGTTTAACGAGATCCGCCGACCGCCTTTCCCGATTTCAGAATAAAAATAAAAGTAGTGCTTTTACTTTTATTTTTATTTTCCACCGACTGTAACGAAATCCTCAGAACAAAATAAAACTGTATAAATCGGTAATATTTAATTTTACCAAGTCGATGAAACAGCAATTTTCATTAAAAAGTAAAGAAATTCAAGGCAGAAACGATATATTTTCTTCAAAAGACTTTTAAGCCGGTGGCATGTTTTCATACTTGTTTAATAACACGAGAGCGTACATCAAATCATTCTAACTTTTGGCAAAATCAGTTATTACTTCATCAGAACTTGATGAAATTAGCCAGGAGTAAACTTATTATCCATGTATTGCATTAAAACGTCATATTCCTTTCCAAATAGCGTATCAAACATCGTTTATTTTTGTAAATTTTACTCGTCCGACATTTATATTATTGGGCATATTATTGTAGAACTACGGATCGAGTCGGATTTCATCGGAAACGGACCGCTATGACCGAATCCGGATTCTTGCGATAATGACTACGGACGTTAAATTATGCATTCCACACCCATTAACATACTTTTGGTTAGATCTTCTTGATTAATGTATATATTTCCATGTATATGCATTGTTTCAATTTATAAGTTAATTTGCTCAAATCTGGACTATTACACCAGAGACATCAGTTTCAAGTTTCAAGTTTTTATTATTTTTTTTATTAAATTTAATATACACGTGTGTATATATGTCTCTGCATACACTAATTATATATGTCTCTGCATACACTAATTATATAAGAGGTTCCCGACTGGGTGACAGGTATATTTAAGGAATGACTGTAATATTTTTTTCTGTCTTAATGAAAAAATAACATAAAAAATGTGGTGCACACGGCGTTGCGGGTTATTTTAAAGTGTGCACCACATTTTTTATGTTATTTCGAATAGACAGAAAAAATATTACAGTCACTTCTTATAATTTAATTCTAGATTCAATTTTAACCCGGAGTAAAACATAAAAAAACGTTGATGATGTCACGGTCACGACAAAATTATGTCTATCAGCTGATAAACAAAACAACGTCAGCCAATCAGAAGACGCGTTTCATCCGAAATTAAATTATACATATATAGTGTATATGCAGCAGGTTGATATATTTGCCTGGTGCCATGGATCTATATTTGTGGAAATAAAGAATCAAAACATAGTTTTTATGTTCATATTAATAGAAGGGTTACTATGCTGGTCTGTTCTCATTTCATTGTTCTTGTATTTTAATAAAAAAAAAAAAAAAAGGTCATGTATAACGGTTTTATTTTTATTTTTAGTGTCGACTGGACCAATTTTGCACTTTTATTTTTTTTTTATTTCGTCCCCTCGACCCTAATTTTTTACAAATTTTCTCGTTAAACAGATAAAAAAAAAAGTCTGGCCTAAAGAATGAAATGTCAGTTATATTTAAAACAATGAAGATTCAAAATAGGCCTGTTTTCAGTAATAAAAGAACAAGTATGTCTTTATGTACATTTTCAATTATGGTTTCAAAGGTCAGGTTTAAGTTTTCAACAAAAATTTTCACATTATTCAAAACATGAATATCTTAATTCATAGTACATTTGTTTATAATGATTGCCAAAGAAATCTGAAATCTACCAAGTTGTGCAAAAATGAATGATTACATCCTGGTCTTTTTAGTGATCACATGATCATTTATTTAGATTCTTGATATTTTAACAGGCAGACTTCAACTTTTCAACAATTTCAATAACATGAATAAGCTTACATATAAAAATGAAAATATGTGGTATGATTGCCAATGAGACAACTCTCCACCAGAGATCAAATAACTTAGAAGTTAACAACTTTAGATCATAGTATGGCCTTCAACAATGAGCAAAACCCATACTGCATAGTCAGCTATAAAAGGCTCCAGAAGGACAAATGTAAAACAATGTAAACGAGAAGACTAACGGCTTTCAACAATGAGCAAAACCCATACCGCATAGTCAGCTATAAAAGACCTGAAAGGACAAATGTAAAACAATTCAAACGAGAAAACTAATGGCCCGATTTATGTACAGAACAATGAACGAAAAACAAATATGATATACAGCAACAAACGACAACCACTGAATTACAGGCTCCTGACTTGGGACAGACACATACAGAATGTGGAGGGGTTAAACTAGTTTGCTGTCACCAAACCCTCCCCTAATCTGGGACAGTGGTGTAACAGTACGACATAAGATCAAGCTATACAAATTACACTCTATTTACAAACTTCTATGTGTTACAGATGATTAATCAGGAATTTTAATTCCTCATATATAGTAAAAATCTCTTCTGTGACATATTGATTCTTTGTTTTCTTATACATTGTACATTTATTTAGATATACAAGAATGGATGAATTGATATGGGTGAAGACCAATCAGTTACAGAGAATAATAAGGACAGGTAGAACTGGTCATTGGCTCAATCATGGAAAAGAACATTGTCTGGTAAATATTCATTTTTCCCTTAAAAACATCTGGTCATAATTCAGTGTCTTCAAAATATTCATGAAATTTTAGTTAACAGAAAAATTGCTGTTTTAATTTGACAACCAGTCATAAATTACGACATACAATTATTTTTGATTAATAGAAACCCAAAGTTACCCCTAGAAATTAAAAGAAATTTTACATAGATGGTCAGTATTATATTTATTGTTTGTTCCAAAAATTAATTATATGGAAATATTTATATGTTTGTAGATTTTGTTTTAAATCTAATCATGTATTACTTAATTACTGCTAGTTAAGTTCCCCAAACAAACCGCCTGTCAGATTAACTAAGGGTTCCAAATATGTTAGACTAACATGTCTAGTGGTGCAATCAGGGTTTAGTTTGTGCAATGGGGTTTATAAAGGGGTACTTTGAAGGGCAAAAAGAAAGACAGGATTTACTATAGAACCCTATGGGATTTAATTTTTTTTTATTTTCAAATGATTATAACTTGAGAACAGTTAGTGGTAGACACATGTGATCTTCTGTAATGACCATGGGAACATATGGCCTTCTGAAAGTTCAAAAGGTCAATGGTCAATTATGACCTTGACCTTTGACCTTGAATTTTTTTTTCCAATTTATTCAATAGGGAGAATCCTTAGGGGTTTATATTTATGGGGATTTGTTTGGGAGACTTTCGTAACAGCATCCTGATATAATCATTTCTTGTTAAGCTTGAGCCACAAACTATAAGCTTTATTTTGGGAAATTTTGGAAATGATGTACTGGTTATTGTGTATTTTGTGTTTACTATAGGTTGGCGTAAAAGGTAATCCTAAAGGTGTGAATTGTGGTCTAGACTGTGATGTTATTGTGGCAGAGGTATGGTTGTGTATGATATATAAATCAAATATTTAAAAGATTTTTCAGTGTTACTTTTAAAGTATTTATAAAGCAGAAAACACCCTCATTGTTTCAAATTTACTGCATATTTCACAAAGTAATTTGCTCAATATTTGCTTTGAACAGACATCAATAGATGTACACAGTATATATAAATATTTAATGGTTGGTACTGAGATACTGTAATCCAACTAATTTTTTGCGGATACTTAATTTCGCGACGATTTCTATTAGCATTATTTTTTTACATGCGAAATTCACGAAAAATAAATCGCTCACGATCATAAGTTGGTTTACGGTATTTACCATGGTTGAGACTCCTGGCAATACAATAAAAAAGTCTGAATTTGGTGTTTCGTATACACATTTTGTACTTTGAGTATTGAGAAAAAGTTTTATGACTGAAAGGCCTGGATTTTTCTTTCTTTGGAGATCAATATCAGTCATATATTAAGCTTTTAATTCAAAACTGAGATATTCTTTAACTTATGAACTCACCAGGCCGTGCAGGTCAGAGACAAATTTGTAAAGGTAAAACAAATGATTATGTTTTATTATCTACTAAAACCTTTTAATAAATTTCTCTAAAATTATTGGATAACACTAAACTCATAAGCACATTTTTTTACTCAACACTAGGTAAGGGCTACAAGTCATAAACCTGATGAAGTCTATGGAATTATAGAAAGGTTGTCTCCAGGAACAAGAAAAGTAGAACTGTTTGGTCGTCCACATAATGTCCAGCCTAATTGGTAAGTATAAGATAAAACCTTCTGTAAATGTGGATATTTTTCATGTATTTAAATGCAAAAACTTTTTGTGCAGGGACTAAATTCGTGCATCAAGCAATAAGTGAACTTTTAACATCAATATTTTTGATTTTTGTCTCCCCTGCGACGAAAGTCCTGAAAGCGAGATATAGGGATTGCTTTTCCTGCGACGTCAACAATAGTTTTCTGCTTAAGTTAGTTTGATAGGAACTACTTGTGATAGATCAATGATATTTTGTATGAAGTTGCATTACTATCAGTACATATCAGTTTGACGACTATGTGAGGCCCTGGCCCCTTGCACATGGTCCAGTGACTTTGAATTAATAAGCAATTTTCAATGTTAAGTTTTCTGCTTGAGTTAGTTTGATAGGATCTACTTGTGATAGATCAATGATATTTTGTATGAAGTTGCATTACTATCAGTACATATCTTTTTGACGGCTTTTTTTGAGGCCTTGCCCCCAAGGTCATGGTCCAGTGACTTTGAATTAATTAGCAATTTTCAATGTTAAGTTTTCTGCTTAAGTTAGTTTGATAGGATCTACTTGCGATAGATCAATGATATTTTGTATGAAGTTGCATTACTATCAGTAAATATCAGTTTGACGACTATTTTGAGGCCCTGGCCCCTAGGACATGGTCCAGTGACTTTGAATTAATTAGCAATTTTCAATGTTAAGTTTTCTGCTTGAGTTAGTTTGATAGGATCTACTTGTGATAGATCAATGATATTTTGTATGAAGTTGCATTACTATCAGTACATATCTTTTGACGACTATTTTGAGGCCTTGCCCCCTAGGTCATGGTCCAGTGACTTTGAATTAATTAACAATTTTCAATGTTAAGTTTTCTACTTAAGTTAGTTTGATAGGATCTACTTGTGACGGATCAATGATATTTTGTATCTCAGTTTGTCGACCATTTCTAGGCCCTGCCCACAAGATCATGGTCCAGTGATTTTTAATTAATATGCGGACAGGCGAGACATATCTCTGTGTCAACAGTTCATTACAAACTGTTCTAGTGTGGAGTATTTTCACACATTTTTCGTAAAGTCAGAGATTCTTACACAGAACATATATATCTTTTACAGTTTTATTATTTTATTAGTTTTAAAAGACAAGCTTAATAAAATTTTCTTCATGGTATATGAAAAAGATAACAATTTTGTATGGTAATACAATGAAAAATTTGTCATTTAATTACTTTTTTTTGGTGTTGTTTTATGAGCCGCAAAAGGAAGGTATAATTTTAGGTCAAATAGGCTCTTACATCAATTTTTTTTTTCATACAATTTGCAGAACAATATCCTCTAATACAATATTTTTTTTAAAAGAATTATCCCCTGGGAATAGTACTACTGATTGTATAAATCATGCTAAGATTTTTTAATTTTCTGACAGGATAACACTAGGGAATCAAACAGAAGGAGTTCGATTAAAGGATCCTGACATTGTGGCCAGATTTAAAGAAAGATATCCAGATGGAAACTGTATGGAACCGGCCAAGCCTAGATCTTGATGTTGTACAAGATGATATTGACATATAAGTGCAAAAACAATTTTAGAACAGCTTTATTGTGTTCAAATGTTTCAACAGTAAAGCACAAAAGTGAAATTTAAGACATGTTATAGTTCGTACCAGTAGACTACATGTTACAAGCCAAGTTAAATAAGCTTGAGGAAACCCCGATATAAATGGGCTATATTGAAAATTTTGATTTCAATTTATTTACAATCCACATTGTAATTAATGAAATAAAAGGAAATAGTGCTTGTTTCTTAAAACAGTGGAATAAATTTTTAATGCTATATATATAAACATAGTTCATAATGACAGTATTTTATCGTAATTGTTATATTTTCTTAGCTTGTATTTTTTTTTACATATCTGCAATGACTTGCATCTAATTTTGGTTGAATGCCATCAATGTTCTTACAGCAATTTTTGTGAAACATTTTCATCATCAGCTACTTTTCATAGGTTCTCTGAATTTGATATCTGTGTGTTGCACTTTCAGAATCTAGCATTCTTTGATACAGTATAATTTAGTATTGTTTTACTTTGTCATTGTATTTTTGTCATCTTTAACTTGCTTCATTTGAACTGATTTTTATTGAGCGCTCTTTGTACTTTTTGCTATTCCATTGATTAAGCTATAAGAGGACAGGGTTGAGACTCTTGTTTTACCTCATCTCATGTAAATGTACCTGGGTAAGGTCACAAACCTATGTAGAATTTGGTTTGTTGAACATGTATAATTTGTTTACTAAACAGAAAATAATCTTTTTATAATTGTGTAAATAGATTATACTAAAATGAGATAGGGGGACATTTATGACCACCAAAAGGTAATGAAATTTCTTCGTAAAGTTTAAAAGGCCAAAACATTTCATGTCACTGTAAACAAACATTTATCATTTTAAATTTTTTATACATTCTGTATTTGTTATTCAATATTAAGTTGTTGTCATGGAGATGAAAATAAAATGTTATTAGGAAATGTTGACCTTTATTTTTATGTAACCACATGCCTGCATATGTAAACTTTTCCCCTCATCTGTCATATATAATGACATTAAGTGTGCAACTGAAGTGCAAAACATGCACAAAAATTACTATTGTATTAAAGCACATCATTCAACCATATATGCAAACTTACCTTTAAAAAACAGTTAAAATACTATAAGTTGCTATTTTTAATCTGTTCATAGTCATACCATAATTTGCTACTGCCAATTTTGTTTTGATTTGAAAACAGTTTCAGCACTCTTGGCTAAATCGTGGTGGCCAGTTTTTATTGTAGGAGGAAGCCAGAGTACTTTTGAGAGAACCACAGACCTTTAGCTCTGCTCTATAAAAAAAACCTTGCAAGAACTCTTGATAGTTGTCAGTGACCTATTGCAAGATATATATACCTAACATACTCTCTTTTTCTACTTGCAGTAGAAATTTACCAACCTCTTACCAAGCAACTTAATTCTACTTGTTTTTAGTTCAATTTGTTTTCATTAATATGTGTGAAAAGTTGCCACTGGACATTTAACAAAAATCAATCAAACGAAAAAATATTTTAAAATTGACCAATCAGCAATAAAGTTATAAGGCAATCCTTCACAAATTAAATTTCCAAAGGGAACAACTCCCAAAATATTTTTGATCAATATTTGATTTGCGAAAAAAGATTGTATTCAACTGGTGCATAATTCGCAGGAAATATCTGCAGATTTTTAAACTTCATCTAACTTGAGATAAAGTTGATTTAAACATTTCATTCAAATTTAATAGAATCTGTCAAGAATTTCAGGGACGAAAACTCTTACAAAAGTATTTTTTCAGCTTCATTTTTAATTCAGACAGCATTACTCATATAAAATTGTTTGATTGGCCAAGTTTTTTTGAACTTGATCGAGATTTGTAGATTTAAAACCCCTCATTTACAGTTAATCAGAATCCATCAAACAATGTAAAGGTCATCAGATCACTTACAAGGCAGGCAAACAGAGGCCCATCATTTCTATGTCCCTACAGTATCTTTGTGGACAACATAGGTATTTTCCATCTTTCATGTGTAATTAGAAAGATACATACAATCAAAGATCTGAACTCAATAATTAAGCATGAAAATGAGGTCAAGGCCATGTGTAATACATAGAATGTACTTCTCACAGCAAATCCACATTCCAAAAATTGATCAAAGCCATATAAAATATACCAGAAGATATTCCTTGTAAAAACTTTACATATCAAATATTGTTGACCTATCATGTATAGTTACCTGAAAACTTTCCTTGACCACTGGACTAGGAATTAGAATGTTTGTTGACCAAGGTGAAAATGGAGACAAGTCATTAAGGTATATGAAAAGGTGCAGCAAAAAATAAGCTTTCTTTATACATGGCTTGGTCTTTTTTCAATTGCGGTCACTTTTTTTCTTTTTTCAGCAACTTGTTATAACATTAAGAAATATTGGACCAGATGAATATGCTTGTATTGTTCAATACTTTAAGATCTTTAAAACACTAATATATATTATATAACTATATCTTAATACACAGAAAAATATTGTTAAGGGCTGTTCACGATATATAAACACATGGGAGGCATGTTTTAACACCCTGAATACCATAATAAAATTTGCATTTTACTTATAATTCTTACAAAATTCTGAGGAAAATGCAACCATCCATATTTAATTGAGTGCCTCCAACCCCCACTCGATAAATTTAATACAATATTAATACACCATCAAAGCTTTTTGGTAAATGGGCTTCAGATATGGATTGGCCAAAAAAAGTCATGTGTTAAATCAACAAATTTATTTAACAACTTATATTTGCAATGCGCTATCATTTTCCATCACAAGTCATACAAAATAAATGCAACACATCTCTAGCATGCAAAAAGTTATGATTTTATATAAAAGTTTTCCTAAACCCATAAACTTTATTCTACTCTCAAAAAAAATCTAAACATCACAATAAGAGAATAACATGTGTTTGATCACTTTGTTTGACAATAACAGAAAAATATTGAACAATCACAAATACTTAATTTGAATAATACTTTTGGTGAGTAATATCGCAAAAGTTACAACTAGGAAATTGTTTATAGATTGCATTAAAAAATTCCTTCTTTCTACTTTATACAAAATGAATGTAAATCATCTACAGCATGCAAAATAAAATCTACATTTTACGATATTATATAAAATTTCTCTGAGCCTGATTGTATCCTAATTTCAAAATAAATTTGTGGATACAGATATGAAAGTTATTAAAATGTTGTGGTCTGTAAAACATTACAAATAATTATTTCATATCTTTTAGGCATAAAAATATGTTTCATCATTCATGCAATTAAAATTTTAAATAAAATATAGGTAATTGTCCTTCAGCCCTATTTCAATTTAATCTATCACAAACAGACATGGGGTACTACAATTTATTAATTCATATATATATAATCACTGTTTGATAGTGCAATATATATAAATAACCTGTAATAAATCTGTAACCCGAGAAAAAGCTTATTACCATAATATCTTTGAATGCTAAATATAAAACACCTGGATTCATAAACACCTTCATTTTTATTTCATAGTATCTAAGGTTTTACAAAACATTTTATGGCCTATCTCTTAAATATTTAGCCACTTGTTTTAATGAAATAGAATTTTTGAAGTTAACATTTTGCAGTTTAAAAAGCAGAAAATACATCTACTGTTTTAGCTATTTAAGATCCTTGAATCTCTGAATCTGCTTATGCATGTCTAATCTAGAATGTTCAATGAAATAAAATATTTCAAATGAAATGGAAATTTTTCTCTGACAAAAACTCGTGATATGAATATGTGTTGACAAAAAATTATAGGTATCAATATACATGATTTCTGCTTCAACTTTTATCATATATTTCTTCTTATTTTGTTACAGCTATATATAAAAAATGTCAAATTTTCAGAAGGGAATTAATTACCAAACAGATAGTAAAAAAATCTGCTCCTCAATGATTTCAATAACATGTAACATTTTGGTACTTACAAGTATGGTCCAGTGATCTTATTAAATACATAATGATAAGTACAACATTCAAATGAAAGAATTTCAACAAATTATTCAATCACAAGTAAAGCAGGCGAAATACTGTTGATTGATATTAGCTATAGTTGCTATTTTTAATCTGTTCATAGAAAAATTAGTCATACCATAATTTGCTACTGCCAATTTTGTTTTGATTTGAAAACAGTTTCAGCACTCTTGGCTAAATCGTGGTAGCCAGTTTTTATTGTAGGAGGAAGCCAGAGTACTTTTGAGAGAACCACAGACCTTTAGCTCTGCTCTATAAAAAAAAACCTTGCAAGAACTCTTGATAGTTGTCAGTGACCTATTGCAAGATATATACCTAACATACTCTCTTTTTCTACTTGCAGTAGAAATTTACCAACCTCTTACCAAGCAACTTAATTCTACTTAATTGTTTTTAGTTCAATTTGTTTTCATTCTGAATATGTGTGAAAAGTTGCCACTGGACATTTAACAAAAATCAATCAAATGAAAAAATATTTTAAAATTGACCAATCAGCAATAAAGAGCTACAAGGTAATCCTTCACAAATTAAATTTCCAAAGGGAACAACTCCCAAAATATTTTTGATCAATATTTGATTTGCGAAAAAAGATTGTATTCAACTGGTGCATAACTCGCAGGAAATATCTGCAGATTTTTTAACTTCATCTAACTTGAGATAAAGTTGATTTAAACATTTCATTCAAATTTAATAGAATCTGTCAAGAATTTCAGGGAAGACAACTCTTACAAAAGTATTTTTTCAGCTTCATTTTTAATTCAGACAGCATTACTCATATAAAATTGTTTGATTGGCCATGTTTTTTGAACTTGATCAAGATTTGTAGATTTAAAACCCCTCATTTATAGTTAATCAGAATCCATCAAACAATGTAAAGGTCATCAGATCACTTACAAGGCAGGCAAACAGAGGCCCATCATTTCTATGTCCCTATAGTATCTTTGTGGACAACATAGGTATTTTCCATCTTTCATGTGTAATTAGAACAATACATACAATCAAAGATCTGAACTCAATAATTAAGCATGAAAATGAGGTCAAGGCCATGTGTAATACATAGAATGTACTTCTCACAGCAAATCCACATTCCAAAAATTGACCATTACATGCGGAGTAGCAGGCTCTGCACTAGATTTTGGTTGTTTGTTTCTGGAGTCATTTTGTTAATTGTTAATGTGTTTTCTAAGGACCTAGAGTCATGTCCTATTCAACTGATAGTCTGGCCTTACATTGTGCTGTTATGCCGCTGCTAAAAAAATTCAACCCACCAAAATGAGGTCAAAGCCATATAAAATATACCAGAAGATATTCCTTGTAAAAACTTCACATATCAAATATTGTTGACCTATCATGTATAGTTACCTGAAAACTTTCCCTGAACACTGGACTAGGAATTAGAAATTAGGTTAATGGCTGAATGACAAGGTGATGTCATTCAAATGTTTGTTGACCAAGGTGAAAATGGAGACAAGTTATTAAGGTATATGAAAAGGTGCAGCAATAAATAAGCTTTCTTTATACATGGCTTGGTCTTTTTTCAATTTCGGTCACTTTTTTTCTTTTTTCAGCAACTTGTTATAACATTAAGAAATATTGGACCAGATGAATATGCTTGTATTGTTCAATACTTTAAGATCTTTAAAACACTAATATATATATTATATAACTATATCATAATACACAGAAAAATATTGTTAAGGGCTGTTCACGATATATAAACACATGGGAGGCACGTTTTAACACCCTGAATACCATAATAAAATTTGCATTTTACTTATAATTCTTACAAAATTCTGAGGAAAATGCAACCATCCATATTTAATTGAGTGCCTCCAACCCCCACTCGATAAATTTAATACAATATTAATACACCATCAAAGCTTTTGGTAAATGGACTTCAGATATGGATTGGCCAAAAAGTCATGTGTTAAATCAACAAATTTATTTAACAACTTATATTTGCAATGCGCTATCATTTTCCATCACAAGTCATACAAAATAAATGCAATACATCTCTAGCATGCAAAAAGTTATGATTTTATATAAAAGTTTTCCTAAACCCATAAACTTTATTCTACTCTCAAAAAAAATCTAAACATCACAATAAGAGAATAACATGTGTTTGATCACTTTGTTTGACAATAACAGAAAAATATTGAACAATCACAAATACTTAATTTGAATAATACTTTTTGGTGAGTAATATCGCAAAAAAGTTACAACTAGGAAATTGTTTATAGATTGCATTAAAAAAAAATTCCCTTCTTTCTACTTTATACAAAATGAATGTAAATCATCTACAGCATGCAAAATAAAATCTACATTTTTACGATATTATATAAAATTTCTCTGAGCCTGATTGTATCCTAATTTCAAAATAAATTTGTGGATACAGATATGAAAGTTATTAAAATGTTGTGGTCTGTAAAACATTACAAATAATTATTTCATATCTTTTAGGCATAAAAATATGTTTCATCATTCATGCAATTAAAATTTTAAATAAAATATAGGTAATTGTCCTTCAGCCCTATTTCAATTTAATCTATCACAAACAGACATGGGGTACTACAATTTATTAATTCATATATATATAATCACTGTTTGATAGTGCAATATATATAAATAACCTGTAATAAATCTGTAACCTGAGAAAAAGCTTATTACCATAATATCTTTGAATGCTAAATAAAAAACACCTGGATTCATAAACACCTTCATTTTTATTTCATAGTATCTAAGGTTTTACAAAACATTTTATGGCCTATCTCTTAAATATTTAGCCACTTGTTTTAATGAAATAGAATTTTGAAGTTAACATTTTGCAGTTTAAAAAGCAGAAAATACATCTACTGTTTTAGCTATTTAAGATCCTTGAATCTCTGAACCTGCTTATGCATGTCAAATCTAGAATGTTCAATGAAATAAAATATTTCAAACGAAATGGAAATTTTTCTCTGACAAAACTCGTGATATGAATATGTGTTGACAAAAATTATAGGTATCAATATACATGATTTCTGCTTCAACTTTTATCATATATTTCTTCTTATTTTGTTACAGCTATATATAAAAATGTCAAATTTTCAGAAGGAATTAATTACCAAACAGATAGTAAAAAAATCTGCTCCTCAATGATTTCAATAACATGTAACATTTTGGTACTTACAAGTATGGTCCAGTGATCTTATTAAATACATAATGATATTTCTAGTGATACATGTATATTTTTTTAAGTAAACAAGCACAAAAAAATGATGAATGTACCTAAGAACAATCATCTTACATTGCTTAGCATAAATGTTAATTACATACAACATAAAAAAATATTTACAATTGCACTAAAAAGTTAAAATGCCTTCATCAACTCTGTATAGATTTATTGACTTGAGCTATGAGTGTTTGTAACTCCAGATTCCTGTCCATTTTGATGTACTTTCCTTTCTTTATTTCCACCTGCTTTAACCATTGTGGTAACACTTCTATCATTAAACTTAAATGGGCTTCTACATCACCTGATAAAGTTAAATAAAATTGTTAATAACCAATACAAAAATATAACTGTAACAGTCATGGTACTATTCTTGAAAATTAAAAAGATTCAGTTTTCTTTTCACAAACTATTTTGTTAGGCTGTTCAATGTATTATCTATGATTTCCATATTCCAGACATATATGGTTGCTTGTTACTTTTATTTAATAGAGGGTTCCAGAAAATTTACCTAAGTTAAAATTGCAATCCATGTTGTTTTAGTTCTTCCACTTATACATGTTTGTTAAATACATGGAAATGAGAAATGCCAATGCTTATAAAACTGCATACCAATTACCATTGACTTATCATGAGAGGATCCCTTCAAACTAACCTGAACATAAAATTTTACTTGTAAACTATGTAAAAGTTACTAAGTCAATGAACAATGATGAGGGCGTGGGGCCATATAATCTCCATGTAATTCAGACTTGCAAATGCCAATACTTCTGCATACCAAATATCATTGACTTAGCATTAGTAGCTCATGTCAAACTGATCTCATCACAAACTTTAACATGTCAACTATGCAAAACATTCAAAGTCAATAGACCGTGACTGAGAGGGCAGGGCCAAATAATCTCAGGGCTATTCCAGAAAAAATATAGGGGTGGGTTGGAAGGCACTTCTGATTAATAATATATAGGTGATGGGTATCAGAGCAACTTTTCACACTATAATGCACTTTGATTCTCAATTACAATTGTCTGGGTGGCGGTGGTGAAACAAACTGCCTTCCAACTAACCCCCACCCCTCTCAATACATTTTTTTTTTCTGGAATAGCCCACAATGGAAATGAGATGTGTCAATCGTAATACAACTGCATACAGAATATCATTGACCTACCACTAGAGGGTCCCCATAAACTGACCTCATCACAAACTAATAAATTGTTGATGGAAACAGCAAGCCCAAGTCTGACCTTTTCAATAGTTGATGCGATACAAAAAATACATACCAACAGCAATAGCCGATCTACAGCTATCAACCAGTTTACTGACTATATCAGTTTTAAGCAAGGCTGGTTTCTTTTCTGTTACAAAATGACCTCGGAGAATTCTCATCATTTCTGGTAATTTCTGTAACATCTTCTGTCTTTTGTCTTCTATAGGGTTCCTCATCATTGCAGCTTCAATCTTCTTGGCTTCTTTTGCTCTGATCTACAATAAAATTAATTAACAAAAGGTGGTAAATAAAATGTTTCGCTGAGCGCAGCCTGATACAACGGCAGAGGTCAAACCTTGAACAGTTGGGGCATATTTGGACACAATATTCAAGCTTGATACTGTCTGAATTTGGATTGTGATCAAATTTTCGACATAATATAGGTTTCTGACACACAATAAATGTGGTCAAAGTTCTTACAAATCTATTGCGCAATACTGTGCAACTGAAGATTTCTTCTTGAAACTTTTCAAAAATTCGAAATTTGGAAAATTTTGAAAAAATATTATGAATCCCTTAAAATATTGGAAACCCCCTTTTTGGAACCCCTTGAGCAATAACCCCAAAACTCAATCCCAGCCTTTCCTTTGTCATATGGAACTTTGAAGTACAATTTCAGAGAAATCCATACTCTTAAACACAAGTTAT
This sequence comes from Mytilus coruscus, assembly GCA_017311375.1. Taxonomy (NCBI): domain Eukaryota; kingdom Metazoa; phylum Mollusca; class Bivalvia; order Mytilida; family Mytilidae; genus Mytilus; species Mytilus coruscus. The sequence continues at coordinate 100,347,574 of CM029600.1, read as the reverse complement.
TGTCTGGAAACTAGAAAAATGCTTGTTTTTGGCCCTTTTTTGGCCCCTAATTCCTACATGTTTGGGCCAATTAACCCCAAACTCAATCCCAGCCTTCCCTTTGTTATATGGAACCTTGTGGTACAATGTCAGAGAGATCCATATACTTAAACACCAGTTAATGTCTGGAAACTAGAAAAAATGCTTGTTTTTGGCCCCTTTTTGGCCCCTAATTACTAAACTGTTGGCCCCATAACCCCTAAAATGAATCCAAACTTTCTACTTGTGGTATTAAACATTGTGGTACAATTTCAGAGCAATCGAAATACTTATACACAAGTTATTATCCTGAAACTAGAAAAATGCTTGTTTTTGGCCCCTTTTGGGCCCCTAATTCCTAAACGGTTGGGACCATCATCCCCAAAATCAATTCCAACCTTCCTTTTGTAGTAATGAACCTTCTAAAAAAACTTCATAGAGATCCATTCACTGAAACTAAAGTTATTGTCCGGAAACCGATGTGTCTTCGGACGACGAGGCAGACGACTGCGACATCATACGATCCCAAAAAATTTTTTGCAGTCGTATAAAAAGTTATTCAGTTTTGAGACTCATTAACTGCACATACAAGATAAACAAGATTGCTAAGCAGAAATGTACCCCACACTGTGTAAATGAGGACTAAAATTGTGTGAAAATGTTTCATTTCAGGACAATAGTCAAAATATGGTAACAGTTCCAAAACTCCCATGAAAATGTTCAAATCAAAATGACGGTAAAATATGGTCTTCTACACGTCAAACAATGTTACCAAGAGTATGAGAGCTTCCTGTAAAACTCATATCAGAGGTTCAATTTTTATCAAATATATACAGGGGCTGCTCTGGCTCCCAAAAAGTTGGAGCCAGAAAAATAGCCAGCTCCTACATTTTGTCGCAAGTTTTGAAAACTTGGAGCAAACTTTAGAGCCAGATAGAGTCTTTAATTCTTCTATCAAAATTTAAACTATGTTCAATTTAAATTTCTTATGCACTCAGCCTGCACTTTACATCATTTAACATGTTACACTAAGTTATTGCATAGGGTTTCTATACATACAACAAAACTGACATGTGTACTTTATTTTCTTTGTCAGTATTTCATATGTAGAAGAATATACATTAGCTTATGGTCTGTAAATGCTACAGAATAGAGAATTTTTTTAAACTAAAAATAAAAAAATAGAAAAAATGGGTATTTGTATGAAGAAAACAGAATAAGAGGTGTTTAGATTTAGAGAATAGTGAAAATTGTATTAGAAATAAAGAGTACAGAAAAAGATGACCAAGGCACCCTACCAACCCTACCCATCCTGCTACTAAACCCTCTTTAACTCTTCCCATAACTCAAAAGACCCAAACATATAAATTCTAAAGCCAGAAGTATGTAGCCATATCTAAGACATGTCTTAAGTAGGTATCTCAATGCTAGGAAAAGTAAAAGTGAGTTATCTTTCTTTATTCGGGTGTGCTCCCTCTTTGGAGGATTATACACAGTACGTAGAAGAAGTAAACATGACCAACAATGGCGGTCGTTTTTGTTATTTTCGTATCATAACTGAGGGCAGTCAAAGACAAATTTCGTTTGAATTTGCTATTTTTGTACGGAAAACAAGTAAAACAATGTTTTTTAACAATTTGATTATGGTTTTCAACTTCCTGTCAATTATGTTTTCTTCATTTAACTACGGTAAACATTGAAAATTGTGTTGTCGTATGAACATTTCTTCAAATGAAATAGACAAATGCAGACTGACCAATTTTATTTGAATTAATTAATGTTGATGATCATTAATGACCCATCCGATAAATGGATTACCTGTAACAACAGATTATGACACCTGTTGTAACCGCTGATTAGCTTGGGGTTGTAAACAAAGTCATAAACTTGTCGCCAGGTAAAATTTTGTACAATTTATTTTTTTTAACTTTTACCAGTTAACATGAAGATCGATATTGTCAAGAAATGAAAATTTTTACATAGGAAAATGTTGGCGCCAGAAATATCGCCAGCAGCCGTATTTTGTCGCCAGATGAAATAAAAAAAAATCGCAAATTGCGACATTGGCGACGCACAGAGCGGTCCCTGTATATATATAAATATGCCTATAGATTCATTATATTTATTGGTCTTTTTTACTCAGGTCAGCCCTAGTATAAAAAGATACAATACCTTTTCTAGTAGAGTCTGTGGAACTCCTCTCATTTCATTACGCTCGTCTTTAGGTTTATCCGTAGATACAGCAGGGGTTTCTTTTTTGTTATTTGAAACATTCTCTAATGCTTTCTCTACCTAAAAACACAAAAACTGAAATATTGATCATGTACTGAATTTGGGAGGTAACAGTTTAAAGTTTTTATAAAACAGTAACAATTTGACTGACACTTGCAGTTTTATCAATTGAATCTGTAATAGCTATTAGAAAGTTCATAATTTTTTTCATAAATAAACTCAACAACAATTGGTGTCAAACAACCATCATGATTCTCTGAATAGACCTATAAATTTAAAGTATATTTCATATATTTTTGTATAGCATTACTGAATTACTAGCATATTTATATTTCTAATCGAGAAATTAGCCTGAAAGACTTTTAGATTACATTAAAAATAGAGAAGACTGCATTCTGTTATTGCATTGAAACAGATTAAAAAGACATCCAGTCTTACAGATTTTCTATACTTTACTTTTTTCATTAGTTCGAACATTATTTCAGAATTAAATGCCAACTTTTATTGCTGCATATTTATAATAGCCCACCAAAATAACTTACATACTGTCATAGAATATTACTACCAAAAATGAAATTCTTAATATAAATTTTTTAAAGGAAATCCTATCTTATTTCAAAGTGTCAAAACAATAAATGTAAATTCAAAATTAATGTGTGCATTTATTATTGCAAATCCTTGACTTCTGGCAAAAATGTGAAATCTAATTAATGCGATTGCAAAATACTATGAAGGAAAATCACTAGTGAAATTATGAATGCAAGTTTTTATTATTGCAAACCGGATATTTTTTGCATAAATAAAACATCACAATTATTTCTGAATTTACAGTACTTTATATATTTACATTTGGTAAAACTTTTCCTCTAGCATTCTCCAATACATCTTTAGCTGTTTGATACACTTCTACATTAGGTGGTTTTGGAAGATCTGATGGTTCAATATCAGCAACTTCATCCAGTCGGAACTTTGGATGCCATCTAGTAATCTTATCATCTGGTACATTTAGTGGTCTGTCCAACTTGGAAAGGAATTCCTGAACAGAAAGAACAACATTCAGAGGCTACATAGTGATCTGTTAATCTGTTGCAATGACTGACTTTTAAAAAAAAACTACATATTGCAAATAAAGTGCATTTCAAAATTTCAAATGGTAACTTTTCATTGTAGTCTCAACAGATTCATATTCATAATGCAGGTTCAACAGTTCAATAATTTTTTATTCACAGCAACAATCTTTTGCATCATTAGTGTTTCGATATTCCAGTTTCTACACAATTATCATCTGCTGTCCATTCACCTGGTTTTAAGAGGTTTGATTTTATAGTATGTTTTATCATTATTTTAAGATTAAAATAAATATAACAAGAATGTGTCCCCAGTACACGGATGCCCCATCCCCTCTATCATTTTCTATGTTCAGTGGACCGTGAAAATGGGGGAAAATCTCTAATTTGGCATTAAAATTAGAAAGATCATATCATAGGGAACATGTATTCTAAGTTTCAAGTTGATTGGACTTCAACTTCATCAAAAACTACCTCGACCAAAAACTGTAACCTGAAGCGGGACGAACGGATGAACAGACGGACGGACGCACAGACCAGAAAACATAATGCCCATAAATGGGGCATAAAAATTGTGGAGGATTGAATTCTTATAAAACTAGTTGAGGCCAATTATAACCGTGTTTATGTGCAATTAAAAAAGAGAGGGAGTATCTTGACTTTTCATGTTTTTCTTCAATGAAGAATTTGCTATTGAATATTTTATTGATGCTTATCTACATTTATGATAAATTCATGCTTTCCAGTTCACAGTTTGTTTTCCTTTGTTAAGGCTGCAAAGTGACTTCTAGATGCTGGGTTGCTATCTCATTGAAATTTAATCACTATATCTTGACAATAATGGTTGACATTTGCATATCCTTACCTTGTGGTGTCTTTTAACAATGGATATCAACTTATTGGTGAACACTGATCTTCTTTCCAGCAAGTGTTTAGCAGTGAATGTCTGTCTAGTTTTATAGCTGACAGGAACAGTGTCATTTTCTTTGAAAATATGAAATAAAAGTCAACTGCTGGTCGTTTTATTTAATTAATATCTTTATCTGTATTCTAAACAAATATCTAAAAATTCACAGAAGCCACCACTGCTTAAATATACACTTGTATATGCAAGATAGAGATGTAATAATTCACCAAAAATAGAATATCACAATTCAATTTACAGTTCAAAGACATCTTAAGGTACAAATAATATTTATGTTTTGACACCAGAAAGAAGGTCCTCCCATTTCTTAATGTTTATTTTTCAGAAAAAAAAGACAAAGATAAGTCAAAAAGAAGGGGGTCCAGTTTTTATAAGACAAGTTTGACCCATGATGGCAATATTTATGTGTCTTCCCAATTTAAAACCTAAACAAGAGATGTGAGGTGTTACACAAATCAGGTTCATTTCAGTTTTGTTTCTGTCTTATTTTGAAACGGATGATGTAAACATCAAAATGGCAGAATATAAGTCAAATCTTTCTTTTAAAATATCACAATACATGTACATACAAAAAATATTTCTAGCATATTTGTATTGTCAGAACAATTTCTTACACTTAAAATTGAAGACATTTGCATATTCCGAAGCTAAAACTACTTTGGATATTCAAAGTATAAAACAGTCGTTAAATTAATTAAAGGCTAAAAACAAATGTGAAACACAATTATTCATCATAAAAGGTCAGAATCCTCCATGAGGTGAATTTTTCTATTTTCAAAAATTTCAATTTATTTGACAAGTTCGCTGTTTAAATTATAATATTTTAATACTTTCCAAACATTGCAAAGAAAAAATTCATTGTCCTAAAGCAAATGTTACATTTCTACCTTGGGGTAAATTAGCTTCTACTGTGAGCTGGTATCCAGTTTTCTTGTTACCAAAAGCAGCAAATCCTTTCTCCTGGCGAAGAGTATAGACTGTAGGGTCAACTGCTTTGATCTGTCCTAAATTCTTCTTCTCAAAGTTTCTAACAATACAAATTAAATAATTTTTTGAATTGAATATTTAAGTCAAATAAATATAAATTTTAAAAGTTTAAATCAAAATCCAAAACATGATTTGTGAAATGTGTTACTCAAACACACATGATGTCAAGAATAAGCTTGGAATACAATGTATACGATTCTTTCATTTTTTTGTTTAAACTTTTACTTTGTTATACACCTTAACATTTCAAAAATTTAAATGAGGCATTTAATAAAAGCAGCAAAAGCTTTCCACATAGAATACAAGTTAATTTTTTCTACTTTTGAATATTGTAAAGAAAAGTCATTGGGACTTTTTAATTTCAACAGGTATATAAGATTGTTCTCGATTATTTCACTTTCCACAAGTCAATATCAATATTTTGAACATAAGCCTTCAACATGAAGCATATACTGCTATTCAGGCATGTGTTATGAATTTATAATAAAGCAGCAAGTTCAGAAAAAACTTCATACACACTTCATTTCTTTCAATATAGCCTTATTCTCCACAACAACTTGATACTATTAAACAAATCTGTAAATTATGTCTTACCTTTTACCCATATCCTGAACTGCAGCCTTTAGTTTGGAGAACGTACATACTTCAGCTCTGTTATGTAACATACTAACAACTGTATCACAGTTCCTGAACATCTCTGCCAGTAGTTTGTACTTGTAAGGAAGTGACAAAGTGGGTGGGGCAGGCGTGGCCAAAGAATGAAATCTTTCATAAGCAGGTGCTTTCTGTTTGCTGAAATGTCAAAATTTTAAATTCAAATATACAAATGTATTTATATTTTCCATTTTGATTAAAATGGACTTTGCCTGTGACTTTGTAATGGTTCACAGAATGTAAGTATAGCATGTTATTTTCGCAGGTGTAAAATTTTGCGATTGTCATTGAATAAGGTATACAAAATTTTTTGGCGGATTCAAAACTTTTATACATACCATTGCATATGCACTTTTAAATTGGCAGAATTTATTTTGGCAATTTTGTTCTAACCGCGAAAAATAAGCGAAAATTTACACTCCGCGAAAATAACATGCTATACAGTATGTGCATGCATCAAAATATTAAATAATGTTTCTGTAAGGAAAATTAATTTACAATTGGAGATCTCACTTGCCATTGACAAACACATAGCAGGTAGGCTAAGACATGTCTTTTAAAGTACATGTTTCTGAAGTAATTAATTGTTCTGAACAACCATTCGAAGCAAAAGCAAATTTTACTCAAGTTAATGAATCAATAAAGATCATTGGATAGTGCGATACACCACATTTTATCATTTTCCCCGGGTTTCATGAAAGTTGGTATAATTAGTAAAGAAAACATGTGTGCCCAGAGTACATAGACACCTATAAATAACTTGAAGTAAACTTAAAATACCATAATATTACAAATAAATCATATATAGCTATAAGAAGATGTGGTATGAGTGCCAATGAGACAACTCTCCATCCAAGTCAAAATTTATAAAAGTAAACCATTATAGGTAAAAGTACAGTCTTCAACACGGAGCCTTGGCTCACAACGAACAGCAAGCTATAAAGGGCCCCAAAAATGACTAGTGTAAAACCATTCAAACTGGAAAACCAACGGTCTAATCTAGATAAAAAATGAGAAACGAGAAACACTTATGAACCACATCAACAAACGACAACTACTGAACATCAGATTCCTAACTTAGGACAGGTGCAAATTATTCTATATTTATTATGCTACGAGCATGAGCAATGGGCGAAATTGGTTTATATCAAGATCAATGTTCAGTACAAACAAGGAGATCGATATAAAAGTTACTGATGGTTGTGGCTGTTTGCAATGAAAATGGTGGTGATTGAGACAGTGCATCACTCGTATTTTCACCTTAATTACCTTGTGTGTACTGTAAATAGAAATACTTGTATCCTTAAATCATAAAAACATAAATCTTACACAGGTGAAACTTCTTTTGGTTTTATAATTTCCTTCACTGGTGATTCTATTGTAACTGTTTCAAACTTTCCAAGCTTTGGACTTTCTACTGGGGTCTTTTTCAGGTCTTTCAAGTTTTTACTCATTTGTGAAAGCTGTGCCTTGATCTCTTCCAGACGTCCACATTTCTTTAGCTTGTCTTTTACATTGTCTGCAGTAAACTTCTGAAATGGAGATAATTCCACTAAAAGCTGATCCGAAATTTATTGTGTGGGATGGGAGGCACTCAAATAAATTAAATATTGATGGCTGCATTTTTCTCAAGATTTTGTGTGAAGTAAAATGAAAATTTTTATCCTACACTAGCATAGTATGCACAGATTCTTCTTGTCAGTATGCATTGCTGACTGTGAAAGATCCTTAAGTACTCTAAACAGACAAGACCTGCCCAAGAAACCGCTTGAGCCAGAAAATACTTTACTCACTCAAGACCATTTCCATCGAAGTTCCAGCTCTACAAAATTTAAGCTTCCCAGATTGTTTGGAAAGTCAATGAACAGAACGCTGACTACTTCTACTTCTTTTAGAGTTTTAAGAGGTGGCTTTCATGGTGTGGAACTTGCACCCTACTTATAACTTATTGTGAAAAAAAAAGTTCCCTTAGTGTTACGTTTTGTTTCACTAGTGTTCTGAACTTGTGAGTTTCTTCAAGTCCTTACTGTGTTGTGAAGATATGTAAAACTTTTTTAAAGATGGTTTGAGATGTGTATACTATCACTGTTGAATAGAAGGTAATCATACAGATAATTACTTTGATATTAGTAATAGTATCTAATACAAATAATAATAATAACAAGAATGTGTCCATAGTACACAGATGCCCCACTTGCACTATCATTCTATGTTCAGTGGACCGTGAAATTGGGGGTCAAAACTCAAATTTCGCATTAAAATTAGAAAGATCATATCATAGGGAATATGTGTACTAAGTTTCAAGTTGATTGGACTTCAACTTAGTCAAAAACTACCTTGACCAAAAACTTTAACCTGATGTGGGACAGACGGACAACGGACAGATAGACGGACGAACGAACGGACACACAGACCAAAAAAACATAATGTCCCTCTTCTATCGTAGGTGGGGCATAAAAATAAATAAATGAATTGATCTGAATGTCCATCGCAAAGATGGAGATAAAGTATTGCTTCCTGATAGCCCAGTGTCAATTATTGAATAAAAAATAAATGTACAAGTCAAAAAAATATGAAAGAACCTTAGTGAGCGCGCTCACATACCCCACGTCCCCACATTGTCATTGGAGAAATAAAATAAGTGTAAGAAAAAAAAATTGAATCATAATTTCCTGTCAATATGCACATCTACATAGTATGTCCTTATTATCTACACAGTTTCATGAAGTTCTGTTGTGTGGTTTCAGAGGAGTTGCGATGACAAACTGTTGCAGAAGTACATTGAAGCAAATAAGTTCAAAGGCGTAACTCCTGGAAAAAAATTGAATCGTAATTTCCTGTCGATATGCACATCTACATGGTATGTCCTTATTATCTGAAAAGGTTTCATGAAATTCTGTTGTGTGGTTTGAGAGGAGTTGCGATGACAAAAGGTTGCAGTAGTATATTGGGCAAATAAGTTCAAAGGCGAACTCCTGGAAAAAAATTGAATCGTAATTTCCTGTCGATATGCACATCTACATAGTATGTCCTTATTATCTGAAAAGGTTTCATGAAATTCTGTTGTGTGGTTTGAGAGGAGTTGCGATGACAAAAGGTTGCAGTAGTATATTGGGCAAAAAAGTTCAAAGAGGCGTAACTCCTGGAAAAAAAATTGAATTGTAATTTCCTGTCGATATGCACATCTACGTAGTATGTACTTATTATCTGAAAAGGTTTTATGAAATTCTGTTGTGTGGTTTTAGAGGAGTTGCGATGACAAACTGTTGCAGTAGTACATTAAAGTAAATAAGTTCAAAGGCGTAACTCCTAGAAAAGAATTGAATCATAATTTCCTGTCGATATGCACAACTACATAGTATGTCCTTATTATCTAAAAGGTTTCGTGAAATTCTATTGTGTGGTTTGAGAGGAGTTGCGATGACAAGAAACAGGACTGACGGACGGACGGACTGACGGGTCAAAAACATTATACCCTTCGCAACTCGTTGCGTGGGGTATAAAAATATTGCAAGACCAGTTCAAGTTGCAGCACCTTGTTCACTGAAGATTGCCATGGTGTGGAATATTGACCACATCTGCACCTCACTGATCATGGGACAACAGAATACTCAATCTGCTTAGTGAATTTGAACTGTATACCTTTATTGACACTGTGACTTCAGGAACTACTATTACCAAAAGCTGACTACTCAGTGATAAGTCACTTTATTGCAGTGCTAAAAAGACTAAGAGCTTATTCTATGTTGGTACAATCAACAGACCTGTAGATTTGTCCAGTGCTTGTTATCTTAATATATTATGTGGGGTTTTTTTTCTTGCTTTTTTTTAATCAACTGAACTAACTAACTCGTCTACTATACTGACCACTGATTTTATGTTGATAGTTTTACTACAAGTATCACACTAACATTTATGATCCAAGGAAATGAGGTCAAGGTCAGATAAACCAAGCCAGAAATACATGTACACCTCTAATACAATCATCCCATACACAGAATATAGATGACCTAAAGCTTATAGTATAAAAAAAAAACAGACCAAACCATGGAAACTTTATATTGACCAATGGCCAAATAAAACATTTAAACTTTTACATGTTTTAGTGATCGAGTAGCTGATTCAGATGAAAACCAGGAACCCGCTAAATAAATACCAGATTGTTAAATGCCAAAGGGTAACAGTTGTTCATGTGCAGCACCGTCTTCCTTATCACATTATCAGCCCAGTACTTTGCTGACCAACCATCATTTGGGCCACTTCTGTCCCAGTTTATCATAGTAACAACTGAGCTGGAGAATTTCAAAGATACCAACTTTGGTCGTTCACTTCTAGATGTCCACCTACCTGGGAAAATTATTCATCTTGTATCAACTCTACAAGACAACATTAAAGAAGGATTTCCTGACTTTAAGATATTTGAGGTGTTCAATGTATTCGAACCAGCATCTTTCCCCAACAACATTTCAGATTTACAACACTGTGGGACCAGTCAACTGACCATGCTGACCAGTCATTACACCTTCTTTGACCAAGACAACACCCTGCAAGAATGGAGCACCTTGAAATACATCATCTTCAACAACTTTAAACATCTAAGCCCTGCTCAACTACTGATAGAAGTAACAACAATGAAAGAACAATTTGTAAACATTGTAAACTTATTAGAGATCGCCAGTGTCCTTCCAGTTTACAGTTCTAAAGACAAAACCTTATCAAGACGAAGCTCAAATGTAAGACTAGCACTGACTGCAATCACGTTGGAAGACTCACAACATGATTATTCACAAAAAGATGCATGGTCAAAAGAAGATTCTGAAATAAAAGCAGCAGTTAGAATGTCTGGACTTAAAGAAATTGAGGTAATATTTTTTAACTACAATATGTATATCACTATACATCTTTACTGTATCCCTATTGTTATATCCTATTGCCCAATGGAAGGTTATAAATCTTTTACTTTAATTAATTATATATATATATATGAATATAAGAAAACTAATAGTAAACAGGATTAACCACATTAAAAGCTATAATCTATGGAGTAGCTTAGTTTGAACATACAATTAATACATTATTCCTTTATTTTATATTCAGACAATTCTAGGTGGTCCTCAATTGAAGATAAAAGAAGTTAGAAGTTCGAGAATACCTCCCTGCACTAATTGCTAGTTTAGATAAAGGTGTGACTGCTATTACATGTATTAGAGAATGCCTCCCTGCACTAATTGCTAGTTTGGAGAGAAAAGCCAGTGAAAGATCAGATGCAACAGCTGCTGGTCTTGCAATGTTTATAAAGACAACCAAATTTGTTGCCTCAATCTACATGATGTCAGACATTCTTCCACACCTTGCAAGATTGTCAAAAATATTCCAAGTGAGTTTAATATTACTTCTTTTTTTAATTCAATATCTAAAGTTATTCGTCAAATTAAAAATTAACAGTTCTGTGCTTTCTTACTTTAAATAAATGTGTTCACATATATGTATGAATAAACTATCCATCATTTATGGGTCAAGAAAGGCAACTCTATCTAAACTGCAAAAGGGAGATAACTTGTGGATTAATAGAAGTTCAGTATAACAATTGCAATTTTGCAATGCCTATGCTTATATCAGTCAATATATTAATTTCAATGGTTGCAGTTGAATTCAATTTTTTTATATTTATATTTGCAGAAAACAGATGTTGACTTCACATTAATTGATACTCTTGTGTCAGCAACACAGATCACCATCACAAGACTGATTGAACAACCACATAGCTACCTACATGCAGTCATTGCCAACCTGTTTGGACAATCTGTCAGAGTGTGGTGTTAGGCTAAGGCAGTCAGTCATTGACAACTTTAAAAAGTATATTTACCAGCCGTACCTAGAGAATGTGGTCCAGAATCTACATGACAGATTTCCAGACAACCCAGTACTGGATGCACTATCTGTCATGGATCCAGACCTCTTAAATGCAGAGGATCCTACATTGAAAGAATGGATTCAACACATAAAACTGAAGGTATGTACATTGTACTATTAATTAACTAGTTATGAAATATATATCTATATATACAAATACAAATAAATCTTACTATTTATTGTCTGAGGATAAATGAAAAACTTATAAACAAATTGTAAAACATTTTTATTTATTAAGTTGGACCATACACATACAGTATGATACTTTTAACTGTAGTTTTTAACATATAATTCCTGCACTGCAATATTTTTTTTAGAATCTAGCCAAACATTTCAAGTCCATTGGAAGTGAAATTGAAGTTCTGGAAGAATGGGAAACACTGAGGACACTGTTAGTGGAAGAATGTAAAGACAAGACATTTAGGCAGACAATGAACAAAGTTGCCAGTCTTGGAACTTTGTATCCTTGTCTGTTTAAGTATGCAGCAATTGGTCTTGTTTTGCCAGTTTCAACAGCTGATTGTGAAAGGTGTTTTTCATGTTTAAACAGAGTTAAAACACCTTTGAGAAACAGACTATGCCAAAAAAAGCTCAATTGCTTAATGCATATATCAATTGAAGGACAAAGGAGGAAGCTTTTGATTTTGAAAAATGTGTGGTGACCTTTGGAAAGTTGAAACAGAGGAAGATATCAACAAAATAATGTGTACATGACATTAATTTGTAAATAACTATTGCAGACTGGATTATTTTTATTATTGTTTATAAGGTCTTTCATTAATTCCTCTTATCTGTGATAAATGCTTTAAATTTCTATGAATTGCTGTACCTATAATAAAACAATTAGATTGGTATATGGCTTTAAACATATAAATTATGTAGAGTAACTTATTCTGATATAGAAGCGTCTCACGCCGTGTTGCAAATTCACCATGGACCCACCAGGCCAAAATAAAAATATTGTGTTTGCCCAAACGCGACCGACCCAAAAAAAACCCGCCGACTCAAATTCTTTTTTTGCCGTTTTTTTGAAGAATTTTTTTTTCAGATTTTTTTCGTGTCCGCTCCGTCATCGTATAAAACTTAATGTTCGTCGTCTTTGCGTTTGAAAGTAACTGTGAATAAGATTAAAAGAAAGCGTGTAAGAGACGCAGTTAATCAATATTAGATGTTCTCGGTTTTTATCTTCTGATTTAACGAACGTAAAGAAGTAAAACATGTGAAAATGGCAGACAGTTTTTTTACGCTGTCGTCGTCTGTACTACTAAAATAAACCAAAAAATAAAGCCTATTGTGTCTAATAGGCTTAATCAGGCCATAATCTTGCCGGTGAAATGACGATTTAAGTCGCCAAGGAATTTTGAAAATCGTTAAAACTCGCCGGCCGACTGACTACCTGGCGAAGTCAAATCACTATCAAAATCTGTAAAAGGGAGACAACTTGAATTTTACAAGTCTCACAGGTAAACAAAAATGGCGGTCGACAAGGAAAATCAAAAATTTTCGAAACGACCTAGGACTAATACTGTTGACGTTTAAATGAAATAAATACAAGGGCGACTTAATACATCCATGAAATTAACATTCAAAACTATTGAAACGAGAAACTGAGCGTCTATTTGAGTTATTATTTTACGATGATTTTTATCTGAGGATGTTGCGTAATCACTCAGCTGATTTGTTTTCTTTTTATCACGAGACGATCAATTTTACTATTCGGTAGGATAAGGGTGGGAATGAACGGAAGATTTTTTATATTCTTTGATTAAAAATTGAAATATAAAAGGTATAAAGACAGCTAATGGATAAGTTGATTGCAAACGTACAACACGCTTGTGGTCAGAAGTGGGTTTTTCACGACCAATTTGTTAATGAGGGATATATCTTTTATAACAAAATGATAAAAATTAGCTCTTTATCGATTAATTAAAATGTAATTGATAAATATTTTCATTAATATATAGGCTTAGAATCTTTCACGAGATTCTCAACTTACAGCTGACATGATGTCCTGGACAGTCAATATTTTACAAAATTATGACATGTGATGATAAACATTAAATTGCCCAGTCATTAAAAAGTCATCACATAAACTGGGAGTCATATTTTTCTGAACTTTATAAAAAAAAATTGAATCAGATGCACATGGGATTAATGCATGATAATATTACTAGGCAAGCAACAAACTTAATTTCAAGTTGACAGCACAAAAGGTTGAATGATTAAATAACAATTACATTGTCTAAACCTTTTTATTAAGAATTTTCAATTCATACATTTTATACAATATCATAATCATATAAAACACTGCAAGTATGTTTTTTATTGCACAAATAAAACAATTTTCCCTTTATGATGTGCACGAAAACACTATGCAAACGAAACGGTAATGGAATTTCACTTCTCCAAGAAATTTACCACTTCTCCCAAATCTCTCATGGAAGAAGAAGTCACTTCTCCCTCTCAAAAATCCTAGATGAGGCCCTGGGCTTTATCACTTTAACAATAAGAAAACCTGGAATGATGTTTCTGATGAGGTTGAGTGATTTAATTCTATATAGTAGACTAACTTATAGAGGTCTTAAATTCATGGCTTTTGATTGTCTCTACAAAGGTTTGACAGAAAAAAAAGATATACTGTTTTTATATTTTCATGCAAATTCTGATAAAAAAAAAAAGAATTTGCCTACCTACCTACCCACACCCAGTCATCATGGGTCGGGTTTGGGCAAACTGAAATATTTTTAATTGTGGCCCCATGCATGAAAATTTTTCTAGGGAAGACACTGGGTAGCATGCAACATGACTAGCATCTATAAGCATAAATTACTGGTAATTGTCAAAATGAAGTCTACCAGTAATCTACAAAAATAACAAGTCAGCCTGGAAGATAGCTGAGATATTTGTCAAATGGTTGCAAAGCTGATCAAAGATATGCACCGTCAAACCACAAAAAACTTATAAAATTGAGAATGGAAATGGGGAATATGTCAGAGACAACAACCCGACCAAAGAGCAGACAACAACCCGACCAAAATGCAGACAACAGCCGAAGGCCACCAATGGGTCTTCAACACAGTGAGAAAATCCCGCACCTGGAGGGGGTCCTCAGCTGGCCCCTAAATAAAATTGTGTACTAGTTCAGTGATTATGAACGTCACAGTTAACTCCAAAACATGTAAATGGACTAAAATTAAAAATCATACAAGACTAACAAAGACCAAAGGCTCCGGACTTGGGACAGGCGCAAAAATGCGTCGGGGTTAAACATGTTTTGTGAGATCTCAACCCTCCCC
Source organism: Mytilus coruscus (assembly GCA_017311375.1). Classification (NCBI taxonomy): domain Eukaryota; kingdom Metazoa; phylum Mollusca; class Bivalvia; order Mytilida; family Mytilidae; genus Mytilus; species Mytilus coruscus. The sequence goes on along the minus strand of CM029600.1, from coordinate 100,332,482 downwards.
TATACCTCTAGCCAATCCAGAATAAAGAAACAGATAGCAATACGCACAGTAAAACTCAGTTTAAAAGAAGTCGGAGTCCGATGTCAGAATAGGTAACAAAAGAAACTAAGCAAAATGACAATGATACATAAATTAACAAAGGACTACTTGCAGTAACTGACATGCCAGCTCCAGACCTCAATTAAACTGATTGAAAGATTATGTCTTCATCATATGAAAATCAAGTACAATCCCTCCAGTTAGGGGTTTAGTATCATACAATCATAAAATATATGAGAAAAACATAACCTGTATCATGCCAACAACTGGTTTTAGAATAATAGTGTTTATTTCTGATGCAAAGACCCATGCCTGTCAACAACTGTAATGCCCACCCAAGGGTGTCGCTGACTGACTAGAAAATGTAGATCTAGAATTTTCCAAATAATAATGTAATTCAACCCTTGGACCAAGGAATAACTGAGATAGACAACAACAACTGTTACTGCTACCGTAATAGCTGTACATATGGTAACCAATGTTTGGAAAAAAGTTTAAAACAACCATCATCGTCAACTGTTTCAAAAAAGCTGGTTACAAAGACACTCATGAACAAGAAATTATCCCAGGGATAACCGACATATAACAATCAGAAATTCAAGGCTATTGTGGAACAGCTGTACATGTTATATCAACAGTCCAGTCAGAATGGCAACACTACATACCATTCAGGTAAGATAACTCATAATTAAGACATAAGTTAAATTAGCGAAATCGCAGAACAATTGGGCAAGTGTTGAAACAAAGAGTGTCAAGGGTGCCTCTGTCTACACATAAAAAGGGGGGAGGGGTCAGGACGTCAGGTGCCTGTGTTTACACATAAAAAGGGGAGAGAATCACTTCGACACGAGCCCATTTCATTTTTGGACAGTTCTGAATCTGAGCAAAAAGGGTGGATGTCTTTTAATTTAGCAAAATGATGCACTTTCAATACAATACAGGATCCTTATAGGTTTAACTGTCCTATTTTCTATTCTTCTTACTTTCACTTGGATTTCATGGGCAATACTTCGACTAAGCATGCGCGAAAGCTTACAAGACACGGATTGATAACGGTCTCCGAATTTGGATATTTTCTCAAATATTGGTGTTTTCTGTGGAAAAAAGATTGTTTCAAAGACAAATTTAGGAAGTACAAAACACTACATTTATACATCATATCACAAATATTTCCGACTTTGTATGGTTTCAGAGGAGTTGCAGCTCAATGAAATCAGTCTTATCCTTTAGAAGTATAGATAATGCTGTTCCATAACCACTGAAGAATCATTTTGTGAAGATATTTATTTATATGTATATTTGATTTCAGGACGTTCTCCAGGAGCCAGTAAAAAATAACAGAGGCAAAGTATGTAAGTTGGCTGTCCTCTGATAAGGCTGTCCGCTGATAAGGCTGTCCCCTGATAAGACTGTCGCCTGATAAGGCTGTCCCATGATAAGGCTGTTCGATGATAAGACAGTCCCATAATAAGGCTGTCCCGTGATAAGAATGTCCCATGATAAGACAGTCCCATGATAAGGATGTCCCATGATAAGACAGTCCCATGATAAGGCTGTCCCATGATAAGGCTGTCCCATGATAAAAATATCCCATCATAAGGCTGTCCAGTCAATAAGGAGGTGTTTGACTATTACAAGTTTAGAGAGAGAAGCTAAAGAGATGTGTGATGCTCAAGCACTAGGTCTTGCTACATTTGTACAGAAGTTTGACTTTATAGCAACTCTGTACATGATGTGATGTGTGATCTGATGTCACGCCTGTCACAGCTGTCAAAGGCCTTACAGGTAACATGTCATATTATTCCACATCCAAAATATTAATTCTGCATAATTGATTATTTGTATTACACCTACACTGACAAGATTTGATATGAAAATGATAAGATAAAATAATTTAAATTAAATGTATATTTTTTACAGAGAAAAGATGCAGATTACACAGTTGTGAGGCCTCTAGTGACTGGAACAATTAAAACCATCCAATCATTCAAAGAAAAACATGTGAACATTATGCTCTAGTCCAAACTGTTATAGACAATTTGATTAAAGACAATTTCAAGGTCAAGATCTCGAGTCCACCAGAAGAGGAAATGGACAAATTTGAAAGAAAGGTAATCAAATAAAAAAAACTCTTACTTTTTAATATAAACCATGCTTGTTAAAGTACAGTAGTTCATTAATGATAGAACAAAATAATTTTATCTGACTTTGTAAATTATATGCATCTAATATAAAATTTCTTACAAAGTAAACATTAATAAACTCTTCTTTTAAGGGCTACTTGCCATACCTAGACATAGTGATCGAGAATTTGGAGAAGAGGTTTCCTGATGATCTCTCTTAGAAAGTGTCTCCGTTTTTGATCCTGCCAGTTTACCTGAAGATCAAGAGGAGGCTGATGGTCATGGCAAATGGATAACAGAACTAAAACAAGCACACTTATATTTTTTTCTAAATTCTACATTTTTTTTTAAGTATCAAATTTCTGGTGAGAACATTGATACACCAACATTATTGCATCTATATTACAAGAAGAAACTATGAGGAATTCGGATCTAGCAGATGATAAGGACAGGAAAGACGAGTCTACAGAAGAAAGCATTGTTCCAGTGAATTTGGCCCAGGCAAACACATCTCACCTGTTTACCACATGCTATGGAGGAACACATCTCACCTGTTTACCACATGCTATGGAGGAACACAATTGTACTGACTTCTCAACCTACTATAAGATGGAAGCCGAAATTCTTAAGATGTTTGCACAGTCAAGACATCAATGCAAAATTACAGAGTTTGTAAACTGGAAACTGTAGTGACAATTCACTAGTGATATTGTAGAAAATAATGTTGTGCAAATAATATGTGCTTTATGAAAATGAAACTGTGCTCAAGTATCACTTTGCAGTAAATACTGTGTATAAATACAATATATGCTTCAAAAAATTAACTGTCAGATAATAAATTATATATGTTAATTTAAAATGTTCATCTGTATGACCTATATAAAGAAACAATTTGATTTTCAATTCTTTTCTCTAAATCAATTTCTACCCCTGAAGGAGCCCCTTTCCAACATTACATAAGGAAAACGCAATGAGGTTACTTATCCAGTTACACAAAAATCAAAAATGCGGTAGAACATGTAGAATAGCATTTAAAAGAATAGACAGTTCACATTTTTTATAACTTTATTGGTTACTTAAACAAAGGGAATGATGGTTTATTTTACATACAGTCATAGAAAAATAAATATTAGATCAAAAACTGACAAGACATGGTTCTATAATTAGTTCAACCCTAAAGAAAATGTTATTACACAACAAACACATATATTTATATACAATCTTTTTTTGAAAGGGTTAAATGACGAGATCACATAACATCAATAATACATTATATACCGAACAATCGATGATATATGTGTGTATCCCAGTTCATTATAGTATTTCCTTTACTTCCAGTCTGACGTCACTCCAAAATCATGATTTCTGTTATAAACATAGTCCACTTAATTGCATAATTTTTCCCAACAAGAAGGCTATGCAATTAACTGGAATCCATTGGGATTGATTTATTCAAGTTAAAAATATAAGAATGTTTATATCTTCAACATTTTCTCAAGTTTCAATCTGAGGCATTAAACTCACAGAACAATTAAGTAGCAGTGAGAAGCTTGGTGCAATTAAAATATTTATAAAAAAAATTTTTGACTTACAAGCCTCAAAATGGGTTCTGACTCTGAAGGCCTGTTTTTTCGGGAAAATTTAACTGGCCTGGGACATAAAACTTGCGGTTAATTGTGAAGACCATGCAAATATTTTGAATCTGGCGACCAAAATATAATTCAAAGAATTAACCTTTGAGATGCCATTGCAATCTCCTTGAGTACTGTGTTTAGTGCTTGACCAAGGATATACAGGGGTGTTGAAATGCTATGCCAGACTACCCAGACTCGCCCAACTAGTACATTTGACAGATCGGACAAGCATTTTTTTGTCTCTTTGTTGCCCATGGTTTGTTGCCCATGGACAAGTAAAAAAAAATGTTGCTTGACAATGTTAATTTATATAATCATATAGAAAAGTCCTCAAAATTTATTCATCACAGTAGAAAAAATTTAAATAACAAGACGAAAGCAACATGTTTAAGTAAAACAACATCAATGATCAATAAATAGATTGATCAGCAAACAACTACAAATGAGTATGCGGACTTGGGTTTCATCAACATTCTGCGATTTTTTTTCTTTTGATCCAGGATCGTCGATCAGGTTATAGCAACGATACACCAGAAATGGTCATTATTAATTTTATGCTCAAGAATGAAAATTTCCTTTTGAGAAGAAACAGAAATCAGAAGCGGCAAAGTACAAATAGAGGATTTTAAAGTTATATAATGTTTGGATTTTGCTTAGTAAGGGTTCCGCAGAACCCAGTGTCTCGCCTACTTTTGCTGTTAATCGCAGGCTCAACAAAAATGAGATGAGGAAAAAATTTAATAAAAATATTCCTCTCGATACAATTTTTTTATTGTAAGAAGCTTCTGTCCAATTTTGGTAAAAATCCAGGATAATTTATGAATCTAATAAATGTTTTAAAAAATTTAACTGCAGACTGTATGTAATGTTAACTCCATTTATAAGTAAAATACGGATAAAAAAGTACAAAATTTTAATGAAAATTTCCTTCTAGATACTAGCTTTTGATCATAAACAAACTTCTGTCCATGTTTGGTACAAATCCAGGATAGTTTAAGAAAGTTATTAAAATTTTAAAAACTTTAACCACAGAGTGAATGTAATGTTTCCTGGCAGAAAAACTAAGTCCATTTATAAGTAAAATACGGAAAAACAGGAATTTTTTTTTTACAAAATATGCTTCTATCTCATGATCATAAACAACCTTCTGTCCAAGTTTGGTAGAAATCGAGGATCGTTTAAGAAAGTTATTAAAATTTCTAAAAACTCAAACCACAGAGTGAATATTTGTGGACACCGCCGTCGACGGAATATAGGATTGCTATGTCTCGCTTTTTCGACAAAAGTCGAAGGCTCGACAAAAATCTCAAATTTACAATTGGCCTACAAAAAGGTTTTTTTTTTTTTGGGGGGGGGGAGGGGTGCAAACAACAATTGAATAAATCATCATTTTTTTGGGGGGTTTTCATCCGCTCTTCATTAGCTTTAAAACTTTGCACAGACTAACAGTGAAGAAAATATGTCATGATATAATCTCCCAGGCGCATGTAAGCTACCATTGAAAAAAAACATTGCAAACTTGGCCTCTAGATTCTTTAGTTTAAAGTTGATTTTTTATTGTCATTGGTGTATACTCTACTTATCTTTAAATCATTCTAACATACACACAAAAATCATGAATACCATTTTCAATGTGTTTCACATCTGTTTTAGAAACACACACATTTACAGTAATTTCATAGTGATCCAAACGCTTATACTCAAGTTATTGTCTGTGAATCAGAAAAATGCTAGTTTTTGGCCCTCAATTACTAAACGACGACGACAATAACCCCCAAATCAATCCCAACATTTTATTGTCGTAGCTGTTTACCACAATAGGAAGGTTGGGATTGATTTGGGGGTTATTGTCTTAGCTGTTTAGTAATTTAGGGCCAAAAACTAGCATTTTTCTGGTTCACAAACAATAACTTGAGTATTAGTGTTTGCTTAAATTTCAAAGAGATCCATTCACTTAAATTCAAGTTATTGTTTGTGCACCAAAATGTCTTCGGACGACAAGAAAAAATGTTTGTTTTTGGCCCTTAATTACTAAACCTCTACAACAATAACAATACAGTAAAATACATCTTCTTCATTACAAAATTCATTAAGAAATCAGGGCAAGTAACTTTCCTTCCGCACAAGTAAAATCTACTTTCACTTGCCTGGGGACAAGTGGTCACAACAAATATTCTCACACCCCTGAATAAACATGGTACATTCAGAATCTTGACTGAATTATTTAAAAAAAAAAGCTTTTAGAATTTACCTTCTCAATACTACCAAGCTGCTTAACCTTTTCAATTGTTTTCTTTAATCTTGGTGACATAGGAATATCTTTAAAAGTAGAAGTTTCTGG